>JADRCG010009009.1:226879-307245 GCA_019844195.1 Rhabdomys dilectus | reverse complement strand
CTCCTCCTCCTCCTCCTCCTCCTCCTCCTCCTCCTCCTCCTCCTTCTTCTTCTTCTTCTTCTTCTTCTTCTTCTTCTTCTTCTTCTTCATTGTTGTTGGCTTTATTATATGTAGGTCATATGTCAAAGGCCTTCTTATCATAGACCATTTCCCACCATTTTCTAAATTTTAATAATACTATTTAAAAGCCTGAAGTCATTCAAATCTGTCAATAAGATCCCAATAGATCACCTCTTTGCTGCTCATATTTAACCTGGAACATGAAAGAGATTATTCCATGTTTCTCCTCTGGTGTGAGGTCTAAGTTTAAGGCCTATACCACTATTATGTGCTTATGATACCCGATGAGAGTAAAGGAGCCTTCACAGCCTAACTTGACTTATTCGCATCCGTCTTCTCCTGTAGCAGCAAAGTGACCCCTCACTATTGTTACTGAAGTTTTGAAGTGCCTTCTTTCCCTCTGTTCCCTTGGGCTACTTTGTGTCACTGTGTGCTCAGTCATCCCCATTGTCCTAGGTCACAAATCCCAGTGACCAACAGCGTGGGTAAAACATGCTTAATTTATGAGCATCTATATTCATCTGTTTTTGTTACACAATGAAATAGTTGATGCTAAGCACTTACATCTTTTTATGATTTTTTTTTATCTCACATTTTGGGAAGACTAGAGACTACCAGCATAACTTTGGTGCTGTTAAGGTCCTCTGTGCACATGACATTGTGGCATATGGCACCATGATGATGGCAGTATTTGAGGTGAGGAGATCTTTGCAACAGAAAGCTAGAGAAAGGTTAAGGGTCAGACATTGTGCATCTCTATAAGAGGTTTAATTGCTTGTAAAGTTGGCAGAAGTAGCAGAGACTTCCATTTCAACGATAATGTCATTGTCTGACAAAAACTGTTCGTGTTCAGGTAAGGACAGTGACATTGCCCTATTCTGTCACTGTCTTGGAAGGTGCCATACCAGCTCTTCTGACCTTCAGGGTGTTGAGGTACACATTCATGGAAGCCCATGGGATAGATACTGGTGAGAAAAGAGTGATGAAAATTTGCTTCTAACCACAAACACTGTAATAGTTAACTCAGTTTTGTTCCAGTTCAAAGACTTTGGTTACCTTGTCCACAGTGCCAGTGACCTGTGCACTAGTGGGCGAAAGAGCTGACCCTGTGTGTATAGGTAGGTTCCACCACATGTGGTGGCATCTCGACTGTAGATCTCAGCACCAAGAGACTGGCTGTGACTGTCCTGTGAAGAGGAGGAGGGAGCCACTAGTCTCATGAATTTCTACTCACGATCATCGAGGGATACAATCTCTTATATCGTCAGGCTGAGATCAAAAGCTGAATGCTCACATAATTATAAATATAAAATACTGACAGAGAGAGGGAGAGCAAATTCTTGTGTCGTATGTTAAGCTTTGAATGTCTAGCAAATAGCCAGTGCTTCTGCTACTCTGCCTTGCTCTCTGTTATAACAAGAACAAACTGGCAAACTCACAGAGAAAATGGTTAAGGCACGTGCAAAATAACTAAGTGGTGGATTGGATGCTGGCTCAAGGTTAGGACAGCTGTTAACGCCAGTAAACTGAGGCTCCTAGCAGCAAGAAAAGTGAAAAATATCACTAAGGTAGTCAGGACTTCTGTTGTCACCCTGGAGGTTTTCTCTAGAACAGAGAGAGGAACCTGAAAGGAAAAAAGGAAGGTGGATGGAGGGAGAGAGGGAGAAAGGAGAGAGGAGGAGGGAGAAGAGAGAAGGAAAAAGAAAAAAGGAAAGGCACAAAGAGAAGGCAGGAGTCTAGGAACAGGAAGCAATTGACATAAAGTTCCACATTTTGGGATCATTGAAAATGAAAAGATTGATCAAAAAATAAAGAAGAAAAAAAAGCACCAACTGGCTTTTTGTCTCGTAACAACATAGATTCTTGATTACTGACATTGTGTACTGGAACTCACCAAGAGGCAAACTAGGGTTTCAGATAACACCAAGGTTTACATTACACCTAAAGAACTCATCAAATCAAAAATACCGTGTCCTGTACCTTCCCAGGTGTTACTGAATACAAAAGAGAACATCAATGGCAATATTTAAGGCAACCATCAGAATAGATGTCTTGACTGACTGTAGTCTTAACACCTGTTGCTCTAAGATGTTCTGTAGTTGTTGTAAATGTTCAGTGAGAAATAAATTAAAACTAGTTGAGTCTGGGGTACTTGTAATAGGCTTGGCAGAAGGGGAGCCCAGAAGCTCCCCAATAAAAGTAGTAAATGTGGTCCAATGTAAATTCAAACAGGTACTTCAATAAATGGAATTTGACTATCCTCATGGCTTCTCCCCTAGATAGCTCAACTTGTACTGTTTTTACACCATCAGAGAATAAATAGCATCTCAAAGTAGCACTGCAATTTGCAGTCTGGGTACTCATCTACTAGAAATCCCCAGTGCGACCTCCACATATTTGTATTTGCCACTTAAGGCTATGTACTTAATAGAGGAAAGGTCTCCATTCAGCTCACTGATCCAAAATGAGCAGCAACATGGAAGTATAAGCCAAATAAACCTTTTTCTTCCCAATTTTCTTTTTGGTCCTGTTGTTTCATCACAGCAATAGAAACCCTAAATAAGACAAACAGCAGTTTGTGAGAACTGCCTAAACTGATGAATACGTGTGACCAAATGTGCTATCAACTATTTACTTCAAGTGATTTCTGCCTGCTTATTTGATAATTCTTGAAGGAGACTAGCTTCACTGTGGGTCAAGTAAAGTCAATCTATCTTTTTCCATATTTCCTGCCATTTGAGTCACACTGAGAAAGGCAGTCCCCACACTGTGCGTGTACCTTCATGTTTCTGCTCACCTTTTGAAATAGATTTATTAATTCATATTGTGTGCATATTTTGTGAATATACACATATGCAGCATGTATGTGCCTAGTGCCTGCGGAAGTCAGAAAAAGGCTTTGGGTCCTCTGAGACTAGAGTTGTAAGCTACCATGTGAGTGCTGGTGATGGAACCTGGATCCTCCACAGGAGCCACAAGTGCTTTTAATTGCTAGACTGTATCTCTAGCCTCCTTTTGCTCCTTTTACATTTAAATAATGAATCAATAGTAACTCTTTGGTATAAGTCATGAGACAGTGATCAAGGATTCACCCAAAAAATTATGTATTTCTTATGTATATAATATCATCTTTCTTTATGTTCCACAAAAGTATTTGCATACATGGACAGATACAGTTATACAAGCTTTGTTTAATGGATTTTAAAATTTCTTTTTACTCTCTGTATGACTTCAGCACATGACTATCCTTCTTAGTGCAGGAGCGTGTCATGCATACTACTGGAGAAGAAAATAAGTCATCAGTCTTATTTGTATGTGACTCCTGTGAGCTATAGAAATGATCAGCCTAAGAAGATATGCCTACTTGTACAATAGTGGCACATATGTCATGAGTGTAACCAACCACTCTCTGGTCAGATTTGAAGCCTGTTTCATAAGATAGAACCCATATCTGACCCCATCATGATGAGACAGGTCATAGGCCTCAGAGGAGAACTTACTACTATTACTCTGTTAAACTGACAGAATATTAAAGTTACCTGTAATGGCGTATCAATATACTAATAGAGCATCCCTCAAATCTCATCAAACAAATTTCTTTGCAGCAGATGGAAATTAATGTAGCACATTTCTTAAATTCTTATTTTTATATAGTTTTCCATTTGAAAAAAATTTAAAGTTTTTAATGAAAATTGATTATTTATTTTTGTGGTTTCACCACCTCATATCTTGTCTATATCGACTAAGGTATTTGATTGTGGCCTGAACAAGTCTGTCTGAGAGAACAGACTGATTTTCTGAGCTCCACTTGGGACTTCTAAGCCATTCTTTTGGTCTGGGGAGTTCTCTGTTGACCATTCTCCTGAGTGTCTTTTCTTTGTAATCACTTTTGGAAATAGAATTCCTTTCGCTGTCCCCATCATGGAAAGTCCTTTTAGGGTATGGGTGATCCAGAACCAAAAGGAACAAGCAGAGTTGAGCCATGTATGAGTGGCCAACTCCTTTCCTTCTTCTTGTCAGATGCAGGCTTTGTTGCCTATTCCTTGGGTGTTGAACAATAACTACCAATTGTTGGCCATCCATTGGACTTCTGCTCTTCTGCCTTTTCTTTGAGCTGCCCCTGGACTCTCAATAGCAAGTGAGACTCTTCTGCTCTAGCTTGTAGTTAACACATGTTACTTTACATAAGTCTTTGAAAGTCTTGATTAAGGATTCACATACCTGTTTAAAACAGATTGACCCATCTCATCTTCAGAGCAATCTACACTTTGAGAATTTTCTAATCACACTTTAGTAGTCTACTCCATGTACAATATTCTTGTTCTAATTAAAAAATTCTCTAACTTTACCTCTAGGGGAAAAAAACTAAAACACAACGTTTTTCCCAGAAGAAATGTATGTATCCATCTCTCCATAACCCTGTTATCTTTTACATCACAGAAGTTGCTGAAGGAAGAAACAGTCACCACCTCTATGTTTCCTAGAGCTTTTGTTTCACTACATTCATCTCTTTTGGATTTTACCTGGGTGTGTTGTGTTTCCTGCCCTAGTCATGTCCTGACTGACTCTGGATGAGTATTTCCATGTTGTAGAATGGCAGGATATAGACTCAGATTCTCATCCCAGATACTAGATTCCAGAGTTGGGGCATGTCCACTGTACCACTTGCTTTCTTTTCCCAAGTGTCACACAAAAAGGATTTCAAAATCCTTTTCTTCTCACTACACATAGAAAGGCATTAAAGATAGAGACATTACAAGAAAATGAAATTTTCAAAATGTATCTTTTTGACTTTGGAAGGTTAACTTCATCTTCTGAGTCTTAGTTTTCCAGTTTTTAAATGGGAATTAGCTGTTACAACTTTGAAAATACAAATAGAGGTGGCAAAGATAAAACACCCAAAAGATAATAATAATAATAATAATAATAATAATAATAATTAATAATAATAAAACCCTACTATCTGAAAGTCATTTGTGCAGCTGGATGTCTAGTTGTCATCTCAGAAAATCCAGAAAGACCACAGGAAAAACTGATAGTCCCCACTCCACTTCAATGTCTGGTCTTGGGTATTGAACTGTAGGCATGCAAAGTAGATGTGTGTTTGGTTAATTGTTTATTGATCCTGTTAAACAGCACTATACAATTACAATCTAAGCATGGGTCCAAACCTGATCAATTTAATGCCTGGTTTTGTTTCTTCTCTTTCGAGTAGCTCCTCCCAGAAACTCTACATCCAGTCTGTGACCTTCTTAAGTTCTCTTTGTTCTCATTTTGGAATTACTTATTACAAATATATTGTCTTTCACAACATGAAAATGAGACACACACTTGAAAAGTAAATGTTTGTGATGAACTCACTTGAGAAAATGGGCAGAAAGATATGTGAACAGCACAAGATCACACGTTTGCCTAGAAGAAAGGAAGGGCAGGCCTGGGACACCATGAGGGAAATGGGAGGCAACGGAAGAAAATTGGACTCCCATGCAAGTTTACATGACCTTTACACACTCAGTGGGGAGTGAAAAGCTTGCTTATCTGGGCTCTTTAGCTAAATAAAGATGATATAACTGGAGTTCCACAGGATGATTGACTTCCACCCAAGCACATTAGCTCATGTGACTTCAAAGGCTCTTCTCCCCACTCTCAAGTCCCACCCACATGCCACCTTGTCCACATCCCAGGATCTGCCAGATTTATTTTTCTTACTCATTCTTCAGTCCTTAGTGGAATTACTTTGGGTGCTGTCTGATCCTGGGAGTTGAAGGAAAGGACACACAGTAATTTATGAGTGTTTACTCTAGAACTTCAGGGTTGTACATGGGCCGTTGCAGCAAATGTAGCCAGACCCTAATAGAAACAGAATAATGACTTCCACAGATTCTGAGTAAAACCTCTGGCCTATCACAACCTACCCAGGACCTTACACCTTATCCTGATTCTTCTGAGTATCTTAGTACTGTGGTTACAGAGAGAATCATAACCTCTCTTTTCATATCCTGTAGATTCTTAAAGTCTGACAATGTTTGTTCTCACATCACTTGATCCCTCTCTACATCATTTAGGCACTTCCAGTATTGCCCAGTGCCCAGTGATCAGCTCCCCAGCTCCAGCTGCTCCCATCAGATTATGTCTCTTCATGTACCTTCGTTTCTATTGTCCTAGGCATGGGCTATAAGGAAGTTGGCCTTTATCCACTAAGCCTATACCTTCTGTCTTGAACTAACTGATACCTCCCATGGAACCTATCCTTCCCTTCCTACAGAGGCTGGCTCTTTCTTGAAGAATGGCTCATCTCATTCAGCTTCCTCATCAGTGTGCTATTCACCCTCTACCAATGCTCCGGTAGAATTAAGTTTCTTTCATGAAGTGCAATAGCTGTTTGCATGTTGGAGTATCTATCCAAGTCTGTGTAGGGAAGATAAGACAAACTGAAAATGAGATAACTCGAGGATGGTCATCAACAAAGAAACTATTTACAAGTGTGGGAGGCCAGACCAACTTCAAAGGAACAATGTGACATGTGAAACCTTAATGCCAGCTAAGGGGCACAAAACAGTGAGTAGACGCCATGAATAAGGGTGTATAGACAGTAATCCATTGTGTGGTAGGGGCTTTTTGTCAAGAACATGGCTACCTAGAGTCACCATGCCAAGGAAGAAGACTGATGGTTAAAATGCAGACCTACTAGGTGTCATAGTGAATGTCTTTAGAGGCAGGTGGATCCGTGTGAGTTCAAGGGCAGCCTGGTCTACAGAGTGAATTCTAAGTCAGCCAGAACTACATAATAAGACCCTGTCTCAAAGGGAAACAAACAAACAAACAAATCAGAATGAGAAACAGAAACTACAGACCTGATTCCACTTTTCTTTAAGAATACTGTGAAGATTGACCCCGCCCATCTAAATGGTAGAAAGCATAGAGGAGTAAAAGATAGCTTGAAAGTGCTAATTGCTGCTGCCCTATACACAGAGGGCAGTGATGCTAACCACATCTAGGCTGTGTTCACCTGGTCTTCCTTCAGATTTGAAGCACTGCAGTGCACATATGTAATAGAGCAGAGAATACAGGTCAAAACTTACGAAGAAACACTGATGTAGAAAGATGTCCCCTCTATTTCTCTCTCTAGCCTATCATGGTTGTTTCTCACTGCCAACTTGACAGGATTTAGAATCACAAAGTAAACACACTGAGTACTAAGAAGACATTTACAGAGAGGCTTAAATAGGAACCAGAGAGACACCCTGAATGTGAGCGGCACTGTCATATGGTCTGAGGCCAAAGACTCAATACTGAGAAAGTGAGCACAGCTTGGGAATCCAGTTCTCTCTGCTTTCCAACTGCAAATATAACATGACTAGCCAGCTCACATTCTTCTCTTTTTGCCTTCACCATTAGCATGGGCTGTACTCTCAAACTGTGAGTGAAAATAAATCCGTTCTTCTTAAAGCTGTTTTTGCCAAGTATTTCTCACTCCAATGAGAAAAGTAACTAATATAAAAAATTGATACCAAGCAGTTGGGTTACAATTGGTATGATATACCTGACTATGTTGTTTTTAGAGGTGTTTTATATGAACATTTATGTGAAAGTGTTTGAAGTTATCAGCCAGAAAATCCCTGAGACACTATAAACAGAATAATAGGCAGTTCTGGTAGAAGTTTGAAAAGATAATATGCTGAAAAACATAGAGACAGTTAACACAAGCTCTTGAGGTTTCAGAGGTGAACAAGACTCTATTGGGAACGGGATAGAGGCAATTCTTGTTACATTCTGGAAAGGAATCTGCTGCATTCTGCCCATTTTCTGAAAATCTGAATGCAGCTGTTTCCTAAAGTAATTTACTAGTTTGTTTGTTTGGTGCAAACCAGTTCATGACAGCGTGACATTCAGGTTGCCGCATGGTTACTGTTCATTGTTTTCACAGGTTTACAGTGACAGAAAGCAGCAAGTAGAAGAGAAAATATGGAGTGTTTGGTTTGGAACAGAGTATGAGTAAGTTTATAACTGTAGACAGGAGAGCATCTCTATTTGTTAGAAAGATTAGTGTTATTAGGACAGATTTTATAGTTTACATTAGGACAATAGGAAAGGCAACTAATCAACTATTAAATCTTTCAGCTTAGGAAAATGCAAGTCCATGTAAAAGGTAAGAGACACAGAATGGTTTCCCACTCAGAAACAGCTGCCTAGGAAAGCATTTTCTCAGATTCAGCTGCTCAAGTACACACAGGCTACTGCAACTGTGACTGAAGGGAGCTATGAATTACCTTAAGGTAGCAGTAGAATTCGAAGCAGCATCCAGATGTTGCTAGTTTCTCAGGTTTGCATAATGCACGAATGGAGGACCACAAAGACTTGCAAAAGAGTTCCAGAAAGTCACTGAAGTAACGCAATGAATGGTAGAGTCAGATTCCCTACAAGGAAGCCATGACTGAAGCAATGCGATGAAAGGTAGAGTCAGATTCCCTACAAGGAAGCCATGAGAGGTCAGTGTAGGAAGCTATGAAGGTGCAATAAAAACACCAAAATGCTGAAAGAGCCAGACTACTGAGAGGTCTGATGAGGAATGAATTAAACTGACTCAGAATTAAACTGTCCCAAGAGAAGACAATGTGTAATGAAAGCAGCAAAAAACTAGTGGGAGTCAGGGATAGCCATGGCTGCTGAACAAGCTAGTACCACCAAGAGTCCCACATATGGGGCAAGGAGATGTGGGAATTGGTATGTATGCTGCTACATTTTGGGTTTGGTACTAGTTTAAACCCAGTCTTGGCTAGATATGCCTCATTTCTCTTTTGGGATGGAAATGCTTATTCTTTGATGTCATATATTGGAAATATTTAACTTGTTTTGGAATATGTAGAAGCCCCCAAGTAAGAGATTACCTTGAATCTTAGAAGATGCTGAATATTTGACTAGTGTTGGAACTGTTCATATCTTGGAGTATGGATTATGAGATGAGAATGAGATGTTGAGGACCTTATTGGAGGATGTGTGTCCTTGTTAGAGGAAATATGTCACCGTGTAGTTAAGCTTTGCAGACTCCTGTAGTTAAACTCTGCCCAATTTGGAAGACAGTCTCTTCCTGTGTATGGTTGTGGGTCTAGTGTCCACTCAGCCACAGGGCTCCTCCACCACTTGGGGAGGCAGGATGTGAGGAGTTTGACTGCACTTACCCCATGAAGCCTCAGCACACTGCTCAGGGGTGGGTAAGCACTGTCTGAGACTTGAAACAACTAGAGCTGGTTGGGGGTCCGTCGGCCTGACATAAGGCTGGGGCTGTCTGGTTCTCAGGCTCCTGCACATCCAAGTGCCACTGGGAGCCTCGGAAGAACTGAGAACAGAGTGGGGCTCCCAGTGGCTGGATCTAGCCCAGGGCAGGGGGAAAAGGGGAGCTCCAGCTGGTCTCACTTTGATTGTCCTTGGCTTGTTGGTAGTTTTGTCTTGGTGGCAGTTGTGGCTGGGAGTGAAGAGCGGCCTTCTAGGGGAGATTAGACAGAGGCTGGGTAGACAAAGGTCTTCTTCTTGGCTCCCCACGGTGGCTCCCAATGAAAAGAGACAGTCTGTGGTTCCAAATCATTTATTGTTATGGTGGAAAGTGGATGTGTTAAAACCATACCTCAGTTCTCAGAGTGGACCTGAGATTCTTTTTCGAGAAGGAATGTCTGGGAAGGGAAGCTTATTGACTATGCCCTCCAGGCTTCCCAGTATGGAGACCTCTGTCTTGAGCCTACAATAACCATGGGTCTTGTCTCTTCCTATTGTCTTGGTCTGAGATGTTAAGAATGCCTCATCTATATGTGTAGGGTCTTGGGGTGTTGCCCTTGTGTGATTAATGGCCACAAATCTATGGGACGCTGCAGCTAGTGACTGGGGCCTAGTGCCCGGGAGCAAGCGAAGCTACTATCATCCCTTCAGAGTCTCTGGGGAGTCAAAGCCTTTAGCTCAACAGAGAACCAGGCTAGTTCTTATGGTCCACTGCCCCACATTCCTGAGTGCCTTCTGATCAAGATGTAGAACTCTCAGCTCTTCCAGCACCATATCTGCTTGGATGCTGCCATACTTTCCACTATGATAATGATGGACTGAACCTCTGAAACTGTGAGCCAGCCCCAATTAAATGGTTTTCTTAGAAGAGTTGCCTTGGTCATGGTATCTCTTCTCAGCAATAAAATCCTAGTTAATACAATGACCAAAAAATGTCACCTGTGTATGAATAAGTATAGAATCAATATTTTTCTGAGTATTTCTGACATTTAACTGATTACAATCACAGATGTGTAATGTGTGGGTATGAGAGGTTGCTTGTATTTAAAGACAATTTGCTCTATACCACTGCCACAGTTACCAAATATGTTGATATTCATGACAAAATACATGAGCAAAGAGGCCCATAGAAAAGTTTATTTTGGGTTATGGTACTAGAGGGTTTAGAATCTATTGTAGCAAGAAGCCATGTTAGCAAGAAGCAGGCATAGTGGCAAAGGAAGAAAGTAGAGGGAGGTCATGTGTTTAATAACACATATGAAGCAGAGAGATTAACTGAAAGTTATGGGAGGCTATGTTATTTCAAAGCCCAACCCATAGTGACATATTTCCTCCAGCAAGGCAGCATCCCTAAACCATCCCAAATAGTGCCTCCAATGGGAAAACAAGTGTTCAAATACCTGACCCTATTAGGGACATTTCTCAACTAAACTACACAAAGCAATTGCTAATGGGAAGGCAGAAGGTGACCAGCCCTGACTGGTCATTCTAACTCCTAGGGCAGAGTTCAAGAGCTGCCATCCAAGGATCTCGACTCCCAAGCTACAAGTCAGGAAGGATGAGAAGCCTAGAATCTGGACTGCACATGAAAGGGCTTTAATGGAGCAGTGGCCACTCCCATATCTGCTGTCCTCTGAAGGTGCTGTGAGTTGCGCTTATGAGAATCCACTACATTTGTCTTGAACTTTAGCTCTTTCCTGCCTCCCATTCTCCACATTCCTTTTATTGACATTAAACAGCATCCTCTTAGTTTACTAATTGATTGTCTAGACTGCTTCTTCATCTGAACACTGAGCTTTCCCCAGCGAGCATTTTTTCTTTTGATTTTCTAGGACTTCAAAAGAATTTTTTCAGTACAAACGTCTATTGCCCATAGGGTAATATATTCTTTTAAAAAAGATTTGTAATTTGATTAAAATCTTAGTAGCTGAGAAGGAGAAATGGACTGAGCTGTTAAAAAAATGTTTGCTGCTGTTTGAGAGGACTTCAATTTGGTTCCCAGTACCCATGTTGGCAGTTCACAACTGCCTATAACATCCAGTGTTCTCTATTGGCCTCCATGGGTACCTGCACATGTGTTGCACACACACACACACACACACACACACACACACACACACACACACACCATGCATACATGCATGCATACACACACATAAATAAAAATTAAAAGCTTTCAAACTCTGAACTACTGAAAAAATTTCTTCAGAATAATTCACATATTATCAGCTACATTTGTTATGGCTGCTTTACTCTTCATCAGTGTCCCTGAGTATGTTCTGGGAATTTGTTTTGACAAGAAGTTCTAGTATTCACTTGAGAAAAATAACAAGAATTTCCAGTTACTTTTGTCACTCCCTCTGATTTTCCCTAGTCTGCGATGAGATGTGTTGTGGATACCTTAGACTAGATCTTTATTATTTAGGGAATATAAATTTGGACCCAGTTTTACCCCTTTCCAATCAGAGCTTTTAAAAGAATCATGAAGAGCTGAAGATTCCTGTATTTATTAAGTTGTCAGGTTGAATTTGTTTGTTCTGGTTTATGGAAGCCAATCACTGAGAGCTTAGCTGTCACTGGCCTCACAGGTTTCTTACTTTACACCAGGTTTCTCCTTGGCATCACTCAATTCCTCTATGGGCTAGCTAAGGTTCACCTGAATTTTGACATTTTACTGTAATTATTATCAGTTAGGTAATTGTCATCTTTGATTACCCACCAGTTTATCTTTTGGCATGGTTAGCATGTTGGCAGGAGTTTGTTAAGGAATGTAATATCACCACTGTCAGTGTTCCCCTGGGGACAGAGTGGTCACAGTACTGGTGGAAATCCTATTTCCAGCCATGTTTTGCTTCAAGCTGGTCCTTGGGTTTCATAAAGTACTGATTGTCATTCTGGGCAGAACACAATACAACCCAATAGATTGTGGGAATCTATTCCTTGTAGACAGAGAAGTCCCACTGGAATGCACAGAGACACTGTCAAAGTACATCTCACTATCTCAACCTATATGTCCAGAGAGTCAGGTGTATTAGTTAATTTTCTGGTGCTGTAGTAAAACATCACGGCTGTGGTAACTTGTAAAAAGAAGGATTTATCTGGGCTTATGATGCCAGAAAGGTAATAATTCATAGCTATCACAACAAAAATGCATGACCAGAGGCAGGTATGGTGGCTGGAGCAGCAAGTTGAGAGCTCACATTATGAACTGAAAGCACTAAGCAAGGGAAAATACAGGACATGGCATGGCATGGGTCATTGAACTCTTGAAAGCCTGCCTGTAACAACATACTTCATCCAATAAGGTTGTACCTCCTAAGTTTCCTCCAAACAGCATCATCAAATAAGGATCAAGTATTCAAATGCATGAACTCTAGGATATTCTCATTTGAACCATGACACTGTAGATGGTGCTGACAGCCACGGTGCAGAAGGACAAGGCAGATGAAGCCCAGAGGAGGTATAGGAGGCTATAGATTGGCTCCAAGCCATAGTCCACCTAGAGAAGACAGAGAGGGTAAAGATGATTGACTACATAAGAATAGTCAGTGTCCCAACTTCAGGATCACTACAGTTTTAGTTATGACACAGATATAGAACTCTACCTCCTAGGAGGTCACATGGCTGGGGCCCGAGCAGGGCAGTGCCAAGGCAACAGGACCTACCTCCCACCTCTACCATCATCTGGTTATCCAGCACTCAGATGAAGGAAAGACTGGAGCTGAAGCCCTTTAGTCTGACTTAGTCTGCAGGAACTAGAATTAGCAGCATTATCTATATAGCACAAGGTCTTTCTAAAATGATTTATTACTTTTATTTTTTTTTTAACCTAAAAACATGTTTGGAGGATTAACTTTTTTTTTAAGCTTTGTTATTCTCAACATGTCTTTTTAACACTTTTCATTTATTTCAAATTTAGCCTGGGTGATATTTTAAAGAACATATCAATTTGTAAGATTATAGCTTGACTTTTTTCAAAATCAAAACAGTTTAACAAATTACAAGTACCTCCTAGAAAAGGATCTGAATGCCTCTGTAAGAACGTTACTGGGGGTGGGGGAAGTTGTCAGGCTACATGAGGTATGTGTGGTATGGTGTGTGCAAACAATGGGAGACTGGATTCAGAAAAGAAAAGCAAGGAAAAAGTTTAGCAAAAGAAGACAACACTGGGGTGAGATAATCTGTGGTTAATGCTCACTTCCTGGAAACTAAGAAAAGCTATGCCAATGACTATCCCTGGGGACTTGTGTGAATGAAGGTATGGTCAAGCTAGTTGTGTGTGAAATGAGACAGATTTAACTGAACACATGTGCGTGCCGTCAAATCTTCTACTTCCTCCCATGTTTTCCAAGTTGTCCTCCAAATTTAACACACTGGAAAAATCTGACACTATCTGAAATCTATAATCACTACCTTTGTCTACTAATTTTTCTTTAAGATGCCTATCACACATGTCCTGTCCATGAAAAAAGAAAGGAGCTGTTCTTCTGGCCAATAATAATAGTAATACCATCACCCTCTCATGCTTGTATTCATGTCTTTGTTACACTGGGGTTGAAGGAAAATACATGACTGAATTGAAAGTGAGCAGGGAGCAGAGATGCTGTACCAGAGGCAACACCTGTGTCCCCGTCTACTAGCTCATGGTGACGTCTGAGCTCAGCTGAAATAATACAGCTTCAAGGGAGGTGTCTGAAGATCTGTAGCCCTTCAGTGACCTCTCTAAGGCAACAATTATGTGTTTTGCTGACCAATGGAGGAGATGAGCTTTGTGTACTTTCAAAACTCCTGCAATCACTGTGTTAATACAGAGGAATGGACAAAAAGGCCATCAAATTCTGATTACTCTATTTAGCTTACATTCCCTATCACACTCAGAGATCAATAGCAGGGGTGAAGAAAACAAGCATGCTTTGCCTGCCTAAGCAAAAAGCCAGCTTGAGTGGCAAAGACTCACTAATGACACATATGGTACCTACTAAGTGATGAATCAGGTCCACTTGGCACCTAGAAGAAAGAAAATATGACTCTTGAGATGGGCCCCAAAGGGCTACAGGGGAAGAGCCAGCCCAAGGCTTAGATCTTGGAGATGAAGTGGAATTTTCCGATGGACTATGGAAGGATGGGTGTTGCATGCAAAAAGAGAAAGGAAAGACCATAAGAAGCTTTTAAGAGAGCGGTAGACTCTTAATAACTTAATTTATTGGCTAGTACCACAACTGAGTACCCTGAACAACATCACCTGGACAACAGGTGATGGCAATGCAAGTTAGCATGGCAGAATGGTCAGTTTTCTGAGATTCTGAAGGATCTCCCTCAGGCTGCTTTCCCAGCTCCTACTGGATGCTGTCAGTCTGGCATTCATGAGTCTGGGTAAGTGCAACTCTGGTCTCCTTTTCTCACCTGGTGTTCTCTGTGTGTGCTACTGTCTACCTTTCCCATTCCCCAGCTCACAGGTCTGTGTATCCCGCCATCAGCTGTCCTGCCTCTCATCCTCCACCAGAGCTTTCTACCTTAGACATCCTGGAAGTCACATAGAACCTGAGTAAGCTGGGTGAAGGCCCAACTTAAGTGTCTAGAAGTTAAAACATGATCCTCACTGAAACATAGCCAGATGTCAGTGCCTGGATCATGGTGCGATGTGCAACAAATGCTTCGTAAAGGAGAAAATCACAGTTAAGCAGACTTCAATGCTCCAAAATGACTTCCATGTAACCATGCTAGGGCCTGAACATCTGCTGCGAAAGCCCAACTGTGTGCATGAGCGTGCTTGATGAAAATACTCTAGGACCTATTTAGAATTCTCCTACTTCTGAATACTACCCATCACCAATTCACAATGTTATTTCTTATTAGTTGTCTGGAGGTGGTTATTATTTTGTCAATAATGTGTACCTTAGAAATTCCCAGAATTTTTGTGTTAGCAAAGAAGAATGAATGAAATTCTCATTGGAAAGTGCAGCTGCTTACAACTATTTGATAAACAGAACCGTTTCTTTGGAGGGGGGGCTCTCCATATTTTGAGAACCTTGACACCCATTCTGAGGAAGCACTGCATACATAAAAAACATATTTCCTTTTTTGCCCTGGTCAGTATGATGCTGAGTTACTGTAGTTCATGCTGAATACATATAGCTGGTTCTGGATGCTGCATCAAAAGAGTGACCTGAAGTGGAAGAAGCTGGAATAATGACATGTGACATTTAGACATAGAACATGAAGGACACTTTGTAAGCCTTAGTCTTTTGCTATAGGTTGGATATTGGAAACAAAATATCTCTTTGTACAAGGCTTTTAAAACATGAAGCTATGAAAAGCATGGCAGATACGCAATGCCCTTTTCTGGTTCCATTTCACACCACTTTATTTATATTTTGTTCTTTTATCTGTGTAATTATATCCTCTCTGAAAACATTGTGAATTTTTTCTAGTCAACAACATTTCAAATCTGTATTAGGAACAATGCAGCCACAAATAAATAAATGACTAAAACATCAAATGTTAAAAATCATGATTTTAAATAGGAAATGATGATGAGAGTCTTTTTCCAGTATGGTTTTGGCTACTGCTTTTTCCAAGAGGCAATTTGTTTTGATTAGGTTTTATTTTTAAAATATTTCTTGAGAGTTTCCTAAGTGTATACAGTGAAATATGAAAATATCCACTCTTTATATCTCCTCTCCAACTGCCCACCCCCAGGATTTCTCCCTAAAGAGCCCCATCCTAACAGACTTTATTGCTCTATAAAAGGTTGAAATAAATAAAAACATCACACACCAAAATCACCCATACCCGAAGTCTATACAATGACCTATACAGCCAGAATAAGCATTCAGAATTTGTTCTGGAGCTTTAAAGAAACTCAACACTTTCAACAGTGAATACAGTTCATAAAAACCAAAAACATATCATAAAAACCAAAGACTGTTGTGCTCTTGAGTTATGTCATGTTTGGCAGTGACATACTTTGCTTCTAGATAGGAATGTGTATCTCTGTTCATATTTCTTCACACCAAAAACCTGAGTTTTGTGTATAAATATATTTCTGGAAAATAATTAAACTTTAATATATTATCTATGCATTTATTGTCTGGAAATGCTCAAGGATTCCAAAGCTTTCTGGTTGAGAATATACATAAGGGGGGAATATACATGACATAGGACTAACCAAATTTCATGGGTAATTTTACTCATTCACTCATTGGCTCGTTCATTCATTAATTCATTCATTCATTCACTCATTCATTCATGTAATAGCAGTGTATGAACTATTCCTTATTCTTCACTTGGAAAGTTCAGATGAGAACCTATGTAGGTCATCTGTGGTCATGCCTCCCCACAATGGTGTCTTTATATCTATGCTCATGTCTGTTCTGTCTTCACACCATTTTCTCTGGTTACCTTCCTGGGGCCAATCACACCTCTTTTTCAAGTAATACTCATGTCTTTTTCTTAGTCACCCTAGGTAGGAGCCATCACTCAGTAAGCTTTAATGGTGCATTGGCCTTCCTCAGGCTGCAGTAATACTGCCTCTCAGAAGCTCAGGGCATTCTTCATTGTTTCTGTCCCTTCTGGAAAGAACAGAGAACTCATGCCTGCTTGGCATTCTGTAAATGCTTCTTGGCTTGAGTTCACTTCCTACAGGAGATGTGGAGTAGGACATTGCCCTACACATGAGCAAGAGATCACTTTCACAACTCAGGCAGTGACGATTAGGGGTATCTAAGATGAGTCCAGCTTAGGGTGCCATTGGTTTCAGAGAGTTTTCATCAGCTGGGTAGAACAAAGCTAAGAGAGGCAGTGAGTCTGAGGTGAAGAGGAAGATGGGAGAGAGGAACCAGGAAATGCAAAAATAATTCATATGAACTTTCTGTTGCTTGGCCTAAACATCCTTGCTTGCTTGCTTGTGTTCTGGTAACAGGCAATATGAGACTAGTACTTTCCCCAGGACCAAGGCAAAAGAAAGCAGTCCCTACAGAAGAATCCTCACCCTGAATGATGGATGGCTTCTTTGGCTACATGTCTCTCTTAGCAAGTGTCAAGGAAGTGCCAAGAGGCATCTGAGAGAACCCTGTCAGTCTACACTGATAACGAATAGGAATGGTCCATCCCTCTGTCGTAGTCTGTGTTCTTTGTTCCTTCTACCAACTGTGCAGTCACAACTGTCCACACAGATTCCACCAACTCAATCAGGTATGGGGAGCAGAGGTGAGAGAGGAATATGGGGAAAGTTTTCTTGTTAGAAAACTCTGAGGAAGTGGTACTGCATCTATCTAAGTGCTGGGGAGATTCTGACTCTGTCTCACGAAGCTATATAACTCTATCTACAGTACCAGCAAAATCATCAATTAATGATTTTGTAAAAGAGCTCATGGAAAAGAAAATGGAAGTTCAGGATGTCAGCCATACTACAGCTCCAGTAGTTGGGGTGGGAAACTGAGTCAGAAGTATAAGGACCTCAGGACCAACCTGGGCTACACATAAAGTTTCTAGCCAGTCTAGTCTATTAACAAGAAGAGGAAGAAGAAGAAGAAGAAGAAGAAGAAGAAGAAGAAGAAGAAGAAGAAGAAGAAGAAGAAGAAGAAGAAGAAGAAGAAGAAGAGAAGGAGGAGGAGGAGGAGGAGGAGGAGGAGGAAGAGGAAGAGGAGGAGGAAGAGGAAGAGGAAGAGGAGGAGGAGAAGAAAGGAGTGACTGGAGCTGTGATTGGTCTGGGGAATTGGTAGCCAAGCCCTGTTAGATGGCAGTAATGAATCTTAGAGGCCCACCGCACAGTGGTGTGCATAGCATAGCTCACAACTGCCATTTATGAATCCCACAAATAACTAGAAGTAAACACCCAAAGTTTGGCATGCGAATAACCATAAGATAAAGAGTTGACTGATTTGGTCAGTTCACATTAATACACGTACTGAAATGTCACAGTGTGCTTCATAAATGTGTATGATTATTACACATCAATCAGAAGCTATAATGATGTCCAAGGAGATGGAAATGATAGCTAGACATTGTTTAATGAATTACAGCAGGGTACCACATAGATTACATATAGTTACAATAACAACCATCAAGTGGTTGATGGACATTACTGATTGTTTAACCTGAGGCTCCTGTGAGATGCAGTTGACTGCTGAGCTCTAGAGGAGAGGCTTGGTAAAGAGATGAGCTAAAAGATTCTGGTTAGACTCGGGATGAAAGAACAACTGACTGGAACCTTGGAAATGTTGAAGTGGGAGGCTAACATGACACAAGCACTAGGATTCCAAAGAGTGATTATTTTATTCTATTATATACACATTTCAAGAATGCCTTGCCATAGTCCCATGGAAAACAACTCTTAACTCAAGATATATGTAGGATCTTCAGACATTTCATTGCAGTCTCTGTTCTCAGAGTTTTCAGGTTCAACACTTTACCCTTTCCTCACAATGAAGCTGTATTACAGATATTTATAATACAGCTTGTTTGCTTGGTCAGTCTGTTTACTCCTGACATTCATCACTCTCTTCTTTCTGTTTTGTGTTTTAACTTAAATACATGAAGTTTCAGTAAATGTTAAACTGCTATAGATTAGGCTGTTTCCCCAAAATCTGCTGTATTTCATTCACCCATTCAACTGGCCTCCCCCACCCACCAGCAACTACTGATCTGCTCATGGTTTCCAGCTTCTAGAAAGTCATACAAAGGATGCCTTGCCTTAACAGGATGACTTCTGCCACTTAACAATATGCACTTGAGATTCATATGTTTTTAGCCATGATAGTCTATTGATCAATACTCCAGTTTTTCCTGAAACTTATTTTTGTTTTTACCAAAAATTTAATTTGAAAGAAACTAATCTTTCCACTAGAACTGGATCACATTTTCTCATTCTGAATGATGCTATTTGGTCCAATACCATCAGTTGAGAGGCAAGTATGCTGTTCTGAGGCTGCAGTAAACCAAATTACCACATGTATGGTGTTCTTTGTAGACTCTATTTATTATGGTTGTTCTTTATTCTTTCACTAATACCACAAATTAAGTAAAACTACCAAATAGTTCTTAATGTTAGTTGACACATAGCTGGCTTTCTCTCCAAATGCCTTAGGTATTCAGTGCCCCTGGCAATATATTCTTCTACTTCACTAACATAGAATTCAATTCTTATACCCCACCAATATATCGCAAAGGCAAATACAAGACCTGAATTGAATATTTGCAGTAATTTGAAAAACAGAACGACAGCTGTCAAATTTGGGGTTGCCCACGTGATATTATTTTTCATTTCAAGCATGTTTCATGCATTTCTCCTAGACAGCTTATTTGTAATTTTTTGGATTTATTACTCAATTCCCAGTTCACTTGAAGTTGAAAACAACTTTATTTATTTTAATGTATGAACATCTAAGTTCACAGGTAGCATTTTAAATACTATTTGAGGTTCATTCCACAGCTTCTACTGTGTATCCACAAACACCCAACGGCTCCTCAATAAATGTTCATGACAGTCTGGCCTCCAAGGCCACTTTCAGATATCTGGCCTTCTTGTTGGTATTTATTTAACTTTTTAATGCCAGCTATTATCATATCAACATGGTGTTTAAGCAAAGCTCTACTGAGCTTTCTTTTTTTCTTTTTTTTCTTTTTTTTCACTAAATAAATGAGAGGCTGACAAATGAATGCCTGGAATAAGGGCACTTAGTATAACTGTGGAAATGAGAGATCAGAGAAGTTGATTTTGGACTCAGTTCATGGAGACAAAAGTCTTTGAACCTGTGGAGTACATTTACCAATTTTCTGAAAGTGTAATTGGAAAATGGAGACCTAAGTATGTGGACAAGGAAATTGTCTGGGTATTTGGTGCTTCTCTGTTTATTTTCCAAACTTTCTTGTATCTCCTGCCTCAATGTTATATAAACATTGCTCCACATTTATTCTCTGATTTGTCAATAAAAGTTGACCAGCAAGTGACTGAGCAAGAGAGAGAATAGGGCAGGACTTCCTCCAAGCCAGCAGAGAGGAGAGGAGAGAGAGGAAGTGGGAATTCAGCTATAGAGAGAGTGTCCAGAAGAGACTATGTGAAAACAGCTGGAGCAGAAAAAACCACAACATTCAAATATCTCAGAAATTTAGGATGAGAGGTAGTAGCCAGATTAGAATAGAAGATTAAAATAAATTACTACTGCTCAGTTGCTGTGTCTTTAAGCTTAATAAATAGAAATATAGTCCAGTCTCAATTATTTGGGAGCTAGCTGGGTCAAGAGAGAAACTGAAACACTTATTTAAAAGCCACTAACAACTTGCTATTCTTGCAGAATACCCAGTTCTCAGTTTGGGTTATGGGAACTCCATTCTAGGAGATCCAATTCCCTTGTCTGGCTTCTGCAGACACTGCATGCATGTGGTGTACAAACAATCATACACATAAATAAAACAATTATTTCATTCATTGTCAAAATGTTTTAATGATAATATTCACTTTGAAAGTTTAAAATGACTAAAATTCTATTCAATCATAGTTGAGAATAGAAAATGAGAAGCAACTACAGGGAAAGGATTGTGTAGTTCTTTTTAATGAAGAAAGATCTAAACATTTTTATTACAAGAGCATTGTATGAATTAAAATTCTTTATATATTAAAAAATAGAATCAGAATTGTACTTATAACATTATTCTTTAAATTGAGGATAAAGATTTTATCCTAAACAAGGAAGACAAATGGCCAAGGGGAATTCAAAGGAATCAATAGAAATAGAAATAGAATTAGATTTCCTAGCTGTCAAGAGATATGAATCTGCTTAGTCTTTAGATATGAGACAGAACAATTACCAGCAAGTATGAAATATGTGTAAAAGTATATTAAATAACAAAATGTTATCTTTGAGTTAAGCTATCCCAAGTGTTTAGTGGGCCATCCATTATTCTTCTCACCAAATATATATTACCATATCTGGTGGAGCCCCTTTCTTTACCTTTCTTTATTCCAGGCTTTATATTATCAAAGAACTACATGTACATATGCAAGAACACACACACATACTTATTTACACAGATATGTGTGCATATGTGTATGTATATATTTATGTTCCTACGTACAAATGTATACATGTACATGCATTCATATGCTTGTGTGTACATATGAAAGTATCTTTGATTAGATTAGATGTTGGAGAGATCCATATCTATTATATTACTAGTAAAAAGTAAGGCATTTCTTCTGTTGAGTAGTTTTGTTTAACTGTAAAGAACAGCACTTACAGCTCATGGTATTTGGTGAATAGTTGACAACGCCTCATGATAGTTGGATCCATTTCTAAATTATCCACTGGCTTTGTCCTTTTATGTGTTTTATTAGAATTTTGTCAGTAAGAATTTCCCTGTTCTTGGCTCATGTCAGATTCTTACCAAGCAGTTCCCAAAACTCCCTGCCTCTCCCTCTTTTTTATTTCCTAAACAAGACTAAGCCTGTCTTAGGTTGTTCTGACAAGAATGCCTGCCTTCTCTGTCGTGGAATATGCATTATCAAAAGCAATGCACTTCTGTCTTAGGTTGATAAGGCTGTATGCAGACTCTTACTCGTCCTTGGTTTACCAGCCTGCTAATTTAATAACTCTGTCCGGGAGTCCATTTTCAGGTTCAATCCAGGTACTTTGGCTGCCAACATGTTTATGTTGTTAAAGACAAGCTTTCAGGCAGGGATCTGACATTAGGCTAGAACAAAGAAGTAATTTCAGGCAGAAATATAAATATTAGACTAGAACAAAAAAGTAATTTCAGATAGGAACCTAAATTTTAGGCTAGAACAAGGAAGTAGGCTTCAGACATGAAAATGACTTTGGGCTAGAACAGGGAAATCGGCTCAAATATTTTGGTCATCCTGATAAGCCCTTAGAAACAGTGATCAAGGGAGTGTTCACAGAATTTTGTTTATTGCCTTGCTTATTCTTTGACTTTTTGTGTTTATTATCTTGCTTGTTCCTTGACTATTTGCAACTATTGTATTTCTAGTTCCTCAACCTAGAAAGGACCTTAATACTTGCATGTAATTAAAATGGTATAAAAACAGAAAGAAGGAAAGGGGTATGGGATAGGGGGCTTCTGGGGCAAGGAAATGGAGAAAGGAAATGTCATCTGTTTTGTAAATAAACGAAATATACAATAAAAAATTTTAAAAATTACACTCAAAAAAGAAAAGAAAAGAAAAAGTTTCTTGTTTAATAATAGATACTGTTCAATGTTTCTTCATCTGGTATCACACTGGCCACTAGACTAAGCAATCTCATATTTGACTTCCCTAGGTTTCTCTCCCCTGTGGTCATCTATTCTCTAGAGTTTTGCTACTGTGGATAACTCAGACTAGCTTCTCTGAGTCCTAACATGCCAAAATGAACAAAAGGAAGCCATATGATTTTCTCCTTGGCCTGAAATTACACAACTGAAGAAAATGGGGTAAACATTGAGGTTTCTGATAGAAAATTCCATCAAGCAGAGGTCAGCATCATAGCCACCTTATGGATCATATAGTTGCCAAAAGTATTACTCACCTCCATTTTTGGTTTCAAAGGCATTCAAATGTAGGATAGGAGTTCCAACAAGTTCAAACTACACAGGTTTTGCGTTGTCCAAGCATGTTCTTTCTCAAAAGCTAAGTTAATATTTTTCTTGCCCAGGAGGGGAGGGGGAACTATCTCCTGATTCAAAATACTAACGTGGACTCAGCTTTCTCATTATCATAATCAGGGCAAATTGGCAGAGGAACACAGTGTTACCAGGCATGTTCTCACCTTTGTATAAAACATTGAAGTTTCTGGAGTCAGGGCATTATTCATGCCCTATACAATTTCTTAAGCATGTTACAAGCTTATTAAGACTCAGGAAGGTTGAGTGGAGACATTCAATACTAGTAACCCAGTCAGACTGGTTATCACTGCTGAGATTAAATCATGGGTTTGGCCTGCTAACTGTTTTTTAGGAATGCTTTGTAAAATTATACCAGGGTTTCTAAAGAGCATTAGAGACCCTTTAATACAGAAGAGAGAGATGTCTATATCTGCAGGCTGGATTTCTTAACTGATGACATAGAACAAAACAAAACATTCTAGAGACAACAAGAGCAGCAAACTGAGTTTCCTCCCAATACTTGATGGAAAAGCATTTTCTTTTGTATGTGCCACTTTATGAAGAGATCACTGATGATCTCTTCACATCTTCACATTGAATGTGATCTTTTGTGACATTCAAAAGAGGCTTTAGGGACTGTAGTGAAATTTGGAGTCTTTTCTTGCTCAAAGTCATGAGTGTGTCTATCATGAAGCAGACATCTTCAGAAACCTACAGAAAGCATCAGACAACAAACCAAGCTTTATTTTACATTCCATTGAGAGTGCATTGGCACAAAACAGAGCCATGTAACTTTGACTGATATTTCTAGTTATTTATGACAGTCCCTTATATAATTTACAGATCAGGTTCTTAATGGATGAGGTGGATTTCGTAAATGTACTGTATTTAGAAGTGATGGATATGAGAGCAATGGCTAAATTAACTAAAATACTTTAATCATATCACATGTACATATATTCAAATACCATGTTATACTATGAGTATGTATATTAATATGAACTATTTAAATATATGATTCATATATTCATGTAATTCATATATTCATAGCTCATAATGGGTATAATTATATGAATAAGTATACTAATTGAAAGTATATATGTAATAGGTATGAATGTGTATATAATATCAAGTAGCATTCCAATATGATTGTTTCTCTTTTTTTCCATAGATATAAATGACTTTATATCTTATTTGGTAGGTTAATGAATTTACTTGGAAATTGTCCACAAGAATGTGTGCATCTAATTTTCTCAATACAGTTTGTTCTGTAATAATAAAACAATATAATTTCTCAATACAGTTTGTTTTGTAATAATCAGATTATTGATTTTGTGAATCATACACTGAATATACATTGTGTTGTGTATCATACATTATGTATCCTTTGAGAAAGACAATGGATAAATGCATAACTATTAAGAAGACCTTTGATGTCAATAGAAATGTTTTGGAAACTGCTATCAACTAAACTTTCTGTGTTTGATTCTGTCTTTTTCTCCAGCTCCCAGTCTTCAAATAGACACATACCCACATGTCATCTATAAGTCAGGACAAGGTATCCACACTCTCTTGTTCTCTTGGGATGAATAGCATCCACAGGCTGAGTTCCAACTCCCACAAGTGTGAAGAAAGTAGACAGTGTTAGGAAATACAGTTGAAATGAATTGTCACTCCCCTCTTTCTCTGGACAAAAGCAGAGACCAACAAGAAATGGGATGCTTTTTCAAAGAGACAGAAGTGGCATTAGTCAGCGTCACAGTGGTGGGACTCAGTAGAGTTCAGTATCTTCCACGTTTGCCTACAGCTACATATAGCTAGTCAGAGCCTCGCTTTGTTAAAATGGTGTTGTTGGATCCTCGATGGAAACCACACATACACACACACATACAGACACATACATACATATACATACACACTCACACATACATGTACATTCTCATACATAGGCACATACATATTCATTTACACAGGCACTCACACACATGTACAAACATACATAAACATACATAAACAAACACATAGAGTAGTAGGGGGTATACATTCTTTCAAATGTCTGAAGAACATTCACTGAATGGTTACAACTCTGGTCTAATACAAATAATATTCATGCAAAAATTGAAATATGCTGTTTATTGTAATCTCAGAATGACTATCCATAAACTCTTCAAAATGAGGTACTTAGCACATTTTAAATTAGTTAACCTAAAATTCAGATATGTGGACAAAGCACCAAGGGTAAGTAAGGAAGGAAGAAAGGAATGAAACACTAAAACTGAATCAGAAGCAAATGATCTGGTAACAATTTGTACTCTTGTGTATTAATAAATGTACTGAACATTTAAAGTATGTTTGTGATTCCATCTGAATGACACAGCATACAAAGTTATGCTGGAATTACCTTTTTATTTTCCTCCCATGGGGAGCTTATATGGTGATTAAACTGCTTTTTAACTACTTCCTGATGCTGGACATCACACGACTTACCATTCTGTATTATGGTGAGATACATCTTCTTTAGAAAGGTGGTAAATAGGATTTGACCATATTAGACATGATTGTGTTGAATAATGTTATCAATGAATTTAGCCTTGTTGGCACAGAAACAGGTGGTATGTACTTTTTTAACTATTTGAAGAACATTCACTGAACAAATACTAGTCTGGTCTAACACAAATAACAATATGAATACAAAGGTTGGAATATGCTGTGTATATTAGCTTATCCCAATAGAATCCATGAGACACAACAGAAAGAACTCTAGATGAGCCTCATCCTTAACAACCAAATGTATAGTATTGATCAAAGAGAAAAAAAAGAAACACAATCAAACTACTAAAATAAAATTTTAAATGTAACAAAGTTTTTAAAATGAAAGCATGTGCTTTATTGTTTGTAAAAGAAATAGCTATAAAAAGTGGTATTAGAAAAGAAGGCTAAAATTAGTCAAAATTTCTACCTCAAAATGAAAAAGAGAAGAAATGATTCTCAAAAAAGGTAGAAGGAAGAACTAGTCATTAAAAGTAAATAATAATAATGATACAAGAAAAAACAATCTCCTATTGCTAAATCCAGTGTATCAGAATTTGCTATTTATATACCATTTGATAGAAAAAAGCAATAAAATGAAACCATAGAATTGAAACATTTTTCTTTTTTTTTAAAAATTGGATATTTTATTTACATTTTAGATGTTAGCCCCTTTCCCCATTTTCCCACCTACTCAGAGACCTCCCATCCCATCCCCTCTACTCCTGCTTCTATGAGGATGTGCCCCCACACACCCACCCACTCTCACCTACTTGCCCTCGAATTTCCTCACACTGGGGCATCCAGCCTTCATGGGACCAAGGACCTCCTCTCCCAACTATGCCCAACAATGCCATCCTCCCCTACATATACAGCTGGAGCCATGGGTCCCTCCATATGTGCTCCCAGGCTGGTGATTTAGAACCCAGGAGCTCTGGCTGGCTGGTATTGTTGCTCTCCCCATGGGGGCTGCAAACCCCTTCAATTCCTTCAGTCTTCTCTCTAACTCCTCCATTGGAAACCTCATGATCAGTTCAATGGTTAGCTGTGAGCATCCACCTCTGTATATGTCAGGCTCTGGCAGACCTCTAAGGACAGAGCTATATCAGGCTCCTGTCAGCATGCACTTTCTGGCATTCACATCAGCAACGGGACAAATGGATGGAACTAGAAAATATCATCCTGAGTGAGGTAACCCAATCACAAAAGAACACACATGGTATGCACTCATTGATAAGTGGATATTAGCCCAAAAGGTCGCAATACCCAAGATACAACTCACAGATCAGATGAAGCTCATGAAAAAGGAAGATGAAAGTGTGGGTGTTTTGGTCTTTCTTAGAAGGAGTAACAAAATACTCATGGTAGCAAATATGGAGACAAAGCATAGGTCAGAAACTGAAACATTTTTCTTTGATAAAAACAATAAGATGAACAAAATAGATAAAATTCCAGGAAGGAAGGATGTAATTCCAGGAATGGGGACTAAGGAGACACAATCCAAACTGTATAGAGTTAAAAAGGAAACATAAAAACAGATCATGAAACCTTGAAATTATATTATTATAAATAATCTTGTTAGAATTATTATACTATGTAGAAGCCAATCAACATAACAACTTAAATAAAGTGAACACATGTTTTAAAAGATTCAATTTTCCAAGAAAAATAGATGAAATCTTAGTGGTCCAGTATCTGCGAATGAAATCAAATATCTGCAGCACTGTCTCACAAATCCTGATCTGGTCTGACTGTTCTTAGCTAAGAATTCTATCAAACATCTAAGAAAGAATAATGAACATTGTCACACACAAACTTTGACAACAGAAGAGGAGCACTTTGCAACTAAATTTCAATTAGCAAAAGCACACATTCGCCAATGATCTTAAAGCATATTTCTAACTATATTTCTATATTATTTGACATAAAAATTTTAAAATATAATCAATAGAATCCAGCAATCCATAAAACTGTAACCTACAGTGACCAAAAAGGATCAGAAATAGAGAAACATAGACTCAGTAATATAGACATAATTACCTGGAAATTTTAAAATAGTTAACAGGCCCTTCCTGTGGAGAGCTACAGGGATATGAAGAGACACCCACATGCTCTTTCACTCCACCCAGAGCTTACATAACTGCAATGCAATATTACAGCCAGGAATACGGCTTTGGTGTAATGTATATGTCGATCTCATAATTTTTGATAAAATTCTGTCTTAAAGCTTAAGTAGAAAAAGTGTGTTTGGATGAAAAAAGTGTTTGGATGGTGATCAGCTTGTGTCATACCCATGGAACCGAAGAAGTCACCTCCTGAAGCCAGGCAGGACTCCCAGTGGAGGAATAAGAACCATAACCTACCCCTAAAACCTTTGATTCAAAATTTGTCCTGTCTAAAAGGAATGCAGGTACAAAGATGTAGCAGAGACAGAGGGAATAGCCAACCAATAACCAGCCCAACTTGAGGCCCATCTCATTGGCATCCCCAATTCCTGACACTATTAATCATACCCTGTTTATAGACAGCAGCCTAGCATAACTGTCCTCTGAGAGGCTCTACCCAACAGCTGACTGAAACAAATGCAGCTACCCACGTCAAACATTGGACAGAGGTCAGAGACCTTTATGCTAGAGTTGGGGGAAGGATTGAAGGCCCTGAAAAGAATAGGAATTTCACAGGAAGGCCAACAGTGTCAACTAACCTGGACCCCTGAAAGATCTTAGAAACTGAGCCACCAATCAAAGAGCATACACTAGCTGGACTGAGCACCGCCCACCCCACACCAGCACATATGTAGCAGAGAGCTTCTTTGTCCGGCCTCCATGGGAGAGGACCAGCCTAATCCTGCAGAGACTTGATGCTCCAGGGTAGGGGATCCCCAGGGGAGCCATCCTCTCAGAGGCAAAGGAGAGGAGGAATGGGGCAAGGGACTCTGTGAAGAGGGAGTGGGAAAGGGGGCAGTGTTTGTTATGTAAATAAATAAATTAATTAAAAACAAGAAGTTACTATAAATTTCACACTGCTTCTTTTCAAAGTGTCACAATTCAATGTGTCTGTTAAAGGAAGGGAGAACAATCCACATTTTCACAATCTATCACTTTATTTTCATAACAAATACAAGCATCTACTAAGCAGAAAGGTTTGTATTCTTCTAGTATGGGAAATGCCATTTTTACATGAGCATTTGTCACCTACATGGCAGTAGGTTCTTATTCATTCAGCTATGCAGAAATTACTTTTTAATGTACTGTCCCACTCAACAACAACAAAAAAATTAAGATAATTCTAGAAACAGAGAAAGGTACTTATTTATGGGCTTTTTATTAACTTCTCCTGGGAAGGCTGAGAGTCAAAAGCAAGATCGTAAAAATGAGCTCATCACTCTTAAGAAGCAGATAATTTGCTCAGATAATGTCTGTGCCTTCACTTTAAACTCAAGTTGAACTGTGCCTGACCCTTGGGAGGCTTGGTCCCCACCCTTGACAGCTTTCCATTTTCTATTCTCTTACTTCCTGATAGGAACCAAGTCATCAACATGTCAGCATCTGTCTACCTTAAAACTATATTCTTTACTGCCTCTTAAGCCAGATGAAAATACAGATGACTCTATCACTGTTTGCTGAGGTTTCACCCGATACACTATTCACTGAATTTAAAACTTTGTGCAGCAAATATCTTTAAGTGCTTGTAGAAAAGGATAAACTTTGGTGATGTCATCTTGTTGTTAACGAACAACTTCCTGAAGAGAATTGATATGCCTGGATGAGATGAGTGGGATTTCAGTAATACAGACTCAATCTGTCCGTCCTGACACATCTTGAGTAGGTCTTCCACCTCACTGCAATGATATCAACCACCTATGTCCCTCATATTATCATTTTCTCAGAAACTGGCCTTTTCTAGTTTCAACTACTCTAGATGTGTCAAAGGGGCGGGGGGACGTGTAGTCATAGTCAAGAGAGAACACTATTATGTAAGTCAGATCTGATGAGCATGAGAGAGTCCATTCAGGTTTCAGATCTTTCAGTCTCATGTCATACAGCTTTACAGAGCAGGTCAGCCTCCTGATGAAACCACAGTGAGTCCTTCTCGAGAAATCTGTTAGCAATGTATGGGGCTTCCTCGAAGAACTTCAGCACTGCAGTTCTGAATCCCGAAGATTCCTAGCCCAGCTTCAGGGAACATGAAGTCAAGGTTCAGTGCGTGACATAAAGACAGCATGACAATAGGTGTCCACAGTGATGACAAGTACTCTGTGTAGATCAGGGAAGAAAAGCTCCATGAACTCTCTGGGCAATGAGGATTCCTATTTGTTATTTGGGAACAACCGAAAATGAATTCCAATTTTCCATGTTAGGTTTATCTGGGCACTATCTCATGTCTTCTGGTCAGCTTTGCTAAGTGTTAAACATCTACACTGTGTATCTTCCATTCCATAATGTGAATTCTGTTCAATTAACAGAAATTTTGCTTTTCTTCAATAATTCTATTTACTGAACTCCACTTTTGTATCTTGTATCAGCCTTTTTATGTAGTCATCTTGGTTTTTTATTCTCTTGGAGTTCTGAATCCCAAAGACTCCTAGCACAGCTTGGGTTCCTTCCAGTTGTTTGGATGCAGTTGTAATTATTCTTTTATATTCTGTGTCTACCTACATGCATGTAATGTAGTCAAAATTTTCAAAAAATTTCCTTCCATTTTTCATTACATTTCAGGAAACCAAATGGATTAAGAACTTTAAAACTTGACATCTGACTGAGGATGAAATTTGTCCATTCTAGTCATAGTATAAGGAAATGAACATAAGTAGAAGGAGGTGGAGAGAAAGAACCAGTGATATTATCCTTGCATGTATATCCAATGGGACTATTCTTCCTTCTTCCCAGTGAAAGTTAGATGGTATGTGTACTTACCCTAGCTTCTGAAAAACAGTTTCCAGACCATCAGCCTTTGCCTGTCAGTTAGTGAACCCCAAATGCACAGACATCCAATACAAAATGACTCTGCCAAAATTTATAAATCTCATGTTAACTTATCCCAATGAAGATGATCTTGAAAAACACCCAGACACAGAATTCAATAGAATAATTATAACTACATTCAAACTGCTTAAAGGAGACACAAATACGTTCTAAGAGAATAAAAATCAAAGTGAATAAAGAAGAAGCTCAATACAAGAATCAAAAGTGGATCTTAATACATAGAATTATTGAAAAAAAAAAAAAACTAAAGAAGCCAAATCAAAGACTCAGTAGGAAGCCTTCCCAATGAAATGTGGGAAACAGGATGTCAGGGGTGGAAAACAAAGGGATCCCTCATTTACTGCTGGTGGCATCACAAACTGGTGCAGCCACTCTAAAAATCAGTGTAGAGCTCCCCAAAACCTTCCATATGGCCCAGCTATCCCCCAATTGATGTATGCCCCCAAAACTTGATATCTTATTCCACAGATACTTGCTCAGCCATGTACATTGCTGCTTGATTCACAGTCACTAGAAAATGGAAACTAATGAAATGTCCGTCAACAGATGAATAAATAATAAAATAATAAAAATACAGTACATACACACTATGGGATACTCTTCAGCTATATGGGGAAATAAAATTAAAGACTTCACAAGTAAATGGATGCAACTAGAAAAAATGTATTGAGTATTGAATATTGAGTGAGGTAAACCAGCTGCAAAGAGAAAGATGTCACAGGTACTCTCTCTTTTTAGTCTCTTAGTTCCAAATCTTCAAATGTCAGTATGTAACCTGGACAACTGTAGAAACAAAGAAAGAAAAACAATACCACTGCAAGTTTTAGGGGGTTGGGAAACAACAGAGGAGGGAAATAGCAGGGTACAAGTGATACTGTGGGGGAAATGAGAAAATGGGGCATGGCTATAATTGGCAGAGAGGTAGGAAGAAATAAATACAAAAGAAGGAGAGACAGAAAGAGAGAGAGAGAGAGAGGTAAATAATAGTAATGAGAAAACTATTATTTAAAATATCTATAGTATATGTAAAGTCAGTGTATAAATATATATTATATAGTTTAAATGAAAATTCCCCTTCTGTACTGACAATGATCCCTCAAAAAGCTAAATACTATTTAATAAGAACCGCAATACCAGTCATAAGAAGTTCTCTTATACTGTCTAAGGTTTATATATTAAATATAATAAAAAAAGAGGTCATGAATTTGAAAGAAAGCAAGGAGGGGTATATGAAAAGATTTGAAATGAGAGAAAAAAAGGCAAAATGATTTAATTATATTATAATCTCAAAAAATAAAAATAATTTAAAATAAATTGAAGTGACCACAGAAATTGGGGCTATAGTAAGGAGTAACTCAAGGATTGTTTTCCAAGGGAAAGAAGATAAAATACAGCATATTTGAGGCAAAACCAGAAATAATAGACTAGGAAGGGTTAAATGGGTATGAGACAGCAGGGTAAAGGAGGAGGTATGAGGAATCACAACAAATAACAAAGACTTTTGGAAAAGAAACATGGAAACTTACTAACTTAGAAGCTTCTTAAAATGCATAATACGTAAAATTGAGTTTGAATAGAATTCCTCTATAATTGGAAGTAGGTAAAGATACACTCCCAGATACCGTAGACTATCAAATAAAAAGCTCAATATCAAAAATCAGTTACCTTTTTTGACATGTTGGTCCCATAGATGTCCTCCAAAACATTAAAGGTTTTGCTATTACTCTTGCCTACCTTGCAGAACTTGATGGTAAGACATTACTCCTGAAGACACCACATACTAAGCTGTAAAACACAGAAAAATAAAATTAGCACCCACCTGGAAGCTTCACCTGTACTGGCGCACTTTCATAATGCTTGAAGGTGATAGGACTACTAATTGAGAGAACAAATATTAATGTTTTATCTAAATATTAACACTATAATAACAACTGGCCTGGCAAGATATGCCCCAAGATAATATTGGCATGAATCTTATGGGAATAATCAACCACTTTCTGATTGTATCTAAGGTCCATTTTCTGAGATAGAACTCATAGAATGTAACTGTTAACTAGACCAAAAAACCATGGCTGAATAGCTCATATGCTCTAGGAGAGAATTTGATGCTATTATTATGTTATACAGCCATGGTAATAAACTATACAATAAGCACATATTTTTATACCTACAGATTAGTGTATTTCTCACCTTCCATTGGAGAAGCTTGTTTTCACAGTAGAGGGTGAGAATACACCTTCCATTGGAGAAGCTTGTTTTCACGGTAGAGGGTGAGAATACACCTTCTATTGGAGAAGCTTGTTTTCACAGTAAAGGGTGAGAATACAGAGACTCATAACTGGTTAATGAGTAGAGAATCAGAAACAGTGGACTGCTTAGCTTGAATAAAATATCTGTATTGTTTTGCAGATCTCACTAGAGATGACTTGGTTTAAAAACAAAAGCTAAATGATAGCAATAAACAGAATCTCTGTGGCCATTATGAGAAGTAGAGTTGCCTCATTGCTTCTGTGCCTGGGTTATCCTGTCACATTTGCTTGCTTAGATCATTCCCAACCCCCCCTTTCTAATGTAAGAGTCACATATTTACTTGACTCTTCTTTTACCTATACGCTTTTATTCCTCTTTTCTCTGTATACCAGCTTATTCTTCTAAAATGGTAATGTTTCAATGTATTTCACGAGCCCCTCAGCTAGACACAGTCCTTCACCTTCTAATCTTGCCTTATATGTTTTCTCAAGCTGATCCATCACAGATAAACAATAACCATATATAGATATTTCTGTTGAGAAAAAAACTTAAGAAGAACAATACAAATTTCATATGCTGTTTCTTGATACACATCACCTTTAATCATAATAGACTATATACAAAAGGGCTCAAGTGTGGAAAATGCAGATATTTTGAGAATGGAGGAGAAGAAAACATGCAGGGGACCTTTAAGGACTTTGCAGAGGGTGTGGCCACAAGAGGTTCAGAGTCTCAATATGGTTTGCTGGGTGGAGGGAGGTGATGTACTTGTCAGCCAAGCCTTTCTTTTCTTGGTTGTCTAATGAGACAAGAATGGAGAACAGCACCATGGGGCAATCACAGGTCTCATTTCCAAATGATTTCCTTATCAGTGATTAATCATTTGTCAGAGCCTTCTTTTGTTCAGTAAAGACTGACACATCCATCACACCATACATCCAGGGAAAGGACAAAGGTGGTTAGAACTGGCTTCTTAACTGCTCACTTTGTAAATTACTTTCCTTTTCTTGTCATGTCTTTATTTTTCCCTCTGGATGAATTACGAGATCACAGACTGTGCATCATCTTGTCAGATTTGAAATATCTTAATCTATTCTGTTAACATAAGTAACACCCATTGATAGTATGCTACAGAGAAAAAATAGTGTCCTTAGCTAAGTCTTCATTTGTGGTTTGTAAAGAAAGTTTGTAAACTCAGCTGTATGTTAGAGAGGAGACATAAGCAAGAAGTGGTAATAGAATACAAGACATATGTAGGTAAGTGTACACAAGCAAATAAATATTTAAGCAAATTCCTTCATACCTGAGAAAAATCTAAAGCGTATAAAACCTAAATATTTAAGATATTCTTTAATGAAATTGTAGGAATTCAGTAATGAGACACAATGTATGTCAATGATGAACTAGCCAGCAACTATCTCATAGCAAAGACAAACTAGATTCATTCTTGTTTATGATTGAATCTCCATTTCTCATGGATTGGGCTAGGCTTCACCTGTAACCTTAATTATAAATGATTCTGTACTGCTCGTTCCAAGAAACAGCCATCTGGCCTTTGCTTCTTGCTACTCTAACTTTCATTCATAAGTTGTTATGACTGTCTTGTAATGACTACTTCACTATGACCACCTTGCCATGCTGTTTCTGTAACCATGCATATTTGCCAAATCCCCATTTGGAAATTCCCTACCCTTGTCTCACCTATGCCCAATATCCACCTCTCGAACCCTACTTTCAGGGGAGGAAGCACCTATACAGGAATAAAAAAGCTTGCTTTAATTATGTTTCCTTTAGTTAATTTGGTCATGATGATGTGGGTCTCTGATCCTTCTCCTCACGTCTTTGGAATTAATATCAACACAGAACACAACTCTTACCCCCAAAAGAACCAGAAGCAGCTTATTCCAGAGACAAATGCAAGTGACTATGGCCTGGAAACACAAATTTAAGTCTCCTCAAATACCTCTTCCAACTACTTCATGAAGTTTTTACAGTGACAGAATGAAGAAAGTCATAAATCAAGACCCATTCAAATATATCGATTGAAACATAAAGTAAACAGTTAGAGCGATGCAGAGAGGTATCAGCTGCAGGTTTCAGATGCTGTCTGATGACTCTCGTCTTTTTGGTGAAAACTGTGGTCTTGTTAATACATTCCAAAATGTTTTTATTTGTTAGTCAGAGGATGTTTGTTCTGATACAGAGAGATACAGAATGGCTACTTAGTGGGCTAAAGACAGCCCAAGAAAATTGTAATTAGGCTTTGAACATTCCAACCTCACCACATTACTGACATTCTAAGCAGTCATTTGAACTTTGAAGACTTGCCATCTTTTCCTGAGTTCTTATTTTCATTTACTTATGTTCTAGACTTTGGCTTGTGGATGAAGGAAACAGTACCATCCATTCTTATTTAAATAATTCTAGTTCTGAACTTATACAAATGCTGAAGAGAAAGGTATGTGTATTTTCACAGGCACTGAGTTCTGTATCTGTTATTATTCATAGGAAGGGATACTTAATGACACGTTGACATCTTTTCCTTTGGCTTAAACAGACATACTCAGCTTTTCCCACAATTCCAGGGAGGTGACTGTCTCAAACTGAGTATCTTGGATCTATCTCCTTTGTCAGTGTTATAAATCATTACCATCTGAATAGAGCCTAAGGAATGTTTGGAACCCTCTTGCTGAGCAAATGAAGGATAATGAGTATTTAAATACTGGGCTGTACATGACAAAGCTTTTCCCTTTCTTGACCAGCAGTATTGTTGTCCTAGTTCCAGTGCTAACACTTTTCCAAAGGGGAGTCTACTTGCTTGTTTATGGGAATCACCTTGATTATTCATCTTCCATCTGGAATGCAGCTTTGTGACCCCACCTGTGATTAGTCACAGAAACATCCCTCTACAGCTCAGCAGCTGTAGTCACCATGACTACAAATGTGTACCATGCCCTGACTCTCAGCTTCCAGATCAACATTCTTGAACATCTCTTTCTATAGAGCCAAGAAAAAGTCTTCATAAACCATAAGACCTATTTGTAAATCCACCCCTCTCCCAACCTGGTAACTATTAAAACTAGGAAAACTAAAACTTTGCCAAGCTTTTGCCCAACCTCAAATTTTTATGGTATACACCTGTTAAGGATATTGTCAGACAGTATGTGGTTTTAATTACTTGCTTTGGGCTCAGTCCATAGGACACACTCAGTAAAGTGTGGCTTTCCTCCTAGTAAAATAAAATCTATCATTGTTATTATTCCTGCCATTGCTAAGAGGCTTCTATTTCTTCTTAAAGGTGACATCTTACTGTCTTCAAAGCCTATGCAATAGATGGTCTTTAAGAGGCAAGCTATGTAGATTCTTTCAATAAGCTTGTTTATATTTCTATAGCTGGCCTTCTTACTTAAAATTGAAAATATATATGTATATGTATAATATATGTGTGTGTGCATGCACACATCTATCTCACACAATCTATTGGCTGTGAGAAATGTGGGCACTATTAGAGTGTGACACCATCTATCTCTATATCCTTACAGTCAGAGCAGTTCCTGAGCTTACTGTTGTACATCAGGTGATCTGCCAACTGCCTTTCAGCAACTCAGCATCAGTAAATTATGTCATCATCACCTGCTGCTGCCAGGTCCGAGGCATTTCTTCTGTCCTATAAATTCTGTATGCTCTCTATACAACACAACACATGCACCTTTAAAAGGTCTCAGCCTCCCTAGATTGCTCTCTCTGTCTTGTTCTTTCTCTCTATGCCCCAGACTTTCTGTGTCTGTCTGTTGTCTCTCTGTGTCTCTCTTTCTCTAACTCCTCCTCTCTCCCCATCTTTCTTGTGTCCCTACTCTAAGATTGCCTTTTGCTCTCCCCCTCCCTCTTAGCAGCACACCTTGTGCTGCCAAAAGTACCTTTCTGCTGCTTTATATTAACACCTCCATACTACACGATACAGCTCTCTGTCAAGGCAGTGGTTTGCGTCCTCCAGAGCTGCTTGGGATGGGAACTTTGAAATCATGCTTCTCTTGGGTATTTCTGGCAGGCCGGTTCCACTGCCTCCTTGTTGACAAAATGGGCCCAGAACGCAGTGAGTTGTGAGTCTCATGATTGTTGTGGCAGAAATGCTTCACAAATTAAGGATCTACGTAATGAACTAGGTTCACTGTGCATCTACCCAAAGTGAGGATGCAGGTAAGGGTCGAGCCTGGAGGTACATTTGGTGTAGTCACAAGTCAGTTCTCCATCTGGCAGCCTTAAAAATTGTGTAGCAGTTTCATCAATTAGAATGGAGATTTTTGAGAGAGAAGCTATTTGTTTGAGATTTCCTGTAGTCTGGAGTCAATCTCAGGAGACAAGCGAGACTCATGATGTCTGGGAAAGAAGGACTCCCATTCAACTGAGGACAATGTTAAGGCTCAAACCCTAGGTCAAAGTGGACTTGGCAGTTATGTTCTTCCAGCATCCCTCAGATCCTACAACCAGGTATGGCTGGCACACCCTACTCCCTACCCTGAACTCTCTAGCCCAGGAGCTGGGCTGCCTTCCCTGTATAATCCATCTGTTTTGGTGACCCACCCCTTTGGTACCTTAGTGTTCCTGGATGCTACACCTGGTTGCCTCCCTCACCTCACTTTTCCTCTCCCAGTCTCCCTACATGAGCCAGCTCAGCCTGGTCATGTCCACTCTAGACTCTCCCATATCTCTGCCTCTGGTTATACTCTCCCTTTTATCTACAATAAACTTCCTCCTCCACCATATCTAGGAGCAGCCATATCCTTTCTTTTTCTTTCCTTCTTTCTTTCAGACAAGAAGTACAGAGCAGTCTGAGCACAGTCGAAGCCCTACTGGGCCCTGAAGCTCTTTCTTCATCTCTCCCATTTTCTACTGATTCCATTTACTTTTGATTTGGCATTTTACTTTAATGAAATTAATATGTTCATCTTAGTCGATGAGTGGAAATTTTAATGAGGTTTCCGAACTGAATAAAGTAAATAGAAAATACTCAGCTCCAGTAACTCTTCAAAAGAAGGAAAAATATTGTGAAATAAAGACTCTGGATCATTTAAATTGTAGTTAACTTCAAGAAAAGTAATATTGCTTACAAGTATACAGTGAGCTATATGAAAAGCACTGCATTCACCAAAGCAAGATCAATGGCTGCCATATTTTATACCTTGCTGAGGCCAGTGAAGAGCTGTCAAAGGCAGGGCAGCATGACTCAGCCATGCATGTTTCTCTGGCAGTGGAAACATAGCCAAGAATCCATACCATAAGTTTTCCATCTGTGGGGCAGCAATACCCTGAGAACTACCTAACCACAGAAATTTTAACTGAGACAGGCTGAGGACACTAATTCATTGTACTCTTGTCCTCTGCCACATTGTACTGGTTAGTTTTTGTCAACTTGACACAAACTTAGTCACCTGGGATGAAGAAAATTGAACTGAATGAAGAATTGTTTCCTTTAGGTTGGAGTATAGGCAAGTCTGAGAGGGCATTTTCTTTTCTTTTCTTTTTTTTAAATTTTTTTCTTGGATATTGTATTTATTTACAATACAGGTGTCATCCCATTTCCCCTCCCTAGAACCTCCTATCCCAGCCCCCCTCCTCATTTATGCTTTTATACCATTTTGATTACATGCATGTATTAGGGTCAGTTCTAGGTTGAGGGTCTAGCAACATAATAGATGCAAATAGTCAAGGAACAAGCAAGACAATAAACACAAATAGTCAAAGAAAAAGCAAGGCATTAAAGCCAGTTACATGAACACTACTCCCTTAATCACTGTTTCTAAGGGCTTATCAGAATGACCAAAGTATCTGAGCTTACTTCCCTGTCCTAGCCCAAAGTCATTTTCATGTCTGAAGCCTACTTCCCTGTTCTACTCTGAAATTTAGATTCCTGTTTGAAATCACTTCTTTGTTCTAGTCTAATATTTAGATTCCTGCATGAGACTACTTCTTTGTTCTAGTCTAATGTCAGATTCCTGCCTGAAGCCTAATTCCTTGTCCTTGGCCCATGTCAGCTTCTTGTCAAGCATTCCCAAAGGCTCTCAGCCTCTCCCCTTTTTTTAGATTGCTGCAGGAGTACCCAGCTCTCGGTGGGTGGTGCCACTTCTGGGTTCGTGCTCCTGGACTGTATAAAAAGCACAATGAGCAAGCCATAAGGAGCAAACTATCAGAAGCACTCCTAGAAGGCCTCTGCTTCAGTTCCTGGTTCCAGGTGCCTGTCCTGTGTTCCTACCTGATTTTTCATCAGTGATGAGCATGGAAGTGTAAGATGGAAACGATTTCTTGCACTAAACTATCAAGTTGGTTTTGAATGGTGTTATCACAGTAAGAGAGAACCCAAACTGGGAGAGATCTAGGAATCTGAGAGTTTCCTCTAATCTTGCATGCTGTCTTAGAACTCATCTGTATATTACTAGAAACTGCAAGTAGCTTCTTCCATGACTTGGGTGGATATTTGAACAGCATTGGATAACTTATTACTATAAATATAATTGTTGGGCATGAGGACAATTCAGTTTAGTTGAGAAGGTGGCAATTCAAACAGAAGTAATTATTCTCCATAGAACATTGGAACAACTATCCTGGCCATTTATGAAGATTTCACTGTGTATTCCATGAATTATGGGATTTCTCTTTCTTGCTGGTAGAAATTGCATTGCCTTCCTTTTGTCTGAGCTCCGGAAATGCTTCCTTGTCATTTTTTCCAGATGACTCTTTCTTTAGCTCTTGGTCTAGTCAATATTCAGGCTGAGGGTTTGTGTGGGAGCCATTGAATTCTTTCTTTACACACCTGTCTCCTTTGTGTACCCTGCTCTGTGAACCTCCTAGACTCCATCTCCAGTTTCTACTTTAAAGACTCAAGTTCTACCTAGGTCCATTCTTAATGAATGATGGCCTGGAGGTTATCTGAAGGGAATTCCAAGCCCTTTCACTCACAAGCCAGTACCTGTTGTTGTCCCAACTTTTAAATATCAATACTGAATATATTCTGAGTTTTGTTATTCTCTTGGAAACAAATCTGATACCTGTTATTTCACTTTGGTCAGATATGGACTTCCATACCCGAAGGACTGTAAATCTGCCTTCCTTAATGCCAGCTACACTTACTTTTATTCTGAACTTGTATATCTTTATCAAAATTTTCATCTGTGTTTAATCATCCTAATGCACTGTCAGACCATATCTCTGGGCTAGATACATTGATAAAATCACTTCTTCAAGTGACTCATTATTCAGATTATTCATTTTTGAAATAATGTTTTCTGTGCTGGAGAAATAAAAGAGTTGAGGAAGCAACTCAGAGGTATACAGAAGTAATTTTTTTCTGTGGCAGTGTTGTCTGCTTAGAATGAGCAAGTACAGTACGAAAATAAATGTATATTCATAAATTTAATGGATTTCTTTAAAGATAATGGCCAAGACCTGTGAGATGTCACAGGAGAAAAAATTATTCAGATGGATGCTCAAAGCATTCGTTCTTTGATGGCTGTCCTAAAGATAAGTCTCTAGGATGAAGTAAAGGAAAGTAGCAGAGGTGAGGAGTGGCGTGTGTGTGTGCGTGCGTGTGTGTGCGTGCGTGTGTGTGTGTGTGTGTGTGTGTGTGTGTGTGTGTGTGTGTGTGTGTTATGGGATGGGTTGAAACAGATAATCATTGAGATTCTTTGAGGTTCAGCTAGTATGCAGATAAGAATGACCCTAATAGGACAGAGAGGGGAAGCTTCATCTCATGGGCTAAATGCCTAGGAATCTAGGTTTCACATTTGGGAGCACAGGCAAAATCTTGTTTATTTATGTGTGGATGAGGGGATTTTGAGGATGAAGTCTGACCAAATTTTGAAGAATAAGGCATGAGAACTAAAGAATCGGAAGAAGGCAGTTCGGTGGGGCAAGGCTGTGGTTTCCCTAAGGAGGAAAGCTCTGTGGCAGCTTTTGGGATGGAAGAAAATGACATTTAGGGCATTCCAGAAGACCTCGTTTGCTCCTTGTGTCTCCCTTAATTATTCTAACAAAGACATCATTTCTTACTGTCTTAGTTAGGGTTCGTATTGCTGTGAAAAGACACCACGACCACGACAAATCCTATAGAGGAAAACATTTAATTGGGGCTGGCTTAAAGTTCAGAGGTTTATCCCATTATCATCATGGCTGAGGACATGGCAGCATGCAGGCAGACAGGGTACTTGAGAAGGAGCAAGATTTCTACATCCAGATCAGTAGGATCAGCAGGAAAAAAAGCTGGCTTGCACTTTTTATACCCTAGAGCCCCCTCCTACATTGACATACTTCCTTTAGCAAGGCCACACCTTGTCCAACAAGCCACATCTCCTAACAGTGTCACTCCCTATGTGCCAGGCACTCAAACACATGCGTCTATTGAGTGTAGGGGGCTGGTCTGGTGTTGGGCTGTAGCGTGTGTGGGCATGGGTCTTATGGGTGGAATTGTGGGTCCCGGGTCTGCTGCCCCTTACTAAGGGGCTAGGGCTAGGGCTCAGAGAGGCAGAGGTGTAAGAAGTGGACTGTATTCACTCTACGCAGTCACTGGGCGGACACTGGACTGTGAGAAGCCACAGGAGTCCACTCCAGGAATAGAGGGAACACAGTTTGTGGTCCTACCGGGAGCAAAGCTCTTGAGTTGGGGGTGCCTGGGCCAGGAGGTGGACAGAAACTGACTGGTTCTCAGCCCCTTGGGCTCTCAGGCACCAGAGAGAGGCCATGGAACTGCAGAGGCTGGGGGTTATAGGCTGGATTGACCCGCAACTGAAAGGGGGAAGGGGAGAAGCCCTAGCTGCATCCTGCAGGGATGAGACTCTTGGTCATGGCGACTCAGTTGGCTGAGTCTCCATGGCTGGAAGCATAGAGAGGTTGGCGGGAGATTAGACAGCAGTTCTTTGGTTGAAGAACACCACGGTTCCCTACTGTGGGCCCCAAAAAGAGATAGTCCATGGTCTTAGGCTATGGTCTTAATATATTTATTGTCATGGTGAAAATGGATGAAACTATACCCCAGTATTCTTAGGGCGGGCCTGAGGTTAAATACCTTTTGCAAGGAGGAGGGTCTGGGAAGAATTTCTTAGTTGGCTACAGGCCTTTAGGTATTTCAATAATATGGAGATCTATCTTGAGACTCTGTGGCCTATAGTCACACTCTCTACCTGTGGAGGGGCTAGTAGGGGCATTTTTCTATGTGACTGATGGCTACAGACTTCTCTGTGGGGGGGGGGTAGTAGCTATATGAAAGGAACCAGGGGTCCAGGAGCAAGGCCAAACCCCTACCTTCTGTGAGGGTCTCTGGAGTGCAAAGGCTGCTCAACCAGGTACACAGCTGCCTCTTACAGCCCCACAATCTGGTGCTGCTTGTATTCAAATTCTAAATTCTGTACCCCAAGATCTAGTTGCTTCAAGATGAGTAGATCCCAGCATATACCAGTTTTTGTTGTGTAAACCTTGCCCAACCCCACCTCAAATTATCCCTGACTGGTTAATAAAGATGCCTCCAGCCTGGGCTGAGCAGAGGAGAAGAGGGTGGAGTAAAGCTTCTTGGGCTTGAGGTCTCAGGCAGGACCCAAGAGAGAGGAGTAGGAAGAAGGAAGTCACCATGTGTTAGGTGGATCATGAGCACATAGCCATGAAGGATGGCCTGTTGGAGAAGCAGTGACCCAGGTGGAACATGGCAAGTGATATCTCAGGGTTACGGACAGAGAAGTAGACAAAATAGCATAGAGGTTTGATATTTGCCCAGCTCTAATGCTGTAAGACTTATTATAAATATAAAGGATTCTGTGTCTTTTATTTAGAAACTATATGGTCTAAGTGGGGTAAAAGCCTCCAGAATAATATTTACCACAACAATCCTTTTCAAGCCACCACACTTACCAGATAAACTATGAAAAGTAAAATCCTTACAGTAGATCTTACCCAGAGGTCTCTAGCAATGTGCAGATAGGGTTATTCTGTGGCACAGCATTCTAGCTTAATAAAATTTGATAAGTCATTACTTAGTTACTGGATACTTACCTTAATTTTATTTACACACACACACACACACACACACACACACACACACACACACACCTCTCAAGCAGTTTTAAATCATTGGTAAAGGATATGTGGAGGAGAGGTTGTTGTTTATTCTGTGGATAGTGTCATGTATGGTCCTAAGTGTTGAGAGAATAGTGCTATGCTAATTATCTGAAGAATGCCAGAGCTACCAGCAAAGTCTGGAGAAAAAGGTTGAGACGGGGTTACCATGTTAGCCAGAATTCCAGGCTCCAAGATAAGGAGTGGGAGTCTTGGGATGCATGGCTCAGGCAGGTAGCTTTCAGAAGCTTCCTTGGTATTGAAACAGGTTGTATTTAAGAAACTAAGAGTGAGAGTGGCTGAAGAAGATTTCCCTGAGTCCTAACCATCAGAGACACAAAACGTGTGCCTTTTGCCTACAGGAGTAATAACTAACCAACAGAGACAGTTGTGTAGACCTTTATAGCTTGATATCATCCTCGTGAAGTCTGTAGGGATGATGCTTCTCAGTTCCCTGTGAGGAAGCCAAGAGAAAGCTTTGCTGTGGATGGTCCTGCTGTTTGTATTCTGATGTTAATTCTGCTTCCTCAAGAGGGGCTGCTCCTGAAGAGCAGTTAATCGAGTACTCAAGTGATCTCACTGACCCTTTTTTCCCATTTTAACTGATCAAATAAATGCTAGAGATTGTGATTGGGTAGTGGAAGGTGGGACTGGAGGTCTTGGAGAGTGGGGGAAGGTAGGAAGAAGAAGAGAGGGAGGAAGAGAAGAAGGAAGGAGAGAGGACAGAAGAAGAGGAGGAATTGAAAATGGAAGCAGAACCTCATGGTCAAGAGAAACCACAAGTAGCACAGGGTCTTGTAGCTAGGGAAAAAGTTAGTGTAGTGCTACATCTGCATAACGTAACTTATAATCACAATAACTGGATTGTGTGTTCTTTATACAGGCTTATTGAGGTTGGAAATTACTGCAACAAGGCTTACCTGCTTTCTTCTGACGGAGTCAGCAGGGCCCAACTACATGATGCTTGAGGTCTAACCCAAAATGGAAACACAGAAGTCCTTCTTCATCGGTTCTTAAGTATTGCAAGACAGTGTCAGCAGACACTGACCTGAGATGAGCTATGGGTGATGGCAGGCTTCACATCTAAGAAGTCAGTCCTGATGTTATACCTCTGTCTATGTACAGAAGTCCACTGAGTTTTCTTAGTCCTAGTCAAGTCTAGGTACAATGCTGACATTTGTACTTAAGGGTTCTATGCTAAGAGAGAAACTACAAATAACTGAAAAGAAGGTTTCCATATTTAGCTGTTTATAGGGGTAACTGATTTTTTATTCAATAAAATGCAAAGGACCCCTCTGTATGTATGAACCACTATGACTTATGTGTTGGTTATTCAAAGGGTTGTATTGACAAGTCACCTGAATGCCATTGTTTGCTTAAGCAAGGCATAACCCTCTCTTAGTAGACTGTCTCTTACAGCCCTCCCTTAGGAGAAAGTAGACACTTTCTCCTCCTCCGGCTTCCTCACAGAGTCCATACTCACTTTCTAACTGTTTATAAAACGAGGGGTTTACAAAGTATGGCTTTTCAAGGTCAAGCATGTCCTTATCATACTGCAAGTAAAATGTAATTAGGAAGGACTTCATATGTTTAAAAACCCTGCAGTTTGCTGGCTGAGATCACAAGGCTGTCATTCCATCCAAAATAGCTTTCTCTGATAGAGGAAGAGAGTTTAAGCTCAGCAGTTCCTCAGTTTGATGGGAGCCTTGTTCAGCTCTGTATATTTTGCAGATAATTGGTTTCAAACTAGAATCTTCTCTCAACAAGTGACTCAGCGACTCAGTTCAGTGACTCTTGCTTCCCTAGTTGTGACATTTTTCTAAATTCAAACAGTGATGAATAATGATAACTCAACATTGCAACTTGTCATTAGCCCTGAACACACATGGCAATTGAGCCCAACGTCTACATCATGGTGTCCCTAATCACATGGTCGGGTCTTGCCCAACCTAAAACTCATCCGCTGGACATGTGCATCCTGTTTTCAGGAATGTTAACTTTTATTAGTATTCTTTTCTGAGCCTAAAATAATGTTCATTCCATGTGGTTACCTGAAGCTCTGCCTTTGTGTGAAAAGGCTCTTGCCCACCTTTCCAACCTCTTCCTTACATTTGTCCAACTGCCTGCCCATTTATCAGCTCTGTCTGCCTGCCTTTTATACACTGAGTTCTGAAATATCCTATGGTATAATGAGAGGGACCACTGGGTTAGCAGGCAAAGTAGATGGAAGGAGACTGAGCATAAGCTCTCTGGGTGAGAGGCCAAGAGTAAGCACAGGCCTGGGGGTGGGGGTGGGGGAGAAACTCACTTGGACAAAGGAAATCCATGCTCAAAATGAGAATTCAAGGGCACGTGAGTTGTGGTGATGTGCTGAAGTATAGAATGATTGATTAGTGGCACACACACACACACACACACACACACACACACACAGAGGAAGGAAGGGAGGGAGGGAGGGAGGGAGGGAGGGAAGGAGGGAGGGAGGGAGGGAGGGAGGGAAGGAGGGAGGAGGGAGAGGGGGTTGGAATTGGGGCTGGGCAAGCTGTGACTGCTGAGTTAGGAGAGTCTAGGGGAGCAGACAGCACATGGGCCTGTGTGTTCCCTTAAAGCTTTTAGACGCCACACTAAGCATCTTCAGTGGGATCATACGTGAAAACTGTAGTTGACTCTGAATTCTACAAAGAGTCTTTTGCAGGCAGAACAGAAATGAGTTTTTCAAATGTGGTCACGAATGGAAAAGAGGGGTTAGTATTTGAACACAGCACTGGTGGGAGTGTGTGGGGCTAGAAGCAATGTGCACATTGAGAGAAGACAGAGTTCTGCAGAATCTGGCTGCTGTTAGGAGATAAGGACTGGAAGGGCCAAGAGACCCTCTGAGTTCCTGGCTTGGTCCATGGGGTTAAACATGATTCGTTTCTACCAAAGTCAGAGAAACAAGAGAAATGATGTTGTTTTACATTTTTTTGATTAGAAGGGGTCTGTTGATTTGTAGTTGGAAATATTTATAAGTAATTGGAGATGTGAGTCCTGATGTCAAGGGAAGAGAAGTGGTCTACCCTGAGATAATCCAAGTGGCTGGTAAAATCACGAACGTGAAATGAGGTGGCCAACGTATCCATCATATTCACTCAGTATCTAGCCCCACCCTAGCTCACATGTTCAACTCCTCATTATGGAGTCAGTACAATTTATGGTTTTTTAGTTGGGATACTCTTAGCACATGAAGGCTAAGTCACCTACTCAGTTCTCTCCTCAGCAGGCAGTCTCATATGTAAAAACTGGTGAACTTGACTGGAATCTATACTTCTAATCTCTCAAGGAAATGCAAGTATACTTGCCTAGTGGAGACCATTCAACTAATATACTTGGAGCAAGTGAAAAAATGAATGAACTTAACCAAGAAACACGATCCTCCCCCCTGCAAACCCAGCTTTGGAATGTCCAAAGTAAAGAACACCATGAAAATCTGTTCAGAGGGACTCAGTCTTCCCTCATCTTTCAACAGATTTAGATCAAACCACTCTGCCATGACTAAAATAGTAGCCATGGGCAGGTGAAGCCTGCCACCTAGTTGGTTATCAGTAGGCTCTATTGTCAGATTTCTGTCACTATAACAAATGTCTCTGACAAATCAACTATATAAAAAGGAAAGGTTATTTTGGCTCACAGGTTTGGGAGTTTTAGTCCATGACTGATTGACCTTTTAGCCTTGGACCTGTGGGCTGTGCATCACAGTACAGAGTGTCTTGTGGGGCAAGATTCTGTGTCTCATGGCTAGGATGTGACAAAGAGAAAAAAAAGGATAGAGGCTGAGGCCCCACAGTCCCTTTGGGGGCAGAAACTTGATCATCAGAGTACTTCCTGCTAGACCCAGATTCTTAAAGGTCTCATTCTGACCAAGTAATGTCAAGGATGATGGCCAAGGATTTAAGACATAGATTTTTGGGGACATAAAAGACCCAAGCTACAGTAGTAGCCATGTTAGGAGTGGTTTCAGAATCTGCTTTGGCAAGGCATTGTCTACAGTTTAGTAATAGTCACAGATAAATCTCAAGTGTATTCTTAGGTTATGAGATTAGGTGACAGGCCCCAGGCAAAAGTGAAATCGGAGATGAATCTGGGATGTGAGGACCAAGCCCATGGAGGTTCTTAGGAGAAAGTTGACTCTGATATCACAACCTAATGGCACTGTGATCTTGCTTTTCTGGACTTTTGTTTTTTATATTCTCTAACATGGAGTTAGATATGTCTATATTTAAGGGCTGGGGGAGAATCCAGATTTCCTCATGTTCTTAACACTGAGCTTGTATGGGGAGACTGCTGTTACTTCCCAATGGGTCAGTAGGAGAAAACAGGACCATTATGGTATATAGACCAAGGTCTTGGCCACACTAAAAGTTATGCATGGGGAAAGATGTAAATTAATTATAAGCTACAATACAGGTGCTGAGTAGCAACAGACATGAATCAGAATAGTGTCTGTGGACAAGTTTGAAATCAGTTTTTCACAAAGAACTGTGGCCCAACAATGAGAAGAAGGCAGGTGACATTTTCAGTGGACATGCATTTTTGGTAAACTTAGACCTTCATATGTGACCCATTCCACACTTCCAAAAATTACTAGGGTTTTAGTATAATAGAAAATGTTGCCTTTATCTGCATGCCTTGGGTTTTAGAACGTTTACTAGAGAGTTATTAGAGTGACTTATGAGTTGTGGTCTAGCAAGTCCAGCGGTGGCTGTCTACCAATGGAAAGTCCAATAATTCAGTGTTCAGTCCATGAAGTGGATGTCTCAGCTGTCCTTCAGTAGACACCAGGATCCTGAAGAAGTGTGTTATAATGGCAGTGAAGGAATGCACTTAACAGATGAGTGAGAACAAGCAGGCAAAGAGAGATAGCTTCCTTCTTCTATATCTTTTACAGTGACTGCCACAATGGAAGGTGTGGCCCCAATTAAAGATAGATCTCACTTCAACAGATAGAGGTTAAAGGTGTATCTTTCTACCTCAAAAATTCAGATTAGAAGTCAGTCTTCCCATTTCAAATAACTTAATTAAGATATCTCTTGTAGGTGTGTCCAGCTAGTTGGATTTTAGTAAATTACAGAGGTGATCAAATTGACAACCAAGAATAGCCACCACAGATGACAGGGTAATAAAGAAAGGGCACACACACAAACACAGATGCTGTAAAGCTAGGACCTGGTGGGGTTCTCTGACCTATATTACCACATCCTAGAACCTCAGTGTATTTATTGTGTATAGCACAAGGATGGGGGTTTAGGGACTCCCGGAGAGTGGGTGAGCCCCTATAGGTGAACAATCTTAGGATTGTAAATATACAGACAGAGGATGCTGCTGTTACTGTCTTCATGCACTGATGAATCATTCATAAACACTCACTCTTGGGCTCTAGAGGGGAGATTTGCCACTCTGTTTAAGCCTGGACTATATGGATAATGACTTTGCCAATGGTCTTATGGTTCTGAGGCCTTGGGCATCCTCCTTATGGCCACATCCATGTGAAAATTTATATTCACTGAGAATGTCACTGACAGAGGGCTTTCTTCACTTTCCACAAATTAATGTGTGTGTATAATGTGCAAGGAGATAATTCACCAAAGCTTATTTTTATATTTTCATAAGATGACAGACATTAAAAGAGACCACTGGGAACCATTGAAATCAATTTGTTCTTAAAGTTAACAAGAACCTAGGCCATAAAACTTCTCTGTAGAGTTGCCCCCACCAAGTTCTTCCTGAGAACATATATATAGGTATTTCCATAAAGGCAGGAAGGTTGAGAGGCTGTTGCCTCTGAAGAATATTAGTTCTTCCTTCAACTTTGCTACCTGTGGAACTCTGAGCCTTCCAAAAAGTTTCCTTTACAAATAGGAGCATTTGCTGCTGAATAGAGTGAATCACTACGAAGAGGTAATCGTCACTTTCCTAAAAGTGACTAAAGACTGCCAGGTGTGATGGTGCACACCTTTGATCCCAACCCTAGGGAGGTGGAGGCAACTGGATCTCTGTGAGTTCAAGGGCAGCCTGGTCTACATAAGTTCCAAACTAGTCAAGACTATAAAATAAGATTGAAATAATATCCTGCTTGAGGGAGGGAGGAGAGGAGGGAGAAAGAGACGGACTGAGGGAGAGAGGAAGAAAATTCATTCTGTTTTGGAAAGAATTAAACATTCTTTTATCTAACATCAAAGAATGTCTGAACTACAAATGTCTAAGGGTGGGAGGAATACATCTCGATACTTGCGTAGATTCAGGGAGAGTGTACTTCAGGTCACCAGCCAGGACCCACACTTGGCCCCATTTTCTAAGCACAGTGCCCTCCCTGCTCTTGAATTCTTCCACTGTCTTGCATGCTCATTCCTTTGAGGCTGTGGTTGTGCTCTCCTCCAGCAAAAAAAAGATTATATCAATGTATTTTTATTCTTTGCTAATTTGGGATTAATCTGGCTAATTTCACCCTCTCATAGGTCTTATAATGATCATTATAAATGTTTACATTTCATTTAATCAGTGCCATAAGTCTACAAAGTACACTTGTTCAGTATCTTGATAAAACTTGTTCTGAAAAACGGAACCAAGAATAAGGGCAACAGCGGGTAAAACAACATTGTAGAACATCAGCTTGGCTTGGGAAGGCAACAATGTTACACACAACCTTAAGGAAAATGGGCCAACCAGACCATCCTAGGCAAGGAACTCAGAGCACCTCCCTGGACGGGCAGTGCCCATCTGGAAGCAGGACATTGTTACAAGAAAGTATTTTAAGCATTCTGAGAATCTAGTCTATGTTACAAGCTTTGGCTCCAACAAAAAACAAAACAAAACAAAAAAAAAAACCATGGATTTAAGGACTAGAAAGCAGCTGATCCACAGGGCAGACAAAAAAATGTTCATAATTACCAGCAACTGTTAACTAGCTCTGATTCCATTTCCTTTTCCCTTGATACAATAAATATGTTCACTCGAAACCAAGGGGAAAAAACAGGAAGGCATGGGAAGAGGAGGATTGAGTGAGAGTCTAGATAAGCCCTGAAAGCTATTGAAGTGGCATTCCCTGTTTGCAAACTTAGTCTGCACGCACCACATCCCCACTCCCAACCTTCAGCTGAGGCTCAGGCTGAGGTTGATGAAGAATTTACAAGGCTTTACAAAGCCATTCAGAAGTTCTCAGAACTCGACAACCAGGAAGTTCTAGCAGGAGGCCTTATCCACCATCTCTGACTACTCACATGGTGTTAGTTTCTCACTGATTCCTGGAAGAATTCCTACCATGTGGAAGAAGCTCAAAGCCCTCTGAAATTGGTCCAGATCTTAGGGACCACGACGATAAGCAACAGGTTGTTCTGGGATCTTAAGAGGCTTGAACCTCACAAGCCAATGGTTGTGTCAATTTCCACACACACTGAAGTCATGCTCCTGGGCTATGTATCCTGCTGGTCCTACCAATAGCAGCATCACAGCAAAGGGAGAATTGTGTGAGAACCTTGATAAGCCCTGAAAACTGTGGAAGCTCAGCATTTAAGAACACTTGCTGTTTGGTGCATCAGGCAGCTCGCAACCATCTATATCTTGGGCTCCAAAGATATGACACCTTCTTCTGACCTCCACAAACAGAACAAAAGAAAAAACTCTTAATGTCTCCAAAAATAGTTAACACAAAGCTAGGATGTGAAACTGTTTATACAGACATAGTTTTGTTTCTTTTTATACCTACATCTCCCTTGTCATCCTCTTTCCTTCACCTTAAAAGAGTTTAGGGCTTCTTATCCTCAGTTTATCTTATATTAACATCCATTAGCCTGGACTGGTCAGAACCTAGAACTGCTTTCTGGGTCTTTATAGATCCTATGGGACAGATGCATCAGGCACTTTACCAACAGGGGCCACTTAAATCAATGGCATTCAGAAGGTAGCCATGCCTCTGAGACACCCACCTACAGAGTATGACTTGGTGGGAGGGGCTTATAAGAGTTATTGACACAGGGGTCCTCAGTGTGGAGGCCCAAAACCCAACCTCCCAAAGGACATGTTTGAAATGCAGACTCAGAATCTCTAGATCAAATGAGTCTGGATCCCCAGGTCTAAGCCAGTTCTTTGTAGTTTTGTAAGGCTTCAGCTGATTCTGATATTTACCCAAGGTTGGGAAGCACCTGTTTAAGGAATTGTACTATAAACATTCATCCTCCTGGCATCTAGAGAGCATCTGTTAAATGGCAGCATATTGTCATCCCAGATCCTAAAGACGAGTGGACAAAGCCCAGGGTCAAAGTAGCAACAGGAAAACAAGATGTTATTCAAGTCAGTTTACGTAACTCAGGCAATTGTGGAAGCCATTCAGGCTGGTCCTGTTAGTTGTTTAGGAATACCTTCTATTATTTCTGAAATGTGATGCTTGATTACTAGGTGACTCTTTTCTAGCATGCTAGGTGTATATGACACAATACATCATGTCTTACTAAAATCAATATTTATGGAGAGCACATTATGAACAGGTCAATGAATGAACAAATGAATGATTCTTGGCAGAGGAGTAAGTGACAGGCAGAAGACTGGAGAGATAGCTCAGCAGTTAAGAATATACGTTGTCTGGTTCTCGGCTTCCCTTTCATATGGCAGGTTGAAATTGTGTATATCTTCACTTCTGAGAGTGTGACCTCCACAGGCATCTGCACTTATGTATATATGGCCTTACACGTGCGTGCGCACACACACACACATGTACCCACACACAAACTCACACATCTTTTAAAAAGTAATTCCAATTCAATACATTAAGGATTTTTCCACTATGGTGATTAAAGAGTCATGTGCAGGCCTAGGGTACAGGCCTGTCTGTTATAGTGAAAAGCTGAGGCAGAAAATTAATCAGAAGTAAGATTCATATGATATTTGAATATATAAAGGATATTTTGACCTTCTCTAGTATCAGAAGAGTACTTTAAGTCTAATTTTAGATTATAAGTAGAAAACTTTGAACTGGTGAAGCATTATCCCTGGAATGTGCATTTTTATGGAGTGTCTGGGATTGCCAGCACAGCTAAAGAGTTAGAAACAGCTGATTGCACAATGCAGTCGGGTCTAAGCCACCCAAACAGTCTGACTCCAAGAGAATTTCCACAGTGGACAAGACTCAGGAAGCTGCACATCTGGTGTGGCTGATTGCTACACAGAGTGTGAAAAAAATCAAGTGAATGGCAGAACATGTGTAGAAGACGCATATAGCCACACCCAGTAAAGTCCCCCTGGCTTGAGGATTACTATGGATTACTATGGGAGCTAAAGGACCTGAGAATCTCACACACCTTGAGGCATATTAGAGGGATAATTCTTTTGTCTCCTCAACTGTTTTTGGAGTGAAAAATCAATTCCACATGTCCAATAGATACCAAATTATTTTTCACCTCTTTATCAAAGCCCCCTCAAACTTCAGTGCTAATTTTATTTCTCCTTGATTTTTTTTTAACACTGGGGTTCACGAGACAAATAAGAGAAGTGCACATCATTTTTAAATGATGGGGCTTCTCGTCTCACCGCGATCACAACATGCCCTCCAGCTATTGTATTTGCCCCATAGAATAGAAGAAATTAAATAAATGGAATAAGGGATCATCAAGGGCAATAGAGGGGTTTGTGTGACAGACATGCTCCAGGGAGCACTGAGGTGATGCTCATCACAGCATCCACTATTTGATAACCCCTTCAATGCCATGTGGTGGTTTAAGTTAAAAATGACCACCTCTGGATCTCACTAACAGTGTGTTTCAGGAAGGACTGTCTCCCCACTTAGACTTCTGGATATCAGCTGGCTTTGTTCCTCATGTTGGAAGCTGTTCAGCATTGTCTGCTGACAATCGGTCCATTTATCTCACTGTGAGATAAATACAGATGTTGATTCAATGTTATGGACTTTTCCACAATGCAAACATGTACACAAGATAAGATTGAGAAAAGCCCTGTCATAGCATGGATCCTGAATACTTCTGAAGTCTTATGTCCCAACCTGGGGCAATTCTGGGAGATGAAACCTTTAAAAGGAAAAAGAAATTGAAAAAAAAATACTACATCATTTGAGGCATGTCTTTGAGAAAGATATTGAGGTCCAAGTCCCAGGCATCCTTCTATCTCATCCTTTGCAATCTTGCTGCCGTGATATAAACAGGCATCACATGCCTTGAACCAGCCATATTAGATTCACTCTGGGTATGGCCTCAGCTGTGTTGTCCCATTATGAAACCAGTATAGAGTCCAGTCCCTAATCCATTCTAAGGGGTGAAAGCTAGGACCTTATCATATAATTTTTACATACAAAATTTTTAACAAAATCTTAAAGATTGACATAATAAAAGCAGAAAATATATAGTCTGCTGTGTGAAAATTAAATGGTTGGATAAGGCTGGAGTTTAGGTTTCTGTTGTTTTGTATTGAAATATTAGGTGAACTTCCCATGTGTGGTGACTTATGACATGTAGGGTAAGAGACTGGGAGTCACAAGACTATTCTGATTGCTACTTTTAATGGCCAGGAATGGTGAACAAGAAGATAAAAATTAAGAAACAATTGTCCAAAGGAAAGAGAAAAACCACATCTTTAGGGACTCACAAGAGATAAAAGGGTGAGATGGCACCACAAGGTCACCAGTAATGTGGAGAAAAGTTTTCTAAATGTAGTTTAGTCTTAGCATTGTAGCTAGAATCAAACAAATCTGATGCCTACTGTGCCCAGAGTAAAAAATCCCTACAATGGATGTCCCAAAAGGAAATGTAATTTAAACTGTGACATCCAAGAATGCATTGTTTGGACTTTGTGCAATCACTCAGTAAAAGGGCTCCAAATGCATTCTTTCTCTTAAGTCTAGTGACTTCAGTTTAAATGGTTATAGAGATGAGGAAACATTAACAGAGACAATTAGTAACTTTGACGGCCATGTCTTTAAAGAGAGTGGCTATAGCTTTAGCATCTAAAATTCACAAAGATAAGAGACATATGCATTATTTGGGATTAATCTACTGCCAGAACCACAACACTTAAGGGAATCTTGTCTGTACAGGAATAAAATTCTATATACCAACAGCCAGGAAGAAAAACAAACCAAGATGCTCCGATGAGAGAAGAACCAGAGAATGCCCCAGTTACTTTCCCACTGCTGTGAAGAGACACCATGGCCAAGAAATAATTATAAAAGAAAGTGTTTATTGGCACTTAAAATTTCAGAGAATTAGAGTCCATCGTGGTGGGGTACATGGCAGTCAGGGAGGCAAGTAGAGTGCTGGAGCACCATGAGGCAGAAAGAACTACCTGCATCATATTAGAAAAGGACTCTTACTTTCACCTACTTTCCACCCTACCCAGCATTTACACAGTCCCCACAAAAAGGAGATGAACAAACTACAAGGCCAGAACAATAGCCTGCACCAGAGTGGCAAGGGCTTTCTGATAACAGCAGGATTCTGATTAACTCTGTGCAGCCAGCAGATGACAGAGAGAAGACACCTCTCAGTCTTGCATCTCATCTTCACTTGAATAAACAAAGGTCGTTAAAGACAGCAGTGAAGACCTAGAAATGAGGTGAGAGGAACCCAAAGGTATCCATCTTCCTGGAGAGAACATGCCCTGTGCTCTCATTTTGGTGCTGTTTATAAAACTTTAAAAAATAATTCCTGGATTGCACTCTTGCAAGAACACCCTTGGGAGAAGGCCTCTGCATGTCTTCCTGGCTTCTTTTATACTGCTCTTTCATCTGATCCTCTCTTTGCTGGAATGATCTAGCAATGAGAGGAGGTTATAGTGACAATGGCAGTTGTAGAGGCAGTGGTAATGTCTCAGTAGGTAGTATCCTCAGCAATAGCTGCAGCAGCACTACTGGTGGGATTAGGAGTCTGGGGTGGGTGAGAAGAGTGGGCAGCTGTAACAGTGGTTGCAACAGTAGTATCAGGGCAGCAAGTTCTTCTACTAGTAGTACCAGAAGTGGCAGTCTTAGCAGAATAGCAACAGTAACAGTAGCAGCAGATACATCAGTTGCAGTAACAGTATCTTAATAATAGTAGCAACAACAGCATGGCTCTCATGCTGATCCAGATCCATTGCTTAGACATGACCACCTTAAATCCAACAGAGACTTCTGGCACCCATAGTACCCTATCTCTGAAAGAGACTGGGAAAATCTACAATTCTCACAACATGAAACACCTTCCAAGCTATTTCTAGGGCCTCACTGCCCAAAACCTCAGGTCTGATGATAGGTTCTAACCAGAATGGGAACAGATTCACAGCAGCCCTAGGTTACTCTACTGTAGTAATTTTATATCTAAGGACTCTGTGGTCCACATGAGGTAAAGGACTATAGAATACAGGCTAGTGGGGTTCCTGCAGTCAAGCACAGTAGCATCCTATGGAGGACTTAGAGATGGGACAGCAGGATACTCTCTGGATTTGTGATTCAGGTGGTGAACAGGTCTGAGATGTAGCATTTCTGACAGTTTCAGGATATGCCCACCGTGCAAGTCAGATACACTGAGAACCACATCTTAACTTTCCAAAGATCAGGGGTTACCAACACTGGGTATAACATTTGTGTGTCTTTACAGGATGCTGACCAATAAGTTTGCTGTGAGATTGAAGATCCTGGAGTTCAGACACTCCTCGGTAGGCGTGAGACCAATGGCATGTGATGAGTTCTGTGGAAACATGTCATGGACTCTTTTGATTCACTTTTGTTGGTTTTGAGTATCTGAATAAAGATGTGAGTTCTGTGTGAGTCCATGCATAAGGCATATCCACCTGTCCCTGCCTGAATATGCAGACCACATCAGGTTATTACAACATGGTAGAGAAACACTTAACTGGAAACAAATATCCTCACAAGGTCTCATGAACTTGACCCAGCTTTTCTATAGTGCCTTCCCTCATCAGCCCTGTACACCCCTTGGCTATATTACAGCACAGTAGTCAGTACTGATCGAGACATTGCTCTGGGATAACTGTCTCTTTCCTGTCAGCACAATGTAGCCATCCCAGTTTCTGGGTCTTGGTCAAAGGCCAGCAGCTCCAGAACATTGCGTTCACAGTTACCACTGAGTTCTTACCCCACCAGTGTCCTTGTTTGCATGGCTGCATCCCTCAGGGGGCTGTATGTTCCTGGAAATAGGAACTGGGTCATATTCTTTGAATCTTTAGCACAAAAGGCAACACAAGTTGTCTTTCTATAAACAGCTGTTGAATTAATATTTTCCGTATTCCTAATCTTTAAAAACAACAAACTTGTGATTGATTGCTTTAAGCATGAGGGGATTTCTGTTCTCGCCAACTGGCATGTGTTTCTAGCAGTCACTGAGGATTTGTAGAGGATTCGTGTTGGCTATATTGACAAGTGAAATGACACATTTCACATCTGATCTGAGGAATACCTGTTTCTGCCATGCTTGCAGAGTCTTATCAAGTCCTTGGAAAGTGTTGACTCTTAGCTGTGCTAATTCCAAGGTAGCATGACCAGGCAAGGAACTGACTATAATACCCGCTGACACCACTTTGCCAGAAGAGTGACTTATGCTCCACAAGATGCACTTACATTAATTATTGTCTTCACAGTAGTTCAGTTACATCCCAATTAGCAATGATATTTCACATGCCAGAAAACTAACATTAAACTGAGACTAAGATGCCACCACAAGGAACAGAAGCCATTTCTCACTGAGAATCTATAATTTCATAGCAGAGGCTTCCTTCTTCTTTAAAAAAAAAAAACAAACAAAAAACAAAACAAAACAAAAAACAAAAAGCAAAAAGCAAAAAACAAAAAACAAAAAACAAAAAACAAAAAACAAAAAACAAAAAACAAAAAACAAAAAACAAAAAACAAAAAACAAACCTTGGCTATATTATGAGCAAGTGAGCAGCACTTTCTAAGATATGGCAGAACCCATGAACTAATACACCTTCCTTGAAATGGATCCTGGAGCCATGGTGTTTAAATAAAGCCCATAGTAACAAAGAGGCCACAGGAGGTGGCCCAGGGTTGTAGCTGTGAATGATAAGGAGATGGAAGAAAAATCATGAAAGTCAGAACACCATGGCCATGATCACAAGAACACTAAGTTAGCCACCATGCTTTTCAGAACACAATGGCCGCACTTGCTAATACCCTTCTTTTGAGTCTTGTTCACCACTTTGTCAGAGTTAACTGTGGTCCCTGAGATTGTTAAGGCACTCTGAATGTTGAAAGAATGAATGAGATACATACTTCCTTTTGTGTGAGCCTCCACATATCTTCTCTGGACCCACTCCCTCAGACTTAATCAGCAGTTTACCTATTTCTATGGAATTTTGATACATTCAGGCCTCAGTCCATCAACACAAGGATGTTTCTCTCCATAAGCATCTAGGCACCTGGGGTCTGTAGTAGGTACAGATGAAATATCTCTGTGGTCATATCAGTCAGTTCTGGCTGATTCAAGCCCTGTCTTTTATCATCTATACTCAATACCATCAGCATATGTTTTGAAACATGATTTATTCTTTGAAACTTTCACATACTTATATAATTCATACTGACCATTCCATCTACCACTACCTCCCTCCAATTCCCCTTCAAGGTTCTGATCCTTTCTTCCTCCAAGCTTGGTGTTCTCTTTACATTTACTTATGGTTATTGATAATGCACTGAGTCGAATTAGTGCTACTCATATGCATAAGCACGTGTGATTCATCAACTGGAGTGTGGGCAACCTACCAGCAGCCACATCCTCAAACAAGAGTTCTTCTTCTTCCCTCTGGAGCCATCAACAGTCAATAGCTCCTCTTATAAGAGTGGGCCCTCATCCATGCTATAGTTCTGACTGGCTTGATCTTCTGCAGCTTTTGTGCCAGTAACCACAGCTGTTGTGAGTTGCTGTGTGCAATAGCTATGTCATGTCAGGAAGTCAGTATTCCACAGCTCTTCTCCCCATTCCCCCAGAGCTTATATTTTGCCTCCTCATCTGCAACCCTGAATCTTAGATGGGGGCAGGTTGAGAGAGCTGAGCACTCAGAGTTGTTTATATTCAGGATATGAGAGCACACACATGTGCACACACATAGTGTGTGTGTGTGTATGTGTGTGTATGTGAAAGAGAGAGAGAGACACAGAGAGACAGAGAGAGACAGAGACAGAGACAGAGACAGAGAGAGACTTTGAGCCAGGTCCAAATGCAAAATAAGATTCAGGCCTTGCAAATTTGGAGGTCTCTGTCTTTACTCCAGCTCTTGTGCATCAGGGCATTCCCAGATCGACATGGTGTCTGACTACTTATGCACTGATGCACCCATCAGATGATGAAGAATTTCTAGGAAAAATATGTGTCTTAGTTTTCTCACTGCACTAATTAGGACACTGCCTATCATATAGGAAGTTGGTCAACTAGTCATCAAGTGAGGAAAGGAACATGATCCAATAATTCAGTGGATCTGTCAATGGCTGTATTGCTCTGTGACTTTATTTCTAGACTTTTTCAGTCATCCTGGTTTAGAGTTTTAGGAAATACAGACACCTAGGATTCTGTTACCTGTGAATCAAGGACCCTGAACTGCTGTTACATAATTTCCATCCTATAAAGGTTAGGTTTTTTTTTAATTTATTATATATAATATTTGCTGCCCAACACATTAAGAAAAGTTTTTTTTTGTTTGCTTGAAGACAGGATTTCACTATGAACCCCTAGTTAGTCTGGGACTTACTATGTAGACCAGGCTGGCCTCAAACTCATAGAGATCCACATGTTTCTGCTTGTTGAGTGATAGATTAAAGGTTGCACTACCACTACCTGGCACATTAGAGAATTCTTGAATGCTAGTGCTTCCTCTCACTCCTTCCCTTCTACTCCCCAAGATGTTCACACTAAAAAGAATTCTTTCCAGTGATCATATATGCTACATATAGCATTAGCATGCTGTGTAGTTGGTATTCTGTGTATACAACACAGTTAGTATCTAGAATGTCCCCTCTTACCCACATGCTGAAGGAAGGTTTGTTCTCCATGATGTTATTAGAAGATGGTACAAACTTGGGATCTACTTAGAAGGAGACAGGTATTCTCCTAATAGGACAATGCTTATCATACAGGAAGTTGCTCTCCTAGTCATCAAGTGAGGAAAGGAACATGATCCAATAATACAGTGAATCTGCCAATGGCTGTATTGCTCTGTGACTTTTCCTCGAGTTTTATTAGAATATTAGAATCCTGGCACTTCTCCATCTTTCTTTGCTTCCTTGCCACTGGAAAATGAGCAGCTTTTGCTGTGCAACCTTATAATGACCTAAAGTGCTTCCACAGACACAGGAGCAACAAGAACAAGTAACCATGAAACCATGAGCCAAAGTAAGTCTTTCCATATTTAAAATTATTATTTCAGATAATTTAGTGTAGCAGTGGAAAGCTGACTAACACAATGCATAGAATAACATTTAATATGCACATCATAAAACTATAAAATAACATGTCATATATAAATATATTTTATAATAGAGCATATATATCAATATACTGTTGTAATTCATACAATATACTAATATACATTACAATATGAAAATAAATAATACATGTATATATGTGTATAAATATGAATATTATATATACAGCTCTACATTTAGATGTAGAGTTTATATAGATTTTGAAAAATGCAATAAACAACATTTTTGGAAGTATCTAAGTTTTTAGACTAGATTATGTCAACTTCTTAATTCACTCTGAGAATAGAACTCATATAAAGATGTATGTGTTCCTATATTGGCCTCATTCACATCTTTCATTTCTATTCAAAGATGTATGCTTCACTAATCATGGAAATGTAATATTATGAAAATTAATAGAATGTTCATAATCATCAAGTTGACTAAACAATTGAGGGAAACCCTGCCGGTGTCAACACAGGCAGTTATCCACAAAGAGGTGAGAATGAGAACTTGGTTCAGATTGACTTCCTCAACCAGATCAGACTCTGGAGAGTCTAATGCCAGGTGGTTCATCATCAGCATATTTAAATACAGTACAATTTCGAAGAAAGTTTTCAGGAAACAATCATTTCAATTCTAGTTGTACAATAAACCTTAAGGTGTGACTACATAGAAACCCCTTTATAAGGTGTATGTAACCATGAGGGTGGGTTCTATAGCTAAGGGGCCTAGAATCTAGTATGGTTTCTGACAGATAGCATAGAGGTCTGCAGGTTATAAAAATAGCAGTGTCATCTATCCTAAGTATAGGTTTAAACAGATTAAGATGATAGTCTAGGAAGGAAGAGTCTTGGGACATTTGGCTGAGGTCTGTCTTTATAGCAAAAGGTGGGTAAAGTCTGCCTCCATAAATAGCAAAAGGGTCACTAAGTCATTAACAATATCTACTCCCAGCCATCTGGGCAGAAAATAGATAATTCCTCCTTGTGGGGAGCCGACAGAAGGCGGCTATCATCCTTGCAGCCATCTTGAGCCATATACCCTGACAAGAGATTTGATTACAATAGCCTACAACAGCTGAGCACACTCTGATAACATCTTGATTTAGATACTCAGGATCTTCCCTTGGGTGTGTGAGACTTAAGGTGTGGTTTAGAGATAAGACCTAAGGGCAAGGCCTAACTAAGGACATGACTTAAGGGTGTGACTTAGAGGTGTGGCTTAGAATTGAGATACATAAAAGGCAAGAGGCAGACAGAAGAGAGTTCAGACAACCAGACAACAGATTACTTGACACAGTACAACTTGTAACAGAGAATTAGTTATTAGTCACTTGGAAGATCATTAGGCATTAGGCACTTAGCACTTGGAAGAAGTAACTTGGAACTTGGAGGCACTAGGGACTAGGAATTAGGGACTAGGAACTAGGGAGTTAGACTAAGAAGGGAGACTGAAGAATAAACGAGATTGAATCATACTCTGTCTGGTCTCTATTCCTCGCATCCGTCCTCACTCTCTCTCTTGCTGAACCCAGACCCGCAGACTGTACTGGAGCAGCTTGGGGCAGTGCAGGCCATAACAACTTAGCCCCCAAGGCTTTTGGCAGTGTGGGTTTAAACATTAATAGAGCAGTCCCCGACATTTTGGCCCCCAAGTGTGGGGCAGCTAGAGTCACATTTTTGGCACCCAACATAGGGCGGAGCGGTTCTCGACATTTTTGGCACCCAACATGGGGCAAGAACGAGAGACCCAGTGAGGGAAGTTGCTGGAAGAAGGATCCACCAGCAAGAATGAGAGACCTAGTGAGGGACGTTACTGGAAGAAGGATCTGAAAATTCAGAAGTGAAATGAAAGTGATCACCACGGGAATCTGCCACGTTGAGAAAGGTAAGTCATGTTCATGAAAATGGGGCAAGAAATAAGTCAGCCTGAACTCAACTCTCTGTTTTTGTTTTGCTGTTTGCTGCTCATGTGTGTTAATTGTCTGCTTTTGTTTCATTGTTTGAATGCTGTCTTTCATGTTCAAAACAAAAAGAAACATATTTATCCAAAATTAGAATCTAACATACAACCAAAGGTTGATGACGATTTGTCAGAGCCAGATTGTGCTAACCTAGAGGAAGAGGCAGCAGAATATTATGACCCTGAATTGTCCTTTTCCCAAAGCCCCTCTCTCAGCGCGCCTCCGCCTCCAAGTGCTCCCAAAATGGAGATGGTGGCTGTAGATCCCAGATGGGAGTTACAGGAAAAAATATCTAAACAACAAATACAGTTAGAAAAAGAGTATCAAGACTTAATTAATCAGCTACAAAAATTAAAGACAGGGAAGATGTCTCAAGAGGTAAACTGCAAAAATTCCCTGGCTCCTTGCATTCCTCAACCAGGAGTCCAAAGGCAGTCCCTATCACCTAGCTTAAGATTAGCCACAGATCATCCAGATAAGGGAGATGCTGAGGCTTTCCCTGTATCAGAGACCAGAGACAATCAAGGGGTTGCTTGGAGACATCACACCGGAATTAATTTTCAAATTATTAAGGAATTAAAAAAAATGCAGTATCACAGTATGGTGCCACTGCTCCCTTTACTCTTGCAATTTTAGAGTTTTCCGCAGAGGAGTGGCTGACTCCTAGTGATTGGAATACATTAGTGAAAGTAGTTCTTAGCAGTGGTGACTATCTTATTTGGAAATCAGAGTATCATGAGAATTGTAAAGAAACAGCTAGGAGAAAAATCCAGGCAGGCAATAGTTGGTCCTTTGATGCTTTAGTAGGAGAAGGGCAGTTTGCTTTTAGTGATAACCAGATGCAATATGACCCAGGCTTATTCGCTCAAATTCAAAATGCAGCCATGAAGGCTTGGCGTAAACTCCCAGCAAAAGGGGACCCTAGTGCATCCTTAACAGCAATCAGACAAGGACCCGATGAACATTTTTCTGATTTTGCTCATCGATTAATGAAAACAGCAGGGAGGATTTTTGGTAATGCAGAGGCAGGAGTAGATTATATGAAACAACCTGCATATGAAAATGCCAATCTTGTCTGCCAAGTGGCCATTAGACCCTATGAGGAAAAAGTCAGACCTTATGGGTTATATCAGACTCTGTTCTGACATAAGTCCCTCCTACCAACAGGGTTTAGCTATGGCAGCTGCCACACAAGGACAATCAGTAAGAGATTTTTTGGCTAGTAGAAACCAAAAAACCAGTTTTAAATGTGGCAAGCCTAGACACTTTGCAAGAGATTGCAAGGCAGAAAATGAGTTAACCCAGAGACAGCCCAGAAAACAGCCTGGGCTCTGCCCACTTTGCAAACATGGAAGGCATTGGGCTAGTGAATGTAGGTCCAAAAGAGACGCACAAGGAAACACCCTTTCCCATAATCAGGGAAATGGGAACAGGGGCCAGCTCCAGGCCCCGAACCAACACAAGCCAAAACAGGCTTATGGAGCAGTCAGTTTCTTACCAGCAAACACCAATCCCTTTAAGAACTTAGTTGAGCAACACCAGGAAGTCACCAGGAAGCGCAGGACTAGACCTCAGTTCTGCCACCCACACAGTATTAACCCCAGAAATGGGACCTCAGGCCTTACCCACTGGAGTGTTTGGACCACTCTATCCAAATGTGTTTGGCCTGATAGTGGGAAGAAGCAGTACTACTATGCAGGGACTATAAATTTTTCCTGGAGTTATAGACAATAATTATGAAGATGAGATTAAAGTAATGGCACAGGCGATTCAGAATATAGTCACCATTCCTACAGGAAGGAGAATAGCTCAACTATTGTTACTTCCATTTTTCACTACTAATCACAAATATAAGAATCCTAAAAGAGGGGATCAAGACTTTGGTTCCTCTGATGCATATTGGGGACAGCCTATAGTTAAACAAAAACCTATGATGACACTATGGCTGGATGGAAAGGCATTCCAAGGCTTGGTTGACACAGGAGCTGATGTGACTATCCTAAAACAGAGTGATTGGCCTACCACCTGGCCTCTGACCTCAACCTTAACCAATCTAAGGGGTATTAGCCAAAGTCAAAATCCACAACAAAGCTCTAAGGTGCTGATGTGGAAAGATAAAGAAGGTAATACAGGGAATATACAACCCTATGTCATCCTGGGCCTTCCTATTAATCTCTGGGGCAGAGATCTGTTATTCCAATTGAGATTGATTATGTGCAGCCCTAATGAAGTAATCATGGCTCAAATGATAAACTCTGGATTCTCCCCCAGGGAAAGGATTAGGAAAAAGTGAAGAAGGGATCATGTAACTTGGATCAGGCCATAAAGGCTCATGAGTTACATCACCTTAATTCTAAAACTTTAAAAATTATGTTTAAAATTACCAGAGAACAAGCTAGACAAATTGTTAAACAATGTCAATCATTTGTTACACTTTTACCAGTTCCTCATTTCGGTGTAAATCCAAAGGGACTGATACCAAACAGTCTCTGGCAAATGGATGTTACTCATTATAATGAATTTGGCAATCAAACATATATACATGTATGTGTAGATACATACAATAATTTCATTTATGCGACATTACAATCTGGAGAAACAAGCAAGCATGTGATCACTCATATGCTTGCTACAATTGCTGTATTGGTTATGCCTAAACAGATAAAGACTGACAATGGCCCAGGTTATACAAGCTCCAGTTTCTGCCAATTCTGTGAAAAATTGGGAATACTACATAAAACGGGTATTCCATATAATCCATAGGGCCAAGGTATGGTAGAAAGGGCACATTGAACCATTAAATGTCAATTTGAAAAAATTAAAAAGGGGGAATGACACCCTACCAAGGGATCCCCCAGAAATATCCTTCATCACACTCTCTTTATTTTAAATTTTTTAACTTTGGATTCTGAAGGAAAATCTGCTACAGATAAATTCTGGCATCTTGATACCAAAAAGAATTTTGCAACAGTCCTCTGGAAAGACCCATTAACTGGAACCTGGAATGGGCCAGATCCAGTGCTTATCTGGGGAAGAGGTCTGTCTACATATATTTCCAAACTGCAGATGCCGCACACTGGCTGCCAGAGAGACTGATTAAACAAATAGACAACAATAACAAATCCAGGGAGGAGTAAACCCCCTGAGAAGCATATTTTTTCTTCACAGGAAACATAAAGATGCTTTTCAATTGCCTTCAAACTGGAACAGATCAACCAGCAAACCTAAGTTGGGAAATCCTCATTGTGAAAGGAGACATCACCACCCTGACCTCCAGGGTAGCTCTATTGAACTCTTAGTTCCCCAACTTATGATTTAGTGGAGAACATTGTTTAGACCCAGGAGAAAACCCACTATCACAGTTACTATAGTTGTTTTTTTTGGGGGGGGGGTTGAGATTGACTAGAGCAGGAACAGAGATTTCCCTACTTGTTTTGTTTAGATCAAAGCTATGATCAGTTGTGTATTTCTATAAGTGTAGATTCTGCTATAACACATTTATAAACAGAATAGAAGAGGTTTATACATTTTACTTCTCTGATAGAGAGAGTTATGTGTTGTCCTTAAAAAAGAGTGTTGCTGTTATACTGACTGTTCAGGCATTATTAAGTCTCTTGTCTCTTGGGTTCATGCTGTTCAACAAACTGATGGCTTTTGTATGACAACAGATAGACGCTATTCAAATGAATCCCACACAGGTCCATTACTACAGGCTGGAAGTAGGGGATTGTAAAACCTCTGTCATCAAGACTAACGAGGTATATCCCCTAACTTACTCGCTAAGCCGGATAGTCAATGACGAATAAGAGAACCATTCAAGACCCTTGCCCCTAAAAAGGGAGGCCTCACCATCCTAAGACAAGAGCTAAACCAATGGCTGTTGAGTTATCCAAAGACAGGAAAGGGAGACTGGGGTCATTTGTTCCAACCTAAGACAGACATGGTTTCCGTAACTTTTCCCAGCCTTCCCTTTTGAAAAAAATTTAAAAGGGGGGACCTGTAGGGAGCCGACAGAAGGCAGCTATCATCCTTGCAGCCATCTTGAGCCTTATACCCTGACTAGAGATTTGATTACAATAGACTACAACAGCTGAGCACACTCTGATAACATCTTGATTTAGATACTCAGGATCTTCCCTTGGGTGTGTGAGACTTAAAGGTGTGGTTTAGAGCTGAGACTTAAGGGCGTGACTTAAGGTGTGGTTTAGAGATAAGACTTAAGGGCAAGGCCTAAGGGCATGAATAAGGGTGTGACTCAGAGGCGTGGCTTAGAATTGAGACATATAAAAGGCAAGAGGCAGACAGAAGAGAGTTCAGACAACCAGACAACAGATTACTTGACACAGTACAACTTATAACAGAGAATTAGGTATTAGGCACTTGGCACTTGGAGGAAGAACTTGGAATTAGACAGAACAACTTGGAGTTAGATTATTAGGCATTAGACATTAGGCACTTAGCACTTGGAAGAAGTAACTTGGAACTTGGAGACACTAGGGACTAGGAAGTAGGGACTAGGAACTAGGGAGTTAGACTAAGAAGGGAGACTGAAGAATAAATGGGATTGAATCATACTCTGTCTGGGTGGTCTCCATTCTTCTGAGTCCATCCTCACTCTCTCTCTGACCCACAGACCGGAGCAGCCTGGGGCAGTACGGGCTCTAACAATTTAGCCCCAAAGGCTTTTGGCAGTGTGGGTTAAACATTGACAGAGCAGCTCTTGACATTTTTGACCCCCAAACGTGGGGTAGCTCAGCTCTCAATATTTTTGGCGCCCAACGTGGAGCAGCTCGGGCAGTGACAAAAGGCCCTGCGTGTTTTAGCATTCCTAGTTCCTTAGTGCTCTGTGAAACAAGGGCCTTTGCACCATCAATAAATAATGTTTATTATTTATTGATAACAAGTACTACATTTATATCCAATAGGATGTTACCCATACATGTCTATATTTCTTTTTCACCAAGTTTGACTTGCTTTTATGTAGTACCAATTAAGCCTTTATGCAACATTGGTGTCTTGGCTGAAATTGTCTTTTAAGTAGCACAGTCCCCGCCTGTGCAGTGGGTCACTGATCCCTGTCCCTGACCCATGTCCTGGAGATGTGGCAGTCAGCCATCTGTTTTCTGTAAGGAGTGAGAGACTCAGCAGTACAGAGGAGTGCAATGTTGAAATATACCCTATCTTTGTCAGAATGACTGATATCATTGAATTTGCTGAAAAGTTACTGTCCGATGGCTACATACGTATGTTCCTTTTTATATCATATTTCCAAAAAGGTGTGATGAAGGTACACTCCCCTGGCTCCTGGTAGACAGTCTTTGAGTGTGGGAAGAAGCTGCTCATCTGAAAGAGGCAGGGTTGTAGAAGAGCAGTTTTGCATCTTAATTTTGTGAATAGCTTTGGAAAGCTGTTGATACAATAAATTGGCAAAGATCTCTCCCCCAAGCATTCACATGTGCACAGATGAATATGAGCATGGCTGGTGAAATGCCACAGAATCTAGTCTGCACCAGGATTAGTTTCACAATGGTACCTCACCATGGATCTGTTAAAAGGAGATATTGAGATGTAGTTGTAACCACTCTTGTACCTCGTTCCTGAGAAGTTCTGTGTTCCGATAGCTATTTCAGACAATATTGTGACTTCATATTGGATAGAGATCAGAAGCATGAAGGCTATACCATTGCATGACCTTCACCATCATGGCTCTGAGCAAAACTAAGAAACAATCCAACTGAAAGAGAACAGTGGTTCCAGATGAACACCCTTCCTTACACAGAAGTCTCACTCATCTGGATGCCTAAGAAATATTAATATTTGATTGGCTAAAGGTGTCATTAAACTTATGTGGAATTGACTGAACTTTCCTTTTGATACCCATAGAGGAATTGTGTTCTAGAGGGTATATACTTAGAATTCTATACTCAACAAGAAAAGGAAAACCCAGCATCCATTTCTTCCGGTTGCTCAACCTTTTGGAATTTAAGACCTTAATAAGTTAGACTGACATGGCTCTATGTTTTGAAGATTCCTAGAAGGGCAGCGATGGTCAATCTATACTTTTTGAAGACAATCATGACAGGATTATTATCTATAATATATGTCAGGCGTCATTCTCCTTATTACTGTGAATGCAAAAGTGTCACTACAACAAGAGTCATATTTCTTAAAGTCTGCATTCATCAGTCAAAGCTGTAGAAAGAAGCCCAACATACACATTCAAGAAGAGGAAGACCATCAGCTTAGACAGCATGGATTTTGAGGCTAGATTTGGCAGAATGACTTATATCTTGAAGTTAAAGAAAATGCTTTTAGTATCTTCTTTCTACTTCCAGCTTGGATAATACTGACACCATGCTCCAAAGAGCAGAATGCAGAGAGAATTAAGGTTAAGAGTTTCATGTGGGCTCTCATTATGACCACATGTTCAGTAATTCAAAGACATACATATCAGTGATGATAACATATCCCTTCATACATGAACCTCATGATGACAGTGATGACTCTCCAATTATGCTAACCTTCATCCACTGGAACTCCTGATCAACGACCATATCCAAGGAGGAAACAGTGGAGTGCTGCACAGAACCTGCGAATAGTTCCCACAGTTAGATCAGAAATGTATGTCCCTTTTCTTCCTCATGACAGTCCTGGAATTTAGACATCAAACTCTTCACTTTCTAAATGTGAAAATGGATCTTCAAAGAGGCCTTGCTTGCTAATTTTTATATAATTGTTAAGTGCTCAAACATCAAAGCTAAGTTCCAATTTCATTGCCTCTGTCTTACAAGGGTAATTCCTGTGGGAACTAGCCCTGTGGTTCCAAGCTTCTGCCATTTTTAAAAGCCCCTGTGTTAGCTATTCAGATGTAGCTCCTTGGGCCTGATGAGCTCAGAACAAGTCAAGGAACACAGCCACACTGGGAAGCCATTAGTGGGAATTGTGAACTAAATAATATTATCATGTGACAAAAATAGAAGGTGTTTATAAACTGCAAAGTGCCATCAAATATAAGGGAATGATTATTTCAATTTTCCAAAGGGAATGGAAACATTCTTTGAGAAAAGACTTTTAATATTCTCAAATTGTCAACATGACCTTTCTTTCAAATGAAAAAAAGCTTTTATTTTCTTCTCTTCATAGGAAAACCACAAGACCTTTCCATAAGAGCTCTAAAACTTCTGAGTTGTCAGCCATGAATCATGCAGAGGATGGCTTTGGCCAGGCTTTCTGCTGATGCTGAGTGGATGCCACAAGATGAATTAGGAGAAATGAACATGTTCACACCAGGTCCTGGTACATAAACTTCTGGGAGCTCAGAGCCTTCTGAGGAAGTCAATTCAAGTTTCCCTGGGGATGTGGAGCCTTTTGTGAAAATCTTTCCAAGAACAAGTGCACTCAGCCCACTGGAGTCAATGGGAGACTTATGACTTGTTCAGGTTTCACTTTTTTCTCTTTAAGGCCTCCTGAGGCTAGAACTGAAGGTAGAGTAGAGGCTTTATCCCATCTTGCACATGTTCACTGACAACTGGAAGAGGCATAAGTCCCATCCCTTACATGCATCTTAGCAAAATGTACGTATAGGAGGAGCCTGAACAGGTAACATTGGCATAGCAAGCATGTATTTGGCTTTATTTTGAAATGGAAGAGTAAAGCTATCTAAAATTTGAAGTGATTGGAAAATTTCCCCAGTTGTCTCTCGGTATTTTTTCATTTTACATCCCCTAGCACACACATTAAGCCGCAGGGCTGCTGTAGGTCATTGCTGGGAACCACAGGGAAAAGTCTGGTCATTGACATGGGCTTTTCTGGAGTTACTTTGAGGATCTCAACAGTCACAACAGGCTGAGAATGTGACCCTCACAGGCTTCCAGGACCTTTGGTAGAGCAACAAAGAGGTGACATTGTCTACAACAATAGTTTGTTGTGAAGATTAAAGATAAGAAACAGGAAGAGACCATCACACTTGACCACAAGGAATGAACCAAGTAGGAAGAATGGGATCTCATATGAATACCTACCCCTGTCATTCATAAAGCCACTCCCCTTTCTCTACCTGTTTTCAGCCACACACAACAATGCTTGTGAAATGAACACTGTGTGAAGCAAAGCTACTTAGAACAAAAGCTCAGTGTCTAGGAGAGGTCCTTACTGGCCAGTTGAGCAGCTCTCATGCTGGTTCCACCATTACTTAGGAACCACGTCACTTCTTGCCACACTTTTGGCTCCACATGATTCTGTATTGGCAGTTGATAGGCTTGTTTGAGGATTCTCATGCAACAAGAACAGTCCTTGATTCCAAGCAACCTGGGTCATTTGCCCTTCTCTTCAATTCTATAAAATAGAAGTCTATCCTTGGTTAAGCATCAAAGTCTTTCCCAAAAGAATTAGAAATTGAAAGCTTTATCTGGGAAAGGATGAACATGTCTGCTTTTAGTGATCCAGAGAAAGTGATGTATTTTTTTTCAGCCTGAGACCAAGGTTAAGTCAGATGAAATGGACAGTAGCCACATGGTATCTTCAAAACATAGCAATGTTATTAGTGAAACCTACACTCACAAGTATCTATTTTGAGTCATAATCAAGAAAGCATCTTGCTTTCCCTCATTTCCTGATAATTCAGCTTTATATAAGCTACAAATGACCATGGACACATCTCAGAACCTCAGTCATTTGAGAGATTTCTAGTGTTGTGTTTATTTGCTTGTTTGTTGTGTTAAAGACAGTTTCTTGTGACCCAAATCCATCCATGTCTCAAAGAAATCCAGTCCATATGTTTCTAATTTATTTACACTTACTGTAATCCATCAAAGTGCTATTTAATAAGCTGTTTAATGTCCAAAAAGCCTTCATCACAAGAAGATTGAGTGTGTGTGTGTGTGTGTGTGTGTGTGTGTGTGTGTATGTGTGTGTTTCATCTTGTGGCCCAGGAAGCTGTGCTTTCAAACAAGGTTCTAAGTTTGGAAAAATGTGACCTTCCCCTCCTATTCTGCAATGTTACTAGGCCTGTAAATTGGGCTAAGAGGAGTGAACTTGAGCAATGCCTGTAAATCTAGCCAGTTTTTCTAAAAGAGTGATGGAGTTTATCCAATACCTACCCCCAACTCTGTAATTAGAGTGAGGAGGTGGACTTCTTTAAGAGAGAAAGGACAATACCCTTTTCTTTTATTCAAGGACCTCTGATAATTGTCAAGCAAATATTGAGTGCCAGGAATTTGTGCAAAAAGTTACTATGATTTGTAAAAGTAGTCAAAACATATAATCCAGTTGCAAAATAAATTGCTTTATGTGCCTCTGTGGTTGTTTTCCTCACATGAGTTTATGTCTATGTGCTCAATAATGTATACACATGTACAGCTGTAAAACCATGCATGTCTGTATGTGTGTTTGCATGTTTGCACATGTACATCAGGATGTGCTTGTGTTTTTGTGTATGTCTTCATACCATATGCTCTGGAAAAAATGGACCAATCCATTTCAGAATAAAATGCCAGCACTGTTTTTGTATGTGCCTGCTGATTTAACAAAGCCTGGCTCTGGAGCCCTGCCTTGAACTCACTGCTCACACTAGCTTGTGCTCTTGGCTTTTCTTAGTGAACACAGAACAGACACTTGTCAGGAAGCAGAATTTCTTAACTGCCATTCAGCCAGTCCTCAGGAAGCAACCCCACACAGTCACACATAGATAAATTTTTGTTGAAATGAGCTGCCCACATTAGGGCAGAAGGAAAGATGTCTTCACAAAGTGCCACACACAGTTCCACTGTGACTATTTTGGAGTAAAAGCCAGAATACACAGGAAGCCCCTGGCTTCTGTAGACTCCATCTTGAACAGGCCAGCCATACCGCAAGTACTATTGTATTAATCCAATACACAGTCATGGAAAGTCTGGGTTGTTGACTAGGTAGCAAAGTATGTAAAAATAAAATAACCTTCTTTTCCCCTGTAGTTGCAGAGGGTTTATTCTTATAAAAGGAACGGCTTTGAAGAAGAAATGTTCTTACCAACCAATACAGAAAGTTCTGAGCAATTTTAGACTCATTTTGTTTAAGTTTGATAACAACTCTTTGAAGCAATGTTAGGACCTGAAGTCCAGCCAGGCTAAATAGCTTGCCCCAAATCATGCAGATGTTTCGAAGAAAAGCCAAAAATTAGTCCCAGATCCCAGTGATTGTAAAGCTCGCTCTGTGTTATCTCACTACTTGCAAATTCCATGAGATTACAGAGCAAAGGCCCCAATTTCAGCTGTCAGCTCCAAAAGCCATTTGGTTCATAAAAATGTTACCATAGAACATGGAGTTCTTTCTTGAGCCTGAAATATGGATCCAGAAGATGCTACTGACTTTGATCCTGCAGGCAATTAAGGTGACTTAGGTGGGGTCAGGGACCAGGACCTTGGTAACAACCTGGCTGTTAAGCCTCATCTAGACCAGTAGATCCTAGTGTTGAAGTGTATTTGGTCAGGTAGAATAACAGGGGACTTGATATTCCCGTAAGTCAGGTTCCTGCTTCAGTGGCAAATGCATCTTTATGTTCTTGAGGCACATCCCCAGACTTTTCCATGATGACATCACCAGTTTGCCTTTTTATCAACAGCACAGGTTCTACGTCTTCACATTCTAGAATTAAAAGAAAACAGAACAAGAAGACATATGGTTACACATTGGGCTTTTATAAACATGCAGACAAAAGGGCTCACATGCACATATACATGAATATATGTAACAGAAGCTACATATGCATATGTAAACACTATATCATACACCATACAGTTTCACCCTTTAAAATGCTGATGATATATTGTGATGTAGCCACCACTGGTTGAAGTCAACGAAAATTCTTTATTAGCCACCCAGCAAGAACATGGATGGTCAGGACCCATGCTGAAGTCTTGAATCTTGTTGAAGGTGAGCTTTTAAGCACAGAAAGCACCATCTGGGTTGAAAACCCTCAGCAAAAACAGCCAGAAGCAAAACTACAGAAGCCAAAAGTAAGGTTAGTACATTTAGAGACTTTGCTAGAGCTATGGACTTTGAGAGATTAGGTATTTGTTCTGGTTTTGGCAAATGTTGCTGCCTATATCCCGGGTTCCAAAGACTGAACAATACTCCTATCATGGCATCAGTCAGTTGTGCTAATGTCTGAGGGCCTGTTACAGACATTTCTTCAAGTGCTAATTTCAAATGTTGTCACGGTTTGGACAACTGTATCCTGCTCTTCTGCTTGTACACATTTACTATGTAGGTGAATATATATATATATATATATATATATATATTCACAGATGCACACAAACATCATATATATATACATTCTCATATACATATATATTCTCATATATATATATATATATATATATATATATATATATATATATGAGAGATGCTATGACAAGAGTAAGAATAAAGGGTTTCAAGTGAGGAGTCCAGGTGATGTTTGGAGCAGAGACCAAAACGAGCTTGAAGGGGAGTTGAATTAGTTTGCTGTGATAAGACTTGTGGAGAAAAGGGTTAATTTCATCTTCTAAGTTATCATTCATCAGTGAAGGAATTCAGAGAAGACAGTCAGAAAAGAAACCTGAAGAAGCTTTATTTACTGCCTTGCCCTCAAGACTTGTACAGCTTGCTTTCTAATACAACCAAGGACCACTTGCCAAGAATGATACCACCCTAACTGAGCAACCATCAAGAAAATGCCCCCAGCCATGTGAGAACCAATGGAAGCATTTTCTCAAAGAGGTTCCCTTTTCCATAATGATTCCAGCCTGTGACAGATTGAAACAACAACAACCACAACAACAACCACAATAACAACAACAACAACTAGAACTATAAACCAATCAGTTTTCACTCCATTCAGTTCTCCAGGAGCCCAAGAAAACATCTATGGTCTCTAGCTATAGGATGAATTGTGTGATAGTCCAGAGGTCATGAGCTGTTAATAAAAACAGCATAATTATCTATTGAATCTAAAAGCTAAATGCTGTTGTCTGTTCAGCTTTCTTTGAAGGCTCAGTAGAATTCTAATCTCATGAAGATTTACACTGAAGCACTTTTTTTTTTTTGTGCTGTGAGCTTGAAGGGTCATCCCACAGGAAGTCCTTTGCTAATTGGTTTTAAGGATATCTTGAAGGATGTCCCTAGTCTATTACCAATGGAAAGAATAAATAAATCACTTGCAACCTAGCAGAGATGAAAAAAAAATGAGTATTCCATTTGAATTTTTTAAAAGCTGTTCAAAATTCCCTAACCACAATGGGAAACTTAAATATCGCTCCAAAATAGTAGGGAAGTTATCACTTGTCATCTTAACTGAGATTAAACATTAGTTATTGATTTTCTAGTATAAATAAACAGTACTTTAAACAGCCTATGTGGAGATGTAAACCAGATGTATGAAGAGGCAGGAACTGTTCTGAATGAGTCAGTACTTACTTAAGAAGAGGGTTTCTGTGGCTGTTTAGAAGTATGGTGTTCTCTACTTCTCTCTGCAGCTCTCTTGTTTATTCAAAACACTGAAATCTTACCCTACCTCTTCTGCTCTCTTGGTGGGGAATCTACTCTCCAATGTTATGAGGAGGCAGTTAGAGTGGGAACAGATTTTCCTGAGATTCATTGGAGAAAAACAGGCCATCAGTATAGAGGACTATAGAGGACAGCACACTTTTAAATTCATGAAAATATAACTGGGACATTGCTGTGCTCCATGAGGATGTAACAAAGCAGGTGCTGGCACATCCTTTTTTTAAAAAATCTTTTTTTCAGATTATAGTATGATTACATAATTTTCCCCTTTTCTTTCTTCCCTCCAAACCCTCTATATACCACTCCTTTCTCTCTTTTAAGTACATGGCATCTTTGTTTCTTAATTGTTATCATATTTGAATGCATGTGCATTTGCCAACACACACACACACACACACACACACACACACACACATACACACACAGACTCCTATATATCACTTGTTCCAGTTATCTAATGTTACTTGTATTTATGTGTTTTGAGGGATGGCCAGTTTTGCATTGGATAACCAGTTGATGTGCTCTTCCCTAGGGAAGGCTATTTCTACCACTGTCAGTATCCCTTAGTTGCCTCTAGTTCTTTGTATATGTCTGAGGCCTCATGGTCTTCCCTTCCCCTCAAGGAACATCTCTCTTATTTTGGCTTTTGTTTGTCTTACACACATAATTTTTAAGAATAACCTCCTTCAAAATGGACTGGAGAATATAGGCCTTAATAGAGCCCCAAGATGAAAAGAATAAGCATTGACATGGCATGGATTTCTGAGTCCCCTCACACACAAATTCTGCCACTGGTTGTATTAGTTTTGGTAAGCTATGCATCCTCTTTGCTAAGTTATCAGTCATAATGCCTCATGCAGGCACTCATGGAGAATCAAGGGAATCTTGTCTACCAGTGAAATGTCAACCCCAACACTGGCACCATGAATAAGCATTCTATACATTCCACAAATTACACAACATACACACAGGTGTGTATGCGTGCATATTATATATGTTATTATAACATAACTTTCTTTTACCAAGTCATATAGGGGGCTGAAGAGATAATCCAGCAGTTAAAAAGCACTTGTTCTTGCAGAAGATTCTGGTTGGTTCTATTTACAGTATAGACACGGAACTGTCTGGAACTCCGGTTCCATGGTACCTGATACCTTATTCTGACCTCTTCAGGCAATAGGCATGCATGTGTACACATACAGATGTGCAAGCAAAACACTAATTCACATAAAATAAAACAAATCTAAAACTATAAACAATCAAACAAATAAATAAAAAACACAAAGTATGAACATTCACTGGTACAAGCATGAAAAGGGGTTCCCAGGAAGTTCAATGTCTAGGAAGACTTCACTCTTAGACTAGAGGCTACACAAAGCTTCACAATATGCAAAGGAAAAACTGTCTAGTCAGGGATACCAGAATCATTCAGAGCGGAAGTCAGTTTTCAGTTTCTAGTTCTGATGTCATGGCTGCGTCACTTTCCTTACAGAATACTTTCCAAACCTCAAGCTCCCCCAAGCAGCTCAAAATTAAGCAAGTTATGAAATAATGTTTCTCTCATCAAAAATACTATTATTTTCTCTATGCTGTGCCTTTTGTGGCGGTCTCTCTGTGCTCATAGGTCTTGGACACAGCTGATGGAATGACTTTCTGTCCTGTGGCATTTACTTCTTGACTGAACCCAATGTCTTTCTAAATGTCATTACTAGATCAGCAAACTGCCTTTTCCTCTTGAGGGCTTTCAAGCTTTGTTCTGATGTCTCTAGAATGTGCTGATGGTTTTGTTTAACATGAAGTAGAGTGTGATATTTGAATCCCAAGAGACCTGTTTTTCTTTATTTACAGAAACCTCTCATTGGAAGCAGAGTTGCTTGCATCTCTTTAGGGTCCCTTTTTGTGTTTCCTTGCACAGTCCCTTCTTGTCTACACTGGCATAAGCCTTCATTCACTTCAGCTGTATGATTCTGTCTACTGGTTCACCAAGCTGGAATAAAACACAGGAACTCCCAACTGTGCAGCTGCGGGAAGTGTGCTTCTCCCAAGCACACACCACTTCTGTAGCGTGTGTAAACGGGTCCATTTCCCCTGATTATTTACTGACATTTTTGGAGTGACTGACAGTTTCTTTTGCTGGGAAATGTTGCTTCCTAAAATCCTGGAAGTCCAGCTGCTTCGTATCCTCTCCTTGCTTACATGACACAACCTTGGTACCCAGCTCATACCAAACATTACAGATAACATTCTGCACACAACAGGTCATAGTTATCTCTTTTTCAGTGCTAGGCTGCAAAGCCTGGGTGTAGACTGGAGTATCGATGTGATAGTAAGTATTGCTCTGAGCATTTACATCTCTTTATTGTACAAATTTACCTAATGAACTCCTACCTATCAATCTTGTCCTTTTCCTTATTTGGTGAGAAATCCAGTTTTCCCCAATGTGTGAAGTCCCTCAGGGTCGTGCATGTACCTGGTGAGGAAACCAGGTTTATCTGGGTCACTGCGTCCTTTTGAACCAGCTTCCGTGTTGGACAGGGACAGCACTGTGCATTTAGCCTCATCTACTCCTACATATTCATCCTCCTATTTGCTTTGCATTCCCAGTCGGTTTTATTCTATTCTATTTCATTATGAAGCATAAACATAGAGAAACATATATAATATCTAAATCTTACTCCATTCCATATTTCTCTAATATAAATACCATGTACTTGTCACAGTTCTGAAGTCTGAAGTCTAAAGTCAAGGTGTTAGTGGGTTCCATAGAACAGTGGAGTCTGGACCCTGCTTCTGCGATGGCATTTGATGCCACACACCCTGGAGGAAAAAAATCTAGGTCCTCATAGGGCACAAGGCAAATAGGATAAATTTCTGCCGAGTCCTTTAATAAAGGGAACCTACTCCTTTTCCAAAGGATTTCCCATGACCTAACAGTACCTAAAGGCTTCATAACAATATGATTATATTAGCAGCATATGGATTGTGAGATAGGCTTAAGCTATAGCAATATACCACATAGGTCATGTAAAGTATATACACATCAGTATACATACAGGAGTACAAGTACATATATGCCATAGACTGAACATTCCAGTTTAAACAAAAAGAGTTCCCAATGTACTGCTGACCTGAACAATACTATTAGATTTGGTTGCCCTCTGTGCACCATGGACCCATAATCTATTGAATATATTTGTCCTTTTACTAAGAAACATATTGCTTTCACTTTAGATTTTATTTTTTTTAAAAAAAAAATGTGTTTTTAAATAGTTGTGTTTTAATTTGGAATTTGTTGGGGAAGGGCTTTTCATAGATTTTATTATTCTCTATACCACTCTTCTGAAACATTATTATTCGCAGAATATTTTGTTTTCATTTTATGTGTATACCTAAATTTTACTCATTTTCATTGAGATAGAATATTCCATCATAAAGAAGATCGTGCTTGATTTCTCCACTGGACCACCTATGACATATCCACTGTTTCCACTGTTTTCATGGTATGAATGGTTGTGAGCCTATCTCCTGGGAAAGGGAGAATGTGAGCTGTGGTGCAGTCTCTCTGCAGTATGGACTGTTCTGCTCCATGTGTTCTCAATTCCACTGAGTGATATGATATTACTGTCACCTGGAATAGCTTTCACAGGTGGTTCAAGACCCTCACAAGGATGTAATTGCCAAAGTTCAAGACTCCCAGGAGGACACGGTGCTGCTCACTTGACGACTGTGGCTGGGTACCTCTTACCATGCTGCTCACTTGATGACTGTGGCTGGGTACCTCTTATCATCTTATCATGCTGCTCACTTGATGATTGTGACTGGGTACCTCTTACCGTGCTGCTCATTTGATGACTGTGGCTGGGTACCTCTTACCGTCCATTGTTACTCCTCCATAACTTCACACACTGATAGTTTATCACTATCAGTGCAGATTTTTGATAATTATTTATACACTTGGTATATTAATCTCTATAAAAATATCCTCCCACTGTGTGTGGTCTGGTGCTTAATTTTCTTTGTGGTATTGTTTGATGTATTTGATTTTCAATTTGTTATAATTAAATCAGTGTTTTTCATTATGATATTTATATCTTGTGGATGAAATTTTCCTTTGAAGACATGAAGAAATTTCCCTAAATTATTATTCATGGATTGCATCTTTAAATATGGAAGGAAAGACTAAAATATTTAGGAGATGTGTTTTTTATTTATTTATTTTTTTGAGTCAGTAGAGCACATTCTAGTGATGCTGTTCCTTGTTCAAATCAATAACACCAAGCATCCCTCTCTCTGAATGTAACCTCTGCTCTTTGTTGATTTTAAACTCCTATGGGTAATTTGGGGCTCTGTATTCTGTTTTGAGTGTCTCTCTGTTAATTTTTGTCATTATACTATAGGATGTAACTCTTTACATCTTGCTGTTACTTAGAAATCCATAAAACACTGCAATCTACTTATATAAAATGTCTTTTGGGATTTTGAGGGGAATAACAGTGAATCCATGGATCTCACTTTTTTCTCATCATTAAATTCTCATAAAACTGCGCATCCCTCAAGTTTTATTAAGTTTACTTTACTTTCTTCCAAAAATGTATGATTTTATTCATATACTTTAGACCAGTATTTATTAAATATCCTTTCTTGGATTATGAAAAATTTATTTTTATTTTAAGTAAGACTAAAATAAATTTTATAGTTATATTTTAAATCTACTCAATTAATACTTTTTGCTGAAAGATGGTTTTCTCCAATATCCTTTTCAAAACACAACAGTCTTTAAACTTGAATAGGAAACTACTTTGCAATAAACCCAGCTTGCTCAAGACAGGATACTTTTTTGATCCATTGCTAGATCTGGAGTTTTAATGTGTTCAGAGGATTTTGCTTATGTGTCCTGCCTACTTTAAACTATTTGTGAACTTTACTCATCTTAAAACACTAAAGCTTCCCACTAATTGTTACAGACACTATGACATAAACAAAGTAAGTGAACTTCAGACGTTTCTATTCAATACACTTCATTGTTGTCATTTCACGGATTCTAATGAAGGTAAAAATAATGGCCTGATCAATAAATTTTAGTGTGGTTTAAAATACGTGTGCATGTGGACGTGAAGTACGTGTGTGAAACATCCTTGATAACATAAACAACATCTCAGAATGTTTAAGGATTTGCCTGTCTCATGATAGTTCTCTCTCAACAGACCATTCCCAAGAGTCTTGTTTTGTTTGAGGTCCATTTAAAATAGAACTCCCTTCCTCCCTCACCTTGTAAAAAATCACTAGATTGGAATTGTTTTGTTTCCAACTGGAAAGTTCTGTGTCATTTTTGTTTTTCAGGAATATGTTTACAATTAATTTTTAATTCATTGTTACCCTGTTTTATGATACTTTGGCCCTCTTCTCATCAGTTTTGTATTATTCTTCATTTTTATTCAATCTTGGGAATGTTTTCATTTTATCTGACCTGTGGATACTAACTTTGAAAATTATCTACTATTTTTTTCTTAAATTTGTATACTTTGGAACTTTTAATATGAATACTAGCCTAGCACTTTCTGGTTGAAAAACATTTCTTCCCACTTATTATAGAGCAATACAAGAGACTGAGTGTTTGAAATACAAAAGCTTCTCTCCTGGTTTACAGTTTATGAATTCCTAGTATTTTAGCTTCATGTTGTTTTCTATCCTTCCAGGCCTGTAGAAATTTTAGGTCATATGTTTAGCCTGACAGAATGTTGCACACAACTCTCCCATCTGAAGCTCAGGGATTATTATAGAAGATGGGATAGAAAGATTTTAAAGAGCCAGAGGAACAGAGTTTGCTGTGAGATTGTATCTCTTACAATGTCAAGGAAGTTACACCCATGATGTCTAAACAACATGGCTGCCTAAACTTGACCAGAGCATGATGATACCAATAGACAAGCTGTGATAGTTAAGGTTTCTATTGCTTTGAAGAGACACTATCTCCAAGACAACTCTTATAAAATGAAACATTTAATTGAGGTTGGTTTACAGTTTCAGAGATTCAGTCTATTACCATCATGGCAGGAAGCATCACATCCTGCAGTCAGACACAGTGCTGGATAAATAAAATCACATTCTGTCAAGCCTAAAATTTCTACAGGCTTGTAAGGATAGGAAAAGAACATGAAGCTAAAATACCAAGAACTCATAAACTGTAAATCAGGAGAGAAGCCTTTGTATTTCAAACACCCAGTCTCTTGTATTGTATGTATTGTGTTGTATGTCAAGCTCTTCCACACTGGGCAGAGCTTGAGCACAGGAATTCAAAGCCCATTCCCACAATGATACACTTCCTTCAGCAAGGCTACACCTACTCCAACAATACCACACCTCCAAATAGCAGCACCTACTCATGGGTCAAACACATTCAAACCATCACATAAGCTATTGTGGATGGGGGAAAGCTCAAGAAACTTCAACCCTAGATTTAAGAAAAAGAAATACTGACAACTTATTAATGCTGAGAATGGGAGAAAGAGTCTTCCCCAAGGAGGAGTATAGCAACTGGTTATTCAATACCAAATGACCAGCCCAGAAAAAAAAATATTATAATGATGCATAAATACATCTATATCTATATCTATATCTATATCTATATCTATATCTATATCTA
>JADRCG010009009.1:204895-221879 GCA_019844195.1 Rhabdomys dilectus | reverse complement strand
CAGGGGGTAAATCTTAACTCCCCCAGAAAACCAGCATCTGGGAGAATTCTATAGCAAAGGATCTGGGCTCCTACATTCAGACATTTTGGCAGACTGTAAATAAATTCTGAGCTGGAACAGGATAGTTATGTGTAAAGTCTAGTAACAACAGAGATCTTGATGCTGATGGTAACTGGTGGTGGCTGTGGCCTGTTCCCTGGGTTGTATTTCCAGGAACTGAGTCTTTGGTGGGATTAGGCTACACAAAGAATATGACATTGCCTGCTTAGAGTACATGGTTCATGTCTTACTTAGGACTTTATTACTGTGAAGAGACACCATGACCACTGAAACTCTTATAAACTCTTATAAAGCCTTAATTGAGTCTGACTTACAGTTTCAGACATTTAGGACATTGTTATATTACGGAACATGGTGGAATGCAGGCAGACGTAGTGCTGGAGAAGGAGCTGACAGTTCTACATTTTGATCCACAGGCAATAGGAGGATATTGTATGCCACACTGGACTTAGCTTGAGCATATGAGACCTCAAAGCCTGCTCCCTCAGTGACACACTTTCACACTCACTCCAACAAGGCCACACCTCTTAATAGTGCTACTCCCTATGAGCAAGCCATTCAAACACATGAGTCTGTGGGGACCATTCCTACTTAAACCCCCACAGATCCCTTAGCTATAACCTCTCCCTTTCTCTCCAGCCTTTCACTGTGCTGTTTTGCTTTCACATATGCAATGAGGTATGTGGTATTTGTTACCTCATGGTTCCAGCAGATTTATACGTCAGACATTCTGGGCTTTGGTGGTCTGGACTTAAACTCAGATCAGTTCTCAAACTATCTTATTTTGGAGACATGGTACCACTTCTTCTCAGCCTAAATAGAAAGATGATTCTAGAAGCTGACCAGGGTTCTTACTCAGCCTCCAGACCAGAGCTTTAGTGGCTACTTCAAGCCCACAAACACACCTGAGGCCGGCACTCAACCACAAATCAAACATTTATCTCAAGTGCCTGAATTAAACCATTTAAGACCTTCCCTTCTCCCTAGTTATATTTGAGCACGTAGGAGTAGTAAGGGTGGATTCTTCTCACCTGAATAAAGGAGGCCTCTTCTGGATAATCCTGGAGGAATGGTCTCTAGGATGTCATACTGTGATTAATTAAACTCCTGAAGATGCCTAAGCATCTGTATTAACTGAAGCCAGTGGGAGATGAGCTGGCTGTCAGAGCCAAGCCACAACAACTCTGAGATAAAAAGGATAGCCAAAAACCTCCTGATTCACAATTTACTCAGCTGAGGCTTCGTCAGAGATCCTAGGATTTGTTTATTAAACTCGGGATAGGAAGATATGCCTGGCTTCTTTCCCTCAGCTATTGTGTTGACGTGTATCAGATAAATCTTACAGCTTCTAAATGGCGCCTATAACAAGCAGCCACAAAAGAGATGAAAGGACCAGGGTACTATGATGGCCTTCATGTTAACTCAAAACAATCTCCAATGATTTGAGAAGAGAGTCTCAGCAATGAATTATCTACATTGGCTTGTAGGGATGTCTGTGGGCAATTAAGTTAATTGATATGGAAAGATCCAGCCCATTGTGGGAGGTACCATTCTCAAGCAAGAAATCCACAATGGTACAACAATGGGGAAATCAACAGTAGAATTAACAAACAAATAAGCATTGATGCATTCATTTCTCTCTGCTCATGACTATGGATGTGATGTGATCAACTTTTTAAAGTTCGTGCCTTGACTTCTTTCTCATCAACAATAGACAGCAACACAGAACTTGTTGAAGTAAGCCCCTGCTTGCCTTCTTTGCTTTTTGTCAGAGTATTTTAGTGCAGCCTTAGAAACAAAACTGGAACAAAAATTGGTACTGAAGCACCGGGGTCATTCTAAAAATTGAACCGACCACTTATCTTTTAAGCCTACTGGAAGGATTTTGTTGGAGAAATGTGCACACAAATTGACACTTTGGACTAGAAAATCCATTGAATGCTGTAGATAGAGCTTTAAAGACTATTGTTGCAGTGGGGTATCAATGCTGTCCTGAAAGTTGAGCCACCTTGTTTGCATATTCTGAAGCATCCCTTCAGTGCACTAGGTAGCATGTTCATCTGTGTGATAATCACACATAAGTCTTTACCCTTGCCTTCAGGCAGAATGTGCCAGTTGTGGATGATTGGGTGTTCTCCATGGACAGAGCTGTATCTCCCTGTGTGTTACATTGACTGGAGGGAAATGAATTGTAGCTGCGTTTATAGACAACAGTGTCTCCATAGCTTCTGCTGATGTGAACATCTCATTCTTTTTGGAGTGAGCTTCTCTCACATGCTGTTCCAGCAGCCTGAGAATATTCCCTGGAGCATCTGCCTTCTTCCAACACTTTCTGGCTTCCCTTCAGATTCTTCTCATTTCTTCTTTTGTCTCTTCAGTAGAAATCTCTGCAAACAATAGTGGACATGAAGTTCTCATCCTTTGTAATGTTGGAGGGGAAGGGTGATGCAGAAAGGTGTCAGTGAACGGTCTCTTGACAAAATCAGAGGTGGTGTGCAGAAAACAGAACCCAGAGCATGGAGGGAAGGTCTATTCTTTCTCTTCTGGTTGATAAAGGAACAAAAATTTATAGTGTAGCCCTCTTCTCAGGTCTCAGGGTCACAGGGATCACCAAGGAGAGCAATACAACGTGAGATGAGAAGAGGAGAACCGAAAACATATCAAGCCCAGATACCTACTACTGTTCATAACATATACCATGCTGTATACATGCCTTTTTAGCTGTACCCTTAAAAGTCCTCTAAAGTGGGACTAATAACTTATAAGAGGCCTTCACTCTAAAACAAACAAACAAACAAACAAGAGAAAACTCCTGCCTCCGATGTGTAGACTCGCTATTCTGCACTTCCAAGATTCTATGTGCAGATTCAAAGTGGGAGAGAAGCTGAGCCAAGAATGAGCTGTTCTTGACAACATGCCAATTCAAATGCGGTTACCACTGATAATTATGCCAATTTTCACATCATAACTTTACTTGACATGTCTATTGTGTTTTTCTTTCTGAAAATCCTGATTGCAACTTTGAAGATAACTCTACTGCTCATTGCCTCTCAGAACCCTGAGCTCAGGGGCAAACTATGTGAGCACTAGGGGTGAGACCCAGACTGGCTAGTATGTCACTGGGCTCTGGAAAATCACAAATGTTATCAACCCCTTTAGGACATGGCTTGTCATGAAAATTTTCAGGGACCTCAAGGAACTTCGGAAAGCATGTATTCATCTCAGTACAAATACACACAAGCTATGGAGTTTGAAATGAAAACCTGGAAAGCTTCTGTCTCTTAGAAAAACAACTATTAATATTTTTTTGGTTTAAATTGTGATAAAATACTTTTACTTGGTAAGCTGTTCACACATTTGTATAGAATGATGATCAAGCAAGGGTGACCATGGTCTTCTGGGTCAAGGGCACAAGATGGATTGGCCAGCATCTTCTCGATGCCTTTAGTCACTGTTGTACTTCTTTTTTCTTCTTTTTGGTGAGTGGTTGCATCATTGACCAAATGGTTTCATAACAAACGTAAGACAATATAGAACAAAAGTTGTGCTGAGGCACAGAGGTAATGTACCATATTCAGCTCAAGAACGATAAGAAGTTATGAAAAATGATTCAAAAGACACCATTGAAATTAGTGATTTGGATTAAAAATTAAAAAACTAATTCAGTTGAGTAGTAAAGCCTTATAGGATGAAGTTGAATTAAGACATAAACTTGACACCCTAAAGAAGAAGCATTGCATCTTGCGGGCTGTAGGGCTTTCTGGAGACCCTGCCATGTGTAGAACGACCTTTTCCCCCTGGACTGGAGTATTTTTGCTTAGTGATCACAAAGGGCAAATTCATAGCACACTGTTATCTTCAGTTTCTCATGCCCTCCATCTGACAGAAATAGTTCATCTGCCAAAGTGAAATATTATTTCCTAGTACCATCCCCATATTTAATAATAACTGATGAGAATCAATCATATACAAGAAACATAGCTTACCTATGTATATACATGCATGGTCCTACATTTTTTTTTGTTTCCTGATAGTTTATTTATTTATCCACAACATTGTACATGTTCTTCTGTGTCAAGACTGAAGGACTTCTATTACATGAAAGAGTGTTTATACAAATCTTCACACATACACAATCCAGATCTCTACACACATATCTAAGATTGAGATGACACAATGGTGACATTCATCACAGAATAAGGCATCCTATGCCACAGCCCATAAGATGTATAGTGTAGTATATATTTGTGATTCAGACACATGCATAAGATCTATGTCCAGTGTGAGAGTTACCCAGGACCATATCCAGACCTCCTGTAAATGTCGAAGCCTGCTCTCACCAACTCTCACTCACTGGCTTAATTTTCTTAAGCATACGTTTTATGACACAAAGTCAAGTGACAGCTTTGGAATCTGATACAAAAAAACCCTCACTCTTGACTTTTGTGCCCAGAGTGAGAGTGAAGAAGGAATATATGATAATGTACAATCAGCAACTCTGCTCCTGCAAGAATGAATTTGACTATGTGTAAATTAAGACTAAACTAAAAAAGAATGAAAGGGAGTGAGAAAAGTGAAGTAAACAAATGATTTGAGCATGCTGTAGAGAAAACAAAGGAGTCCTCTGAAGGAAGATCAGAAAATATGCCAACTGCTAGCTTACTTGCTAAGTCCATGTATGTATTTGGTAATGCATAATGACCTACATGAGGATCCATTTCATGCAAGGCATATTCTTTATTTACATATAAACATGTTGCTCCTATTTCTACCTATTTTTGCTCTTGCATTTCTTTCATCAGAAGAATTTTCCAGTCTTTTCAGAATCAAGGCATTTACAGATTTACTAGACTGTAGGTACACACACACACACACATACACACACAGAGATGGTGGTGATGCTAAGAGAGCTTAAAGTCAGAAACGCTCATTAAGATTCACTCTATGAAGGCTGGAGAGATGGCTCAGTGTTTAAGAGTAACAACTGCTCAATTCCCAACACCCACATGGAGGCTCACAACTGTAGGAACCCCAGCTTCAGAGGATCTAGTGTTCTCTTTTAGCCTCTGCAGGCACTGCATGACCAGGGTGCAAGACATACATGCCAAAAGACATGAAATTTCATATACATGAAATTTGTTTTTAAAGATTCACTCTATGTAAAGAGTCTTTCCATGCAATGATACGATCGGTAAACTGTGACTGGAACCTACGATGCTGGAAGAGAACACTTCTAGGTAGACAGAAAATATGGGTCTTACGGGTGACTGAGGAACATTGGGTCACATGGTCCTTGTAGGAAAGTTTCTTAAAGTCCTGAAAGGTAGTCATTATGAAGACTGGGCTCCTTCAACATGAGTCAGAGTTTTCCAGAGAAGTGGGAGGCTGGAGTGCTACCACTAAAGTCAAGAAGGAAGATGAGCCCAGGAGAAGGATGTATGGGCTGTGGTGGACAACACTTCAAAAATGATTCTCTTTTCTCAGTTTTATGAATACCCGGAAGAAAGAGACAGCAAATCTATGTAAGATGATTCATTAAATAGCATTTCAGTGTTTGCTTTAAGTGAGATTCCCATTCTTTTAACACACTGACACTACTTTAGAGAAATGGCTTCTCTGTAGTAAAAAAAAATACTGTTGGGGGACAGGAGCATAAGAGATGTTGCTGTCAGTCAGACTGTGGGTGACTTGAATTCTCCAAATCTCTCTAATCTTTCATTTATGCTTTAGATAATAGTGGACACCCATACACACACACACACACACACACACACACACGCACACGCACACGCACACGCACACGCACACGCACACACACGGAGGGAAAGAGAGAATGTGTGTTATAAGTCACCAGCATCAGTGTTAGAAGAGTAATTTGAGCTGATTAGAGTGTTTTCCTTTCCATCCCTGTGAGAAGTATGAAAATCAATGGCACACCATGGCCTGTGACTTTGACAGAGTCAGAGTCTTCCAGGCAGGCACTAAGACACAAGTATATGGACCAGGTTCTTCCTATATTCTATAGGAAACAGAATGGCACTTTGGAGGAAGAGGGTTTAGAAACTGAGAGAACTTAGTAGGTCTGGAAGATTTAATGCCATTAGAGCATTCATGCAGGAGAAGGCTATGCTGTATCTGGCAGAAGACGGGTCTTAAAAGAAGCATACAGACTGGGAGAGCATAGACAGTTCTTCCAAGAAATTTACTTGCTCAGGCAGAGTGGGCTGCAGGGTGTCAGGCATATTGGGTGCCAAGACAGTTTCCCTTAAAGAAGCCACATGTTCCAGCATGTTCTCTAATGGGCAATTTCTATTAAGAAAGAAATTTGGGTTCAGGCCAATGGGAGGGCTACTGGTTTCTAAGAAGGTGAGAGAAGAAGGCCAGTGTGGAAGGCAGCAGAGCTAAGACTCCTCTATCATACTGCCTTATGGACCTAGCCAGTGTCCCTCTGGGTCTTCCAACACCACACCCCAAATGATCTTGTTATGTGGCCTCTGAGCACCCTCTAGGGTCCAACTAGTAATAAAGCAGAGTTGCCTCAGTGGAGCTGAGCTGACCAATAAGCTGACCAGTGACCTATAAACTCCTAGAATCGTATCTTGAGAGCCACATTGGAAAGATTCAGCAGAAGCCACTAGAAGATTCTAGGTACTTGATCACAAATCTGCAGGTCTGGAAGTCTATCATGAAGCCTTAAACTTCCTAAACTGAAGATGCAGTGAGACATGAGAGTGCAAGAAATTCCCCTGGATGTGAGATTGCAAAGTTCAGAGGGAAGGATGCACACCCATGGCTGACATAGATGAGAAGTGCTAATGTACTTTAAGCAGCAGCAAGATGTAAAAGATATCAATCACTTCATTCAGGGTCACTTAGGAGGCACTGGAGGCCATCAGAAGCCAGGGACCCCTAGGGAAACATCATCAGGGAACTTTGCAGAAAGGAAGAGGTGTGGCAGGGTAGCAGGATGGGGTATACTTGTTTGGGTAACTGGGTACATTCTGAGGTTAGATGTGTCCCTGGTCATCAACTACCAGGCCACAGGTAGTTAGGGTAGCCAGCATGAGGAAGGTCCACAGAGGAGATGAGAGGCATGGGCTGGTAGGTTCCCACACAAAAGCACTTTAAAGACAAATCATTTACTGTCTCTAGAAATTGACTACTGCCAAATAGAGTGGTCTCAGGAATTACTGAAGCCCAGGCAGTAACACTGTTTGTCAGAAGAGCTTTGTTTGTCTGCTTTGTGCCTAAAGAGCCAGGAGGTATCACAATAAAAAGGGTCTGTGCTTGGGAGGCAAGCCTAGATCTGTGAATGGATGTGTAAACTTGAGTTATGGGTAGTAAAGAAGGTAGTGAGAACTTTGAGATTGGTCTGGGATTTTGAAGGAGGACCTGGATCTGCTGGATGTCTGTGAGTAGGAGAGAAAATGAGTGCAGGAAACCAAATAACAAGGACATGTCGAGAAGAGGAAGGAGCAGGGGCACCTGCCTGTTTCCCTGAGAAACGGGGGAATGGTCAATAAAATCTTATTTTGACCCACAGGGTATACAAGGGTGACTGCTCTGCTTGCGTCAGGGATGCTGTGATGCGTGCTGGTTCTCAGGATTGAGACTTCAAGGTGACATCAGGATTCATACAATGAGCAGGAAAAGACGTCGAAGGCAGGATGTAACCAGGCTGTGAGGAAACTGTTAAGTTATTCTGAGGTTTTGCTTACATTTTCCCTCTGGAAAAGCATATTCCCAGGAACACATCAGCACTCTGGCAAGAATGACTGGCTTTACTGCACAGCCTCAAACACAATTCACTCTGTCCCTGAACCCTGGGAGCTGCAGGAAAGCCCTTCCCCTAAAGAAGCCTCTTGTGCCAACAGACTAGCTTCTGAGCTAGATCTCCACAGTCCTGTGAGAGTGACAAGCTTCAGGGGAAAGGCCATCGATGAGTACCCTTCCCCCCAACACACATCTCACATTGTGAGCAACCTAAAAGGTCTGCTCCTTTCCTGGTGCTCCTTGGATTCAAAAGTCTAAGAGTGTTTCTGAGCACACCGCCATAATGCACTAGAGTCACAAAGCAAGGCAGGACTGACTAGCAGGGCCACTCAGTGAGGAAAAGGAAGAACAGAAGGTTGACCTCTGGCCTCCTCATTATCTGCCATACTAGATAAACCACATTTCTAGCCCAGAGCAATTGTTTCTGGAATGATTCCTCACTGTGAAAAAGACCAATGCCTGAGCTCAGATGAGGAAAAGGAAACAAAACCAAAAACAGCTCCCCCCCAGCCCCTGTTTGCTATCGAACCTGAGTTCAGAAAGAACCATGGCAAGAGGAAGAACAATTCAATATTTATGTGAGAGACTTGTTAACGTGCTAATGTGTTAATGAGCACTGCAAAATGTGCCAATCCACATATATGTCATTGTATATAAAACGATGTGTGCACAGATGACAAATTAAAATGATCTGAAAAAATAATGCATGAAGAGTATAGTTTATATTTATGTGTGCTAGAGAGCTAGAGTATAGTTTATATTTATGTGTGCTAGAGAGCTAGGATGAAAGTGATATGTATATGTGTTCATGTGTGTGCTGTGTAACCTGGTATTTGTCAGGGTATTTCTATGTATGTGTCTTTTGTGTCTAGAGAATTTAATCTATCTTGTGTAGAATCTGTGGGTGTGACATGCATGTAACGTGTAGAGTGTGGTACATGGTGTCTAATGTGCTATATGGTATCTTCAAGTTTGGTGCATGTGGCTATAGTGTGTAGTGTTTGTGTGTGTGGTATGTGTGAGGTAGGTATTGTGGGGTGTTGTAGCTACGGTTTTATTGTTGTGTACAGACACCATGACCAAGACAACTCTTATAAAAAAACAACATTTAACTGGGGGCTGACTCATAGGTTCAGAGGTTCAGTCCAGTATCACCAAGGCAGGAGCATGACAGTGTTTATGCAGTCCATGGCATAGGAGGATCTGAGAGTTCTACACTTTCATCCAAAGGAAGCCAGGAGCAGACTGTCTCCCATGTGGTTAGGAGGAAAGTCTCATTGCTACCCACACAGTGATACAGTTCCTCCAACAATGCCACACTTCCTAATAGTGCCACTCCCTAGGCCAAGCATATTCAAACCACCACATGGAGTATGTGATGTTTGCAGGTATGCATAGTGCTTATAGTGTAAAATGTCTATGAGAGGGGTAACTGTAGATGTTCAAGTGTCTGATGTGTAGATTTGTTCACAATGTCTCTGCCCTGAAAGCACCAAGTACCCTTGCTCCTGCTTTTTTCCTGCCCCTTACCTGTGGGCCAGCACAGGTCACAGTGACTTCCTAGCGAGTCTGTGCTGTCCACAATTGACCAGATTAGAGAGGTCAATTTTATAGTTGAACAGGTCTGGCAGAAGAGAAGCAGCAACCAGACGTGGAGAATGGAAGGAGGCTTCCTCTCAGCTTCTGTATTTAGCCATGATCCACTACCTGAAAAAACTTCATTGACAACGTTTGAGAGATGCATTAAAGTACAGGTAGAGAAAGACAATTTAGAGGGTGTTTTGCTACTGCATTTATTTAGCAATATAGTAGTAATAAGTTCACCACTGAACCTGTGAGCACCCTAAACAAGGGTTCTTGTCTAGGTTTTCCATGCTAGGCATATGTTTCCTCTCGTGAAACAGCTTAAATATGATTAGAAAGAGGCTGGTTACCCCCATAATAGTCCTGCTAGTACTGCATCCATGAACATATTTGCTACACTGGTCAGTCCTGCAGTTCAAGTGCTATTAAATCTCAATGACAAGATGCATAGTATACACTAGCACAACATAGCATACTCTAAGTATAAGAGGTTTTCTTAGAAATTCTGCTTCCATTGACTTTCCTTTGATCTCTGTATCTGCAAAGTATATTTTGTTATTTTTCCCCACTATCCTTTGTGCATTTCTATGTGTAGAACTGTTACCTCGTTAGTGCAATGGTGGTTCTTCTTGTCAGTAGTTTATACCTTTTAGAACATAAATCCTGTCATATCTTGTTATCTTCACACTTAAATATTTGTTTTTCTGTGTATCATGAATTATATGTGTCCAATTATGCATCACCAGAGCCTGGAAACACAACTACTGTTTTTACTTACTTTGTAGCATCTCTGGATTTATTTAATAACTCTACTAATATTTTGGATTCCTTAAAATTTTTATGCAAATAGTATATTTCTCTCTCTCTCTGTATGATTTTCCTTTTCCTGCCCTGTATTAGTTAGAATCTGCAATGCTAATAACAAGCAAAGGAATTTATTGATGCCTTCAGTGTGATGTACACTACAGAGTTTTACAGTTGTTTTTCATCAAAGTGAGGCAAATGCTGCAGTTATCAGAGTTTCTGGCATAAGATTGTGTTAAGTTTTAGCAAATGCTAGCTTTGTGGTCATAGCTTTTAATTAGTTAGTCAAAATAGTTAACTATATTGATTGCTAGATACTGTATCAGTCATGCATGTCTGAAATTAATTCTACTCATAATATATAATTTTTATATGCTGCTGTGTTATGTTTGCTAACATTTTTTTATTAATGGTGTTTATATTAACAAGGAGAGTTTTCTATTTGTATGAAATCTTTGAACTGCCTCGAAACATGTTACAGAGTTTGACCTACATCTCCTTAAAAGAGAAAGGAAGAGATTTTGTAGACAGGAGAAATACTGACAAATAATAGCAACAGATGTCAGGAAGCCGAAGATACCCAGTGATTAGGACAAGAGTCTTTTAATATAGACTGGAGAGATGGATGAATTAGAGAAGTCTCTTGTGGAAGTATCTGGAAGCATTTGGTGAACCTAAAGGAATTATGAAAGAGTCAAGTTTGAGAATGACAAGTCAGGCTTCTCATTAGGAATGACAGTGTGACGTGTGGTCCATCATCTTGAAAACATACCAAACATAGATTAGCCTCTGCCTTCATTTATTGCTGTGTATGAGATGACCTAAGGCAACACGGGGATGAAAGTTTTTATTTCAAATTACAAAGCTCAGGTCATGTTCCATCACTGAGGGAAGTCAGGGCAGGAATTCAAGGCAGGAACTAAAGCAGACACCATAGAAGAACACTAATTATTGGCTTGTTCCCTATTGTTGGTATCAGGCTCCAAACCCAGTATTGTAAAAGCCCGAGCTGCCCCACCTTAGGGGGCCAAACTATAGCGGCCCGCTCTGTTCTGCAGGTCCGGGTTTAGCAAGAGAGAGAGTGGGGGGAAGAAGGGGAAGAGACACGAAGAATAGAGACAAGCCAGAGGATCTGTAGTAAAGTCTTCTTTACTATCTCCACCATACACACATCACTACACCTACTACTACTACACCACACATACACACACACACACACACACACACACATTACAACAAGGAAATCCTGGGTATTTATAGGCTTTTGCCACTTGCCTTGTAGGCTCGTGGATACCACGTGCCTTGCAGGTGTGGATATGACATAAGCCTTAGAGAAGTGGACAGCACGTGCACCTTACAGGCATATATGGCATAGATATCACGTGGATAGCATGTGCACCGCATGCCTTGTAGGCGTGGATACCACGTGCTCCTTGCAGCTGGGGACACTAGAAAGCAAAACAAGCTATGTGGGATATCGGAGTGTGCTTCAGCTGTTGTAGGCTGTTGAAAACCAAGTCTCATGTCAGGGTATATGGCTCAAGATGGCTGCAAAGCTGATAGCTGCTTTCTAGCCACTTTCTGCTTAAAGTCGGCTCCCAACAAGTATGGTCCCAGGGAAGATTTCTTGAGCTTGGAGCCTTATACCAACATCCATAGCTTGTTCAATTTTTTTTTCTTAGACAACTTAGGACCAATAGGCTGGATTCTCACACACCAATTACCAATGAAGAAAAAACCTCACAGATCTGCGACTCTGGTGGAAGGGTTTTCTCAATTGTGGTTCTCTTTTCCCAAATGACTCTAGTATCTCCTTCCATTAAAGTGAACACGCATGGCTTTCTATTCTAAATTCCTGGGAAGATTTCCTTTTGCTATTGTTTTGGAAATTTCCCAAATATGGGATCTACTACTACTCTAGTTGGTTGTTTTCTTTTGGCCTAATGCTCACTTTCTCTAATAAAAAGCATATGTATGTTTGGGGTAGGATGGGAGAAAAGTTCCCACCAACATTTTTAGCTGTATACATGTAAAATCAATCACATGGATTTCAGATTCCTTCCTCAAATTTATTGTTGGAATACAAAATAAGTTGAATATTTTAGACCTTCCTAGTGTGGGTGATTACATCATAAATTGCACTCACGCTTTCTAACATACTAACCATTAAGATTTTGAGTGTCTCCCCGTATGTTAAACCCATGTATGACCATCATTTATGTGTACTTACTGTTAACTACACAAAGTCTCTGTTTCCACTGTGTTCCACACAAGCAAGCACAGGCTTTCCTGCCTGCCTAGGCACTTGGCTCCATGCTACTGAAATGTGTCCCGATCCAACTATGTTTCTTCCACCATTGCCCCACACCCTTAGAGAGTATTTCTACACATGTTCCGCAGAATTATGTCTCAATGAATTAGAACATTCAAGCAGTTCCTTCAGAATAGTCCATAGCTCCTCATCAACCACACTATGTGCTCCATTCTCAACTTAGTCAACTGAGTCTCAGCATTAAAAGAGTGGTGGGTCTTGAGGAAAATCATGGAAACAGACTCAAGGGAAGTCTTTGTTTTTCCACATTCTGTGCAAGACTAACACTCTGGGGTAAAGGAGAAAAGATAAAATCATACCACTGTGGGGAGAAAGGTTGCTACCACTGGGTGCTGCCAGGAGCTGAGAAATTTTACTAGAAAACAAAAACAAAAACAAAAACAAACAAGCAACAACAGCAACAAAACCCCAAAACAAAACCTATGAATCAGAAGGTAAAAATTTAAGAACTTCCCATTGTTGGCTTCACTAGTGTCTCCACGCATATCCTGACTAGTGTCTCCACCCACATCCTGGCCACAACTTCCAAATTCTGTTGTTTCCCAGCCAACACCTTAGATTAACAGAGGGTAGGCTTCAAGTGTGAGCATTTACCTTGCAGTTGTAGCTTAGCTCATTGCAACAGTTTCTGCTTTTTGGTTCTCAGAAGCCCTAACCTCCATGTGTAAGAAAAATGGCCTCCCTCGAGGAACTCCTATATACTTTTGGGTCATTTACATGACATGTAAGCCAGGCATTGGAATCCCAGGGTCCATTCTTTTTTTTTTTTTTTACCACTTTGCCCAATGATATTCTTTTTTTTTGAAACTTTTTTATTTATTTCTTTAAAATACATTTCAGATTTTATCCCCTCACCCCATTTCCCTCACCACCCAGAAACCCCCTATCCCTTCCCCCCTCCTGCCTCCACAAGGGTGTGCCCCAACCTGCCCCCCACTCCCCCCTCCTCACCCTCGAATTCCTTCCCGCTCTGTGTTCAGCCTTTATGGGATGAGGGATCTCCTCGCCCACCCATGCCCGACAAGGCCCACCCATGCCCGACAAGGCCATCCTCTCCTAAGTATACAGCTGAAGTCATGGGTGCCTCCCTTTGTGCTCCCAGGCTGGTCGTTTAGACCCTGGGGAGCTCTGATTGGCTGGCACTGTTGCTCTCCTCTTGGGGCCACCAACCCTTTCAGTTCCATCAGTCCTCTAACTTCTTCATTGGGAATCATTGATCAGATCTATAGGTAGCTGTGAGTATCCGCCTCTGGATATGTCAGACTTTGGCAGACCTTTAAGGAGACAGCTGCATCAGGCTCCGTTCAGCATACACTTCCTGACATCCATATCGGTGTCTATCTTTGGTGACTGCACATGGGACAGATGTCAAGGTAGAGTGGTCTCCCGATGGCCCCTCCTTGACTTTCTGTCCCACACTTTGTCACCTTATTTGCTCTCTTGAGCATTCTGTCACTCCTTCCAAGAAGAACCGAGGCATCCACACTTGGTCCTCCTTCTTCATGAGCTTCATGTGGTCAGTTAGTTGAATCTTGGCTATTTCAAGCTTTTGGGCTAACATCCGCTTATCAGTGAGTAAATACTATGTGTGTTATTTTGTGATTGGGTTACCTCACTCAGGATGATATTTTCTAGTTCCATCCATTTACCTAAGAATTTCTCAAATTCATTATTTTTAATAGCTGAGTAGTACGCCATTGTGTAAATGTACAACATTTTTTGTATCCATTCCTCTGTTGAAGGACATCTGGGTTCTTTCCAGCTTCTGGCTATTATAAATAAGGCTGCTATGAACATAATGGAGCATATGTCCTTGTTATATGTTGGAGCATCTTCTGGGTATATGCCCAGGAGTGGTATAGCTGGGTCCTTAGGTAGTGCTAAGTCCAATTTTCTGAGGAACCGCCAGAGTGGTTGTACCAGCTTGCAACCCCACCAACAATGGAGGAGTGTTCCTCTTTCTCCACATCCTCACCAGCATCCACCATCACTTGAGTTTTTGACCTTAGCAATTCTGACTGGTGTGAGGTGGTATCTCAGGGTTGTTTTGATTTGCATTTCCCTGATGACTAAGGATGTTGAGCATTTCTTAAGGTGCTTCTCAGCCCTTCGAATTTCCTCAGTTGAGAATTGTTTGTTTAGCTTTGTACCCCATTTTTTAAATAGGGTTATTTGGTTGTCTGGAGTCTCATTTCTTGAGTTCTTTCTATATATTCAATATTAGCTCTCTATCGGATCTAGGATTGGTAATGATCTTTTCCCAATCTGTTGGTTGCCGTTTTGTCTTATTGACAGTGTCTTTTGCCTTACAGAAGCTTTGCAATTTTATGAGGTCCCATTTGTCAATTCTTGATCTTAGAGCATAAGTCATTGGTGTTCTGTTCAGGAACTTTTCTCCTGTGCCTAAGTATTCAAGGGTCTTCCCCACCTTCTCTTCTATTAGTTTCAGTGTATCTGGTTTTATGTGAAGATCCTTTCCATAAAGGACTTGAGCTTTGTACAAGGAGATAAAAATGGATTGATTTGCATTCTTCTACATGCTGACCTCCAGTTGATCCAGCACCATTTGTTGAAAATACTGTCCTTTTTTCACTGGATGGTTTTAGCTCCTTTGTCAAAGATCAAGTGACCATAGATGTGTGGGTTCATTTCTAGATCTTCAATTCTATTCCATTGATCTTCCTGCCTGTCTCTGTACCAATACCATGCAGTTTTTGTCACTACTGCTCTGTAGTACAGTTTGAGGTCAGGGATAGTGATTCCCCCAGAAGTTCTTTTATTGTTCTTTTATTGTTGAGAATGGTTCTTGCTCTTAGCAGCCACTCAAGTCATACCCAGGTTTTCCAAAATGTTGAAAGTTTCTGGTAGAGTCACACAGTGCCTTGTTTCTTGCAAAGTGTGTTTGAGTCCTAGCAAATGAAATGTTTACACATCTACAAATCTCTGGTTTTGTCCAGTCTGTTCTCATAACCATGAATAGCATTAACATGACTTTAATGTATTCAGCTTAGATGCTGAAGCCAGGAAGCAGAATTGCTTCAGAAAACTTTTATTTATTAAAAACATGGGTCTTCCCATATCAATTAATTAATTAATGTTGTTCCTACAGTCATGACATGGTGTCTAGTTCCCAAATCATTTTAAATTCTATTAAATTGACAGTTAATTTTAGCCATCCCAGAAATTACAGAGGAATTTATTCCAGAAAAATACATGTAATATTTCTCAACAAAATGCTTGCAAATAAAATTCAACCACACATTGAAAGAAAAAAAAGTACATACCATAATCAAATTTATTTCTTTCCATGGATACAAGGATGGTTCAACATATGTAAATTAGTAAGCCATAAGTAGACTTATAGCCAGAAATCACATACTCATCTCAATAGATACAGAAAATATCTTTGTAAAAAGCTTAGAACCTCTTCATGATGGAAATCCTAAATAAACTAGGAATATCCATAAACTGTCTAACATAATACCATGTTTACATAATAAACCTACTGCATAAATAACAAATATTAAGCAACTGAAAGGATTTTCTCTAAAACCATGGATGAGACTAGAATTTTCACTCTTCCAAGTCTTACTCAATGTAGTATTAGAATTCATAGGCAGAGGGATAAAGGATTGGGAGAACTAGAAGAGATACAAAGAGGAAAAGAAGAAATCAAATTAGCTTTATTTGAAATTGATATGACCCTATAATTATCAATATCATCAACAATGAACATGAAGAAAAGTGTATTTAAAAATCATGTTCATAACAACATAACAATGACATGCTATGAAGAGATGTAAGTAACAAAGGAAAAAACATCTACAATAAAAACTTGAAAACATTGGGAAAATAAATTGAAGAAAATTCTAGAAGATAGAAAGACTGCCTGTGTATGTGAATCAGTTGAATTATTGTGACAATGTCTATACTATCACAAGCAGTCTGTAGATTCAATACACTATCAAAATTTCAATGATGTTTTCCAAAAACTTTACATTAAATTTACAGAACAATCCTGAAATTTAAATGGAAGAAAAACTATCAAATAACTAATAAGCAGTGATAGAGTCATCACTGTATGTGACCTCAAATAATACTACAGGGCCATTTTAACTAAGACATCATATTACTAAAACAAAACCATGCATACAGACCAATAGAACAGAAGACCCAGAAATAAGCCTACAAAGCTGCAGTCTCTTATATTTTATGAAATATATTAAAAGCATACAAATGATAGTCTCTTTAGTGAGTGGAGCCAGGAAATCCACATGTACAAGATTATAACTATATCCATATCTCTCACCCATGGATTAAAGCTCTTAATTTAAGACTTGAAACATTCCAAGTGCAAAAAAAAAATGAAAGAAAGAAAGAAAGAAAGAAGAAGAAGAAGAAGAAGAAGAAGAAGAAGAAGAAGAAGAAGAA
>JADRCG010009009.1:174865-195490 GCA_019844195.1 Rhabdomys dilectus | reverse complement strand
CTCTCTCTCTCTCTCTCTCTCTCTCTCTCTCTCTCTCTCTCTCTCTCCAGCTCTTTCCCCCACAATCTCAATAAATTGCCCAGGCTAGCCTTGATATACTCTATCCCAGGCATGCCTGACCCTTTTGTCTTCCTTCCTTTGATTCCAGAGATTCCAGTCCTGTGCCAGTAAGATCCCCATTGATGCCTTGGATGTTACTTTGATTCCATTCCAGTCTAAAGACCACATGTTGTCTACTCATACAAAATGGATACAGCCTTCCCTCCATAATCACATACTTGGTGCTTAGAAACCATAGGAGATGTGAATGTTTGTAAATACAAACCATCTTCAAACATTTTATTGTCCATAAGTTGACCAGAGTCAAGTAATCAATCTATGTGATCACTGACTTTCTTAATACGCCTCCTGACTGAAAATTACACATCTTCCTGTGTGGCCCAGACTTGGCCACTGTATAGAACATTCTTTTTGTCCTCTGTCTCAGTATTGGAAAGAAAAAGCCATTCAGTTGCTGAAAGTTGCTTTGTGGCTATAATTTAAACATTAAACTATAATGAGTCAATCATATTTGCCCCTTCTTTTTAAACATGTTTTGGCAGGATAGGCTAGAAGTATTGGGGTACAAACATTAGTAATCATGATGTGCCAAGGCAGGGAACAATCAAGTGATTTTGTTGTGATTGAATTTTTTAGCTAGTTATAATGCTGAGGACCAGCCTTGGCTTGGGAGAGGGTCCTGAGTAAGGGGTGAATAGAAGAAATGACTCAGAGTCAATGGTGGGTACAAACTGACATCTCTGTCCTCTGCTCAAGTTGGCTCTCTAGATAGCTCCTCAGATAGCTCTTGGGTTTCCAAACCAAAGTCTGAAAACTGGCTAGAAAAATTCAAAAACATCTGTAATAGTTCCATAGGTAACTCTTGGATTTTCCTAACAAAGTCAGAAAACCTGCTAGAAAAATTCTAGAATCTCTCTGGATAGCTCATCTCTTGCAGACCAAAGCCTAGGTTTTTATTTGCATAGGCTATTTCCATAGAAATTCAAAGGCATGTACTATTATGACAGGACCTAAACTTGGTGTCTCAGGCTGGTCTTAAACTCAGACATCTGCCTGCCTTTGTAAAAACAAACAATAAGCTTAGCTGGGAGAGATCCCACTCTGAGATCATTATTCCTTCACTTTCTGGTCCTCCTTCATTACTTGAACCATGAGTCTTGTTTTTTAACTAGTTCTTTCCTTTTAATGACTCATTATTGAAGCTACATCTGCTCTTTCCAATCCGTTCCATAAAGCTCCTCATGCAATTCATATTTCATCCTTATATTCTGCATAGTTGAGAAATTCTGTTTATGTATTCTTGAACTCATGTTTTCAGAGTTCTTAGCAACAGACTTCAGAGATGTCCTGAGGGTCACAGTGTTTAGCATTTGGCTGAAGAACATTAAACACATTCTAGTTTCCTGGGACCATGCTGTTTCTGATCATCATGGAGTCATTAACCTTGGCAGGAAGAAAATTCCTTGAAGGAGGAGCATGAAGTAAAACTATGTACATTATTAATAAACAAGCTTTATGTCCGTAAAGATTGTCAACACTCATGGTGATCCACATCCTACTGGCTCTACTCTAGGGGCAAGAACCATGTCACACTGTACCTTTTATGGCCATGGCAAAACTGGCATTATAAGAAATAAACAAGCAAACAAACAAACATCATAATAGAACTTAAGCTGCCAATTTTGTTGTTTTAGGAATTCAAAGATCATCATTTTTATATTATAAAAGTCATCCATAGATCCACAGATTAGAGATATGTTGCTTACTATAATGTCCTAGGGCATGTTAAGAAAGGGATATGGAGACACTGTAGTACTTGTGACTATTGGTAAAAGTGAAAAGTGGCGAATCCATTGCTGAAAATAGTACAGAGTTCCTCAAAGATTAAAAAGAAGTATCATGTGATCCAAAAGTTGTACTTCAGACATTTAGCCAAGATAACTGATACTATAACCTGGCAGGATGCCTGAACTCACATGTATTCTATGACATGATTCACAACCGTCAAGATGTAGAACAGATTAGATGCTCATTAGCTGATAAATAAATAAGGAAAATGTAGTGGAAGGTTCAAACTCACTCAGTCATATGTGTATCTCACCATCTGCAATTGCATGGGTGAATATGGAAGATGTTATACTAAATGAAATCAATTAACCACAGACCGTGGAGACACGGAAATAAGAGCTTGTCCAATGAGAACAGAATGGTAATTATACTGGCTAAAGAATTCTAGAAATCTACTGCACAACATGGCATCCATGGTTTAAACCATGTGGGCATCAAAATTCTAAATTATGATTATACAGTGAACAATGTGAAGACATAGCAATCAAGGTCATAGGTGGCTTCTGAGGACTAAGTTAAGTGGTAGTCAATAGTGGGAACTAATGGATCCAGGAAGCTTCTGCATTATCCCAGGCCAGTTTTAGAAAGTTTCATCTCCACTCAGTACTTAAACACAAGCCATTGTAAAAGTTTGGTGGTTTTTCTTCCTAGTCTCATGCTCCCAGAAAAAAAGACTCAGACTCAAAATATATTTACAAATAATTTGACCATATAGCTAGGCTTATCTCTGACTAGATTATAACTTAAAACAACCCATTTATTCTAATCTACATTTTAAAAAAATTTTTTGGATATTTTATTTACATTTCAGATGTGATTCCCTTTGCCCATTTCCCCCACCACTCAGAAACCCCCTATTACATCTCCTCTTCTCCTGCCTCTATGAGGATGTGCCCCCACCGACCTGCCTACTCCCACCTCCCCACCCACTAATTCCCCCACAATGGGGCATCCAGCCTTTGTTGGGCCAAGGACTTCCACTCCCACTTATGCTTGACATAGGTGGGTTTTTTGTTATTCTAAATGAATGTGCAAATTGCTCTTTCTATCTCTGTGAAGAATTGAGTGGGAATTTTGATGGGGATTGCATTGAATCTGTAGCTTGCTCTTGGAAAGATGGACATTTTTACTATATTAATCCTTTCAATCCATGAGCATGGGAGATCTTTCCATCTTCTGAGATCTGCTTCAATTTCTTTCTTCTGGGACTTGAAGTTCTTGTCATACAGATGTTTCACTTGCTTGGTTAGATTCACACTAAGGTATTTTATATTATTTGTGACTATTGTGAAGGGTGTCATTTCCCTAATTTCTTTCTCAGCCTGTTTATCCTTCAAATGGAGGAAGGCTACTGATTTGTTTGACTTGATTTTATATCCAGCCGCTTTGCTAAAGTTGTTTATCAGGTTTAGAAGTTCTCTGGTGGAAGTTTTAGGGTCACTTAAGTATACTATCATATCATCTGCAAATAGCGAAATTTTGACTTCTTCCTTTCCTATTTGTATCTCTTTGACCTCCTTTGGTTGCCTAATTGCTCTGGCTAGGACTTCCAGTACTATATTGAATAGGTAGGATGAGAATGGGCAGCCTTGTCTAGTCCCTGATCTTAGTGGGATTGCTTCAAGTTTCTCTCCATTTTGTTTGATGCTGGCTACTGGTTTGTTGTATATTGCTTTTACTATGTTTAGGTATGAGCCTTGAATTCCTGATCTTTCCAAGACTTTTAATATGAAGGGTTGTTGAATTTTGTCAAATGCTTTCTCAGCATCTAGTGAGATGATCATGTGGGTTTTTTTTCTTTGAGTTTGTTTATATAGTGGATTACGTTGATGGATTTCTGAAAATTGAACCATCCCTGCATTCCTGGGATAAAGCCTACCTGATCATGATGGATGATTGTTTTGATGTGTTCTTGGATTCTGTTTGCAAGAATTTTATTGAGTATTTTTGCACCAATATTCATAAGAGAGATTGGTCTGAAGTTATTTTTTTTATTTGTTCTGTCTTTGTGTGGTTTACGTATGAGTGTAATTGTGGCTTCATAGAATAAATTGGGTAGTGTTTCTTCTGTTTCTATTTTGTGGAATAGTTTGAAGAGAATTGGTATTAGGTCTTCTTTGAAGGTCTGATAGAATTCTGCACTAAAACCTTCTGGTCCCGGACTTTTTTTGGTGGGGAGACTTTTAATGACTGCTTCTATTTCTTTCAGGGTTATGGGAATGTTTAGATGGTTTATCTGCTCATGATTTAACTTTGGTACCTGGTATTTGTCTAGAAAATTGTCCATTTCATCCAGATTTTCCAGTTTTATTGAGTATAGGCTTTTGTAGTAGGATCTGATGATTTTTTGAATTTCCTCAGTTTCTGTTGTTATGTCATCCTTTTCAGTTCCAATTTTATTAATTTGGATACTGTCTCTCTGCCCTCTGATTAGTCTGGCTAAGGGTTTATCTATCTTGTTGATTTTCTCAAAGAACCAGCTCCTGGTTTTATTGATTCTTTGTATAGTTCTTTTTGTTTCTACTTGGTTGATTTCAGCCCTGAGTTTGATTATTTCCTGCTGTCTACTCCTCTTTGGTGTGTTTGCTTCTTTATGTTCTAGAGCTTTCAGGTGTGTTTTCAAGCTGCTAGTGTACGCTCTCTCCATTGTCTTTTTGTAGGCACTTAGAGCTATGAGTTTTCCTCTTAGCACTGCTTTCATGGAGTCCCACAAGTTTTGGTATGTGTGTCTTCATTTTCACTAAATTCTAAAAAGTCTTTAATTTCTTTCTTTATTTCTTCCTTGACCAAGTCATCATTGAGTAGAGTGTTGTCAGTTTCCAAGTGTATGTGGACTTTCCATTGTTTTTGTTATTATTGAAGACCAGCCTTATTCCGTGGTGATCCGATAGGGTGCAAGGGGTTATTTCAATCTTTTTGTATCTGTTGAGACCTGCTTTGTGACCAATTATATGGTCTATTTTGGAGAAGGTACCATGAGGTGCTGAGAAAAGTATATTCTTTTATTTTAGGATGAAACGTTCTATAGATATCTGTTAAATCCATTTGGTTCATAACTTCTGTTAATTTCACTGTGTCTCTGTTTAGTTTCTATTTCTATGATCTGTCCATTGCTGAGAGTGGGGTGTTGAAGTCTCCCACTATTACTGTGTGAGGCACAATGTGTGTTTTGAGCTTTAGTAATATTTCTTTTATATGTGTCCGTGCCTTACATTTGGAGCATATAGATGTTCAGAATTGACAGTTCATCTTGGTAGATTTTTTTCCTTTGATAAGTATGAAGTGTCTTTCTTTATCTTTTTTGATTACTTTTGGTTGAAAGTCAATTTTATTTGATATTAGAATTGCTACTCCAGCTTGTTTCTTGGGACCATTTGCTTGAAACATTGCTTTTCATCCTTTTACTCTGAGGTAATGTTTGTCTTTGTCACTGAGGTGCCTTTCCTGTATGCAGCAAAATTCTGGGTCCTGTTTATGTATCTAGTCTGCTACTCTATGTCTTTTTATTGAGGAATTGAGTCCATTGATGTTAAGAGATCATAAGGAAAAATGATTGTTGCTTCCTGTTATTTTTGTTATTAGAGGTGGAATTATGTTTGTGTAGCTATCTTCTTTTGGGTTTGTTGAAAGGTTACTTTCTTGCTTTTTCTAGGATGTAGTTTCCTTCCTTGTGCTGGAGTTTTCCATTAATTATCCTTTGAAGTGCTGGATTTGTGGGAAGATATTGTCTAAATTTGGTTTTGTCATGGAATATCTTGGTTTCTCCATCTATAGTTATTGAGAGTTTTGCTGGGTATAGTAGTCTGGCCTGGCATTTGTGTTCTCTTAGGAGCTGTATCATATCAGTCCAGGATCTGTTTTTTATAGTCTCTGGTGAGAAGTCTGATGTCATTCTGATAGGTCTGCCTTTATATGTTACATGACCTTTTCCCCTTACTGCTTTTAGTATTTGTTTTGCGCATTTGATGTTTTGATTATTGTATGATGGGAGGAATTTCTTTTCTGGTCTAGTCTATTTGGAGTTCTGTAGGCTTCTTGTATGTTCATGGGCATCTCTTTCTTTAGGTTAGAGAAGTGTTCCTCTATAATTTTGTTGAAGATATTTATTGGCCCTTTAAGTTAGGAATCTTCACTCTCATCTATACCTATTATCCTTAGGTTTGGTCTTCTCATTGTGTCCTGGATTTCCTGGATGTTTTGGGTTAGGAGCTGTTTGCATTTTGCATTTTCTTTGACTGTTGTGTCAATGTTTTCCATGGTATCTTCTGCACATGAGATTCTCTCTTATATGTCTTGTATTCTGTTGGTGATGCTTGTGTCTGTGACTCCTGATCTCTTTCCTAGGTTTTCTATCTCCAGAGTAATCCCTCTTTGAGATTTCTTTATTGTTCCTACTTCCACTTTTAGATCCTGGATGGTTTTGTTCAATTCCTTCACCTGTTTGGTTGTGTTTTATTGCAATTCTTTAAGGGATATTTGTGCTTCCTTTTTAAGGGCTTCTACCTGTTTACCTGTGTTCTCCTGTATTTCTTTGAGTGTGTTATTTATACCCTTCTTAAAGTTCTCTATCATCATCATTAGAAGTGATTTTAAACCTAAATCTTGATTTCCTGGTGATATGGGGAAATTAGGACTTTCTATTGTGGGAGAACTGGGTTCTAATTATGCCAATACCCTGTGTTGCTGATGCTTATGCTCTTGTGCTTGCCTTTTGCCATCTGGATCTCCTTAGTGCTGCCTGCACTGTCTCTGGTTGGAGCCTGTCTTTCCAGTTATCTCAGTTGTGTCACAACTCCTCAGAGTCCAGATATCTCTTTGATGCTGTGGTCCTGAGCTCCTGGGTGGAAAAACTCCTGGGACTCAGGCTGCCTCTGGGATCCTGAAATCCAGTTGCTCTGAGCGCAGTGGCTCCTCTAGAATGACTCAGGATATGATGTCTTCACAAGAGCAGACCAGCTAGGTGTCTGCCCCAGCCAAAAGGACCAAGTGAGGGACAGAACAAGAGTGGTATTCTGGAGGGGCGGGGCTTGGGGGACTGATGGGTTCTGAGTGCTCCAGGCACCCAGTTGTAGCTCTGGGGCATAGGGTAGTGGGAGAGGGTTCTTACCCATTGCTCTGAGTGCAGTTGCTCTTCTAGGATGGCTCAGGATATGAAATCTTCAAGGGAGCAGACCAGCTAGGTGTCTGCCCCAGCCAAAGGGACAAAGGGAGGGTCTAATCTACATTTTGCCACATGGTTGCTTACCAGTGCTCAGGCACCATGCATCTGTCTCATTATATCTTCCCAGGCTAATCTGTCTGACACTATCTCAGAATCCTTTCTGCCTACCAGATGTCCCACCTCCTATTTGCTAACTAAGCTATAGACCATCAGATTTATTATTGACAGGTGCCACATTCATACAGACACAATATATTTTCTCTACAAGCTATACAGAATGGATTTCCACCTCTATCCTTTTTTTTTTAATTTGAGTCTCATGAAGAAATAGTTTGAAGGCCAGAAGATGAGTGGTGAGCATTATACTTCTATAACTGACAATTGCCAAGCCCATTACCATGACCTAGGATACCAAGATTCCAAGATTGCTAGGGTGGCCAGTTACATTTGAGTTTCAGACATGTAATAAGCCATGTTAGTCTACCTCTGGCATAGCATACTTCAATAGATGAACTTTTGCTAAGTATGTCTAATTTAACTGAATTTCAAATTTTTATTGTATGTCTGTTTCAGTTTGCTGATTCTGAAAAGCAATGAGTTGTCCTCAATTATTGCAAAAATCACTAGAATATATTTCTGGTCATATCTGGTTTGTTTTATGGTTTTGTGAGAACTTCATACATGCATATAATGTGTTCTGATCAAATTTTCCCATCATCCTTTAAATCTCCTCTATTTCCCCCACTGATTTCCTCTCCCAACTTAATGTGTGTGTTTTTTTAAATCCATGTCCACTTAGTGCTGTCTATATGTGCATGAGTGTTGGACTGTCTATTAAGACTGGGTACCCAGTGTTTTAGTGGCTGATTAGTGCCTAAGGGAAGACTTTAGGGACTGGAAGTCTTGGAACCTGAGGACCTTGGTCGTTTCCTGTCAATGAAACTGAGCAATTCTTTTTCCAGCTGTGTCTTTCATGCCACTTTGGAGCTATACACAGTCTATGACTGTCTTAAGCAGGTCCTGTTGTTTAAATGTGTGTGTGTGTGTGTGTGTGTGTGTGTGTTGCTTGTGTATCACATACATGTAATTACTTCCAGAGGCCAGAAGAGGGTGTCAGAAACCCTGGAATTAGAGTCAATGGCAGCTGGCAGCTGTCAAACATGGGTGCTGGGACTATGAAAAGTCCTCTGCAGCAGCAAATGCTAGTAACAACCTCAACCACCTCTCCAGTCTCAGGTCCTGTGCTTTGATGCTTCTCTGAGTCTTGGCTACTATCTCTAACATATTGGCTCATATGTCTAATTCTCTTTTGGGGAACATTCCCCACCCCCTGCTTTATCTTTTAATTTTTAAGTGAATGTCATACATCTGCAAGTCCTTCTCTGACTCTTTCAAGAATAATCACATTAAAAAAATTAATAATCTCAGCCAGGCAGTGGTGGTACATGCCTTTAATCCCAGCACTTGGGAGGCAGAGACAGGTGGATCTCTGAGTTCAAGGCCAATCTGGTCTACAGAGTGAGTTCTAAGACAGCCAGGGCTACACAGAGAAACTCTGTATAGAACGCCCCCCAAAAGTCAAAAATCAAAAATCTCTTAACCATGAACAAAACGTATTATCAATGCTGAGTAAAGAGAACTCACAAGGCTATCTGGCTTGGCAGTTAAGGACATTAGCTACTCTTATAAAGGAACACATGAGTTGGGTTCTCAGCTCCTAGACCAGGTGATTGACAAAAGTTTCAGGTGTTCTGGTGTCCTCTTTGGGACTCTGTGGGCATCTGTACACATAGATACACAAATAAGATGAAAAATAATGGTACTGATTGCATATGTACATGACATAGAAATTCCTGAAAACCTAGAATTATCCTATGATTATATATCCTACTTGGTTATATATACAAAAGAAATGAAGTCAATATGCTGAAGAGATGCCTGCTCTCCATGTTTAACATGGCACCATTCATGGTAGGCAAGATATGGAAGCAGCTTATATGACCACTGCTGGATGTGTGTGCTTTTAAAATGTAGTAGAGATATACAAATGATACACACCTTAGCAACAGAAAGGTAAAATTCTGTTATTTGAAACAACATGGATGAACTGAGGGATGAGAGATCAAATGGCAAAAGCCAAGCATAGGAAGAAAACATCACATGATCCCAGAAGAAGCTGATGTCAGAGAACAGACATATGGCTAGGGAAACAGAAAGAGAGGCCACTGATTTACTCGTACAAATTTGACAGTTATATAGGAGTAATAAATTCCTGTACCTTGTTTACACTAAAGTAACTATAGTTACCAATGTTGTATAGACTGTTTCTTGATAGCTGGGAGAGAGTGGTTTAATAATCTTGGTAAAAATAAATTATAAATGTATGAAGTACTGAATATGCTAATTATGTGATTTCATCATTGCTCTATGTGTGTAACAGCATATGGAACCCCCAAAATTTGTATGATTATTTTGTGTCAGTTAGAAACATTAAAAAAAACAGAGTAATATATGGAAGTACGTATGATTATGAGTCTGGGATTTAAAGTGGGCATGAGTAATACATTAAGGAATTACTGGGAAAGTGGTTAATAAGTAGAAACAGATTGTCAAAGTCAGCAGGCAGGCGGCAACCCTGTGAAAGCAACAAAAAGAAATGCTAGAGATTAAAAATTATTACGGACATGAGGAATTTTTTCTGGTGTCTCATTTTTGTGTGTGATGCCTATAGTTATGTGTCCATTTGGGTGTGTGCACGTGTGCATGTGTGCATGTGACTGCACATTCATATACTTATATGTGTGGAGGCCAGAATTCTATGTTAGGTCCCAACGCGGTCATTCTCCACCTTGTTCCTAAACAGGCGCCCTCACAAATGTAGCACTCATCCATTTCCCTAGCCTGGGTAGTCACTGAATCCCAGAAATCTGTCTGTCTACTCTCATCCCAGTGTGGGATTATAAATGCATGCCACCATGCCGAGTTTTATGTGGCTAGTGAGAATCCAAACCCATGTTCTCTTGCGTCTGTGACAGGCAGTTTGTTGATTGAAGCACTGACCCAACCCTGGTTGTGATCTTAGTAGACAGGATCCATCCATACTTAAAAGAAGTAGATTTTCATCTAAATAGGAAGAAGCAGATATACGGAAAACAAACAAACAAACTAACCTACCACTGGCATTAGTCACAGTAGGACACTAGACTCTTTCTTTCTTTATAAGGTTGGGTATAGTTGACATTCAGCAAAACACAGAAAACTCTCCTTAGTGTGACAAGAAAGCAGATGTCACTAAAGAGCATACATGTTATGGTTGTAGGAAGATGAAGCTGTTGCTCTTGAGATGATTCCTAAGAGAAAACCTCAAAGCATCAACAACAATTGTCGGGCCGTGGAAGGGCATCCTGGTTCTTGGGTTGTGAGTGTTCGGCCACGCCCCCAGAACCTAGGCTCCTGACACAGGTTTGATCTCCATTCAACCTGAGCCCTTCAGTCAGTCACATAGGACACAGGTAGAGGGCATGATTAACAGGTCTCCACCTTCAGAGATTAAAATATTAATGAGTTATCTAAAGGTTGGGGGCTTAGCTAATTGAGTTATTCCCTCCCCTTTTCCCCCTCCCTATAAAAGCCAGGCTCTCCTGGCTTTTGGTGGGAGCGGGAACCATCTACACCCATTCACCACGCCATGAACAATAAAAACTTTGGAAAACTGGACTCCGTGTGTCTCCTGTGCCTGCCACCAGGTTCCCAACCTTTGGAACCCTGAACCTTCCTGATGAAGCTGCCGGCCTGCCTGCGGTGGCTGCGTGAATGTGGGACCCTCCGCCATCGTGTGGGAAGCCTGCCCAGGACCCTGCCACCAGCCCTCGAGACTTTATCCCCGCAGCTGGAATCTCCACGTGAGTTTTTTCCCACAAACAACCATGGAACTAGTAATAAGTAGTGGTAATAAGATCTTAGGAGTCAAAAGTCAGTGGTTTACAGTGAAAGTTGTAAATAGTAAAGACAAAAACATTCTACAGAATCTAAAAACACCACAGAAACTTCTGAAATAAGAATTGCCATAAAGGGAGAAATATTTCACATTAGATAGGAAGACTCACAGTTGAGACGTAAGTTCTTCCCATTTGGCGTATAAACTCAGTGCAGTTCCTGTCAAAATTTAAAAAGGTGAAGGTGTACATGTGCACACTTGTGTGTCAAAAAGATTCCAAAGCTTACAATATGGAAAGGCTAATAATCAGGATAGCATCTATGGTTCTGAAGTTCAAAACAGAAAGGCTGATTCACCCCTACTTTAAGACTACCAGCAAAATAACAGTCAATAAAACAGAGTAATATTGGACAAAAGTGGGCAAAAGATTAGCAGAACCAAATAGTGTCTAAAGAGATCCCCCTTCCCCAGACCGGAACTTGAAAAAAAAAAAAAAAAAACAAAGTGTTCTTTCAACAATCAAATCTGGAAATACATGGCATTCGAATACCAGAGAGTGAATTTAAATATGTGCTTTATACCTTTAGCAAAATTAATTCAGAATACATTTAAACTTATAAGACTTTTAGAAGATAATGTAGGAAAAATAAATGATGTTGTTTTGAGTGGTTAAACTTGTTAAACCCAATACCTAAAGCATGGTGTGTGGAAGAAAAATGGATAAGCTTGACTAGAGAAAGTCTCACTTAGACCTTAACTTAAACCTCAACTCAGACGTTCTCAAGAGAAGAAAAAGACAAGCCACAGAGAAGGAGTAAATATCTTCAAAGGTGTCTGTATATACACAATGCACAGACCTTAATTATTTTTTATTTTATTTAAAAAAAAACATTTTAAGTTATCTTTTAAGAATACTTTTTATTTATTCTTTGACAATGTCACACATGCACACAATGACTCTTCAAGGTATTTATCGCTAACCCACTTTCTGCTGCCCCAACCTTTACATTCTGTGTCCCATCCTATTTCATTAGGTATTGCACTGAGTCCAATTACTAATTCCTGCTAGAATGCTGACTGGCTGGGTTGGCTTGACCTTGTCCAGGTCTTGTGTGGGTAACCACAGCTGAAGTTAGTTCCTAAGTAACCAATTTACTGAGTATTTGGCACACTTACTCTCCACACTCTGAGCAGTTGTGAGCCTCTGTGTTAACTAGCGACCACAGAGTTCTTAAATCTTAATGGTGAGGAAACAACCTAATAAAAAATAGGGAAAATATATGAGTAGACATATTAAGAGAGCTTAGGGACAGCAATTAAGTTTATGAAAACATGCCCAATGCCATATGTCATTAGAGAATCGCATTGGTAGATTGAGTTACAAGTTAAGTTTATAATGGGAAAATTCCTCTCACTAACTATCAAAATCCCCAATAACCAAGAACCCTGAATGCAGACGAGGTTAACGAAAACAACAGGAACTTTGATGTGTTGCTGGTGAAGCTGCTTTAGAGGATAATTTGAAAGTTTCTCACAAACAAGCTGCCAAGACATGGGCAAAGCATATATTTTATTGGTGAGGAAAAAGTCCAGCATAAAAGAACCACGAACTATATGATATCTGAGAAGCATGGTAGTAGACAGCTGGAACAGAAAGGTGAGAGATCATTTCCCGTGCCAAAGCAGAGAGGAAACCAGAAGTGAAACCAGAAGTTTATAACCAAAGCTATAAACTCACAAAGCCAGTGACAACTTCTTGTCAGGCAACCATCCTAAAATCTCCATAACCTCCATAGAAAGTCTTACCAACCTGGGATCAACCCCTGAATCCCAGCAGGATCATTTCTTATTTAAACTACCACAAAGACCTCTGTGCTAGTAAGATCTCAGGAATATTTCTCAGATGCCTGCTTCAGTGGCCTCAGCTGCATCAAAGGTGATGTGAGGACCTGCTCTGAGGTGCTGTATCTGCAGAAGCACCATAGTGCAGTGCATCCTACCAAATAATTGGGTCAGAAAAGTTCAGAGGCATGGTTATTAAGAATAGCTTTAATATACACGTAGAAAAGACCACCCGTAGGAGCAAGTATGAGAAGTAGAAAACATTAATTAAAGACGGAAAAATGTCCCCCTTCAAAGTTTTGTGGGTGCACATGTAAAAACACATGTCATGATAAGTAGACTTTCACATGAACATGAAGCACAAAGATTAAGTAGATTAGAAAAATGCAATCAGGCTGGGGGATAAATGCAAAAGCTAAATAAATCTGTGTTAACATACAAGTGTGTGCATGTCTTTGGTGTGTTTCAGTTTCTTTGTCCATAACTCAACAATCGGGACCCCTAAGAATCCCACATTTTCACAGCGAGTAATGTTTTATAATCTCAGTAATTATATAGTGAAGGTGAAGATGAAGGGTACTGGTTTTACTAATCTAGGTATTAGGCAATAGAGCTTGCCAGCCTCGATTTCCACTCATCTTTATCCTTTTGTCTGTCTGTAACTGTACCCTTTTGTTGTCTGTCTGTAACTGTACCTTTTTGTTATGAGGTGCACAGGCAGTGAGTGACCTGAGAAATCCAGTACACTGTCACAGTGACACAGTAAAGAGAAAGAGAGAATTCCAGAAGAACCCAGGTCCTCACTTTGATAGCTACTTTGGGAGAATATTACAACTATCATTGCTTGAACCACTAGCCATAAAACCTAGCAAAGTCACTGCCCAGGACATTAGTCTGAGATTGAAGAAATTACCTTTCCACAGTCAGTCACTAAGCCTGTGTTTTAGAATAACATAGTATGTAGGCACACCTCTTTCCTGCAGTCCGTCTTATCCACGGGTAACTGACATTATTTTAACCTCTATTCCAATAATGTTGGCAAATCTCCTATGACCACTGAGACACACTTCATTGTGAACAATGGAGCCATTACAAACATGTTATGAATACAGGTTGACAACTTTTCCTAGTGAAAACTATTCATGTATAAAAGAACATTTGTGTATGCATTCAAAATTATTTTTTATTCTGTTTTATAGCCTTTTAGAAATCAAACTTCTTGGTCTCCTAGGGATTTCATGATACCAATAAAGAACATTCTAGAAATTAAGGGCAAATTAATTTATTTGGTATACTGAGCAACAGGAAAGAGACTCATTGCTCTCATTTTAGTGCTACCTGTGGGTGTCCCAGTTGGTCACAAACTGCTAGGAAAATGAGACAGGTACAAAGATTTCTCAAATCTTCAAAGTTCTTATCCTGGATTCAGGTCTACAAAGAACTGACCTCTTGGGTCAGGAAGAAGGAAAAGGTTGTCCATTGTTTCCTCCACTCTTCCTAGAGCAAGGCTGTCCTCTGTTCCTGGCTGTCCTGCACCTTCAAGAAATAAGCGAGCCTTCTGCTAGTGTTACTATAATAAGCAATGTGGGGCTTGAGAGATGGCTCAGTGGTTAAGAGCACCAACTGCTTTTCCAGGGATCATGACTTCAATTTCTAGCAAGGACATGGTGGCTCACAATCATCTGTAATGAGATCTGATGCCCCCTTCTGGTGTGTCTGAAGACAGCAACAGCAGCAACAGAATATTCATATACATAAAATAAATAAATAGTTCTTTAAAGAATAATAAGAAATGTGTTTGCTTCCTAAGAGGAAAAAATGCTAAAATATTATCTGTGGCTAAGAGATTGACAACGTACATCTTACTGGAGTGCTAGGCTGTATACTCACTGTGAATTCCCTTGATTTCCTTACTTCTCAATGTTCTTCATGGGTCAAGACAGAGATGAAGACCAATGGGGAAGAAACATGAAGCCTGCTTGTGCCTGAGGAACCACCACTTGCAACAGTTTACATGAACTCTGAAGCTTCGATCATGATCCAAACGAAGTAGAATTATACGTTGGACAGCTCTGCATTTTCTTCCAGTATTGTGTTTGTTTTGTTAGGGGAAGCTCATTTCCCTAAGCAACTTAAACTGAGAATCAAGAACAACCTAACACTCTGGTTTTCCTCCTCCAGGCTCCTGTGTGGGGAAGCTCAACGTTTCATAGTATTTTTGTTTAGTCTCAAAGGCTTTGTGTTCTGTACAACAATTTTAAGGGAAAATTACAGTCCATGCTGTTTGGCACTTAATTTGTACCAGGCCTGTGTTTCTAACCTTCCCACCAACTTCTGGAGTTTGGGAATGGTATTATTGCCACCAGTACAGATATGGAAAGCCATACCTAGCAAGCTTTCTAAGGCTGCACTGCCAGTGAAGACAGATCAAGTTCTGATAATCCTGTCTGCCCTGGGCTCTCCTCCATTGCAGCCACATAATTGTTATGTTCACATTAACTATATGCATGCTTATTAAAATTAATATACTAAGTAATTGCTAGAAAAAAAATATATATTTCAGTTTCTACAACTTTGCCCCTGCTCTGTCTTCTTTTTGTTACTTATTAGCAGATACTCACCAGCAGAAGCAAACAGTCTTGCAGCAAGGTTGAAGGTAGAACAGAGGCCAAGTGAATAAAGAACAAGGCAGAACAGAGGTAGGTGAATAAAGGTGACTATCTATGGATCGGTACCCATAGTATAGCCTTCCTTGGTCCTGTGAGCCAGGCCATTAAAAAAGAAGAAATGATCGAATTTACAGTGTGTATAAGTCACTTTAGCTACTCAAATTTGTGGACCAAAGAAGCAAGAGTGTTGGTTTAGTTGGCCATCCCTTATAGAACATTATGGCAATCTATGCCTGGGTTTGTCCAAGGTAGCCTTCAGTATTTGAGGGTATATTAGTTAGGATTTTACTGCTGTAAACAGCATGACCAAGGCAACTCTTTTAAAGACAACTTTTAATTGAGGCTGGCTTATAGATTCAATCAATTGTCATCAAGGCGGGAACGTGGCAACATCCAAGCCGGCATGGTGAAGGAAGAGGTGAGAGTTTTATATATTCATCTGAAGACCGATAGAAGAAGACTGGCCTCCAGGGAGCTAAGACCAGGATCTCACAGCCCACACCCACAATAACACACTTACTCCAACAAGGCCATACTTACATCATCAGGGCCACACTTCCTTAATAATGCCATTCCCTGAGTCAAGCATATTTAAAACACTACATTTGACTCTCTGGCTCCCATAGGCTTGTTCAAACATGTAAGTCTATGGGGGCCAAACAATCCATAGCATAATAAAAAAATACATTTAGTTAAATTTCCAAAGTACCCAATCACTTAACTTTAATCCCTAAAGCAAACCTCAACTGTTTTGCATGACCCCTCTAGTCCTGGCCCATCAACTGCAACTTTGGTTGAACCTTCACCAATGCTCTTCTCTGACCTCTCACAGTGCCAAGCCTCAGCTGCTCTCATTGACCCCTTTGTGCCTTCAAAATCAGTACCACCTTGGTGACTCTTACACATTGCCAAATCCAGCTGCAGCACAAGGTACAACCTTGGCTATCCCTGGAATACAGGTTCTTCGTGCTCTCAGAAAATACTTTTCAGAAGATTTTACCTCAGTGATGCTGGTCTCTTCTTAATTACCACTAATTTCATAGCTCCAGATAACCAGCATCAATGGTCCCAGTAGTTGCTTCTGCTTCTTTTCTGTACTTTAAAGCCAAAGCTACATGAGTTCTACAGCTTGCTGGGGCTGTTACATTCCCCCATCCCTTATTCTATTACCAGCTTTCTCCTTTCTAATTTCCTTACTGCCTGTGCTTGGCTGTTCTGGAACTTGCTCTGTAAAATTGACCTTGAACTCAGAAATTAGAATGGCTCATCTGAATTCTGGAATTAAAGATGTGTACCACCACACCTGGACTTAAGCTTTTCTCTATTTGGAACTTGCTCAGTACCAGGCTAGCCTTGAACTCAGAGATCAGCTTGCTTCTGTCTCCTGGGATTAAAGGTGTATCACTATGTTTGGACCTAAACTTAGCTGGTTGGGATCTTGCTCAAAAGTCACCACTCCTTTAACCTGTTTATCTCCTCAAACACGGGATTCAGTTCTATTTCACTTCCTGGTGTCCCTTTATTTCTTGAACCAACATTTTACATTTTTCCTTTCTCTGTTTGATTCTTTTCATTAAAGTGCTCTTCATAAGAGTAGTAAACACATAACAGATTTTATACCAGGCTGTTTTGAGTCTTCCTTTGTCAAAGCAACTAATTTAAATCTCTTCACTCAAAAGTTCTCTCTTCTCATTTCAGTTGCCCTTCACGCACATATCACCTCATTTGTTGACTGTTACTGGGGAGACTAATTGCCAGTGGCTATGACACCAGGAGAGGTAGTTTTCTCAGAGCTCCATTTACATACTAGTGAGAATTTGACCAAAGATGCCTCTTTGAGTTGACAAGATAGCTCTGGTGAGGTCCCATAGATTTTTCTATAGATGTGTTCCAGGCTAAGATTTATATCGTTTTCTCACTGAGAAATATAAGAAAACTGGTAGAGCCTTTTTGTTAAAATTTTCATTTTGCCAGTGGCATCAAGAGAGAGGTAGATTCATTCCCGCTTAAGTGTGTAAATAAAGGCTCTTGGAAATTGAGGAAGCTTCTTGTGCATTGGCGGGTATAGTGAGGGCTGTGAGTTGATAATTCACAATTATGAAGAATTATAAAGCAATCAAGAATCAAGGTTGTGTTTCTAAATAAAAGGATTTTTGATGGTGTAATGCAACTTTTGCTACTTATAGTGTCCATAATTCATCTCAAACATTCTTCACAATTCATGACTCAGTATTCTTTTAGCTCCTGATGGATATCACAGACAAACATTTTCCCTCTAATACATATTAGGCAGCTCTTTTCATCAGGCAGTGGATGGGGCTGTGGCAGATAGTTGGGAACACTAGCTGTAAGATAAATACCTAGCCCCAGAGAAGCTTAGTGCTTTGTGTAAATAGAAAGGTTGTTTAGAGAGCAGCTCAGTGATATTAAACTGGGAGCTTTATCTTGTTTGCTGACTGGTCACTTGTGTTAACAGACCCAAGCATGCAACCACCAGCTTCCATTAAATACTACGGATTTTCAGTGTAGCATCTTAATCTAGCCTGCACGACCTTTGCTTTGACAAATGCCTTTAATATGTAGGCTTCAGCCTCAAATCCTGAGGAAGTTCTCTTTTACCACAAGAGGACATGAAAAAGAATTCCACAGTGTACTAAAGTTTGTCATATGTAATATGCCTCAATATAGTGGTAAGAGTTAAGTTTAATCTGTCTTTGATATTTATTTTATTATTTATGCGTATGCATGTAGTTTAATCTAATTTAATAAATCCTGGCATAGAGAGCCTTCCTATCTTTGACCATTTATGTTCCTGAATGAAAGACACCCATAGACTTATATTTTAATACGCCTTAAGCAGCACAATAGCTGGGCAACTGCCTAACCTCCATGCTGTTAGATTCCATTTTCTTAGTGATAACTCTTGAGTTACTACTTACTAATTTCTATGTTCCATCTTGGCTGCTCTTGACCCAAATGAGCAGCCCTGTGGGCAACATTCGTTTGGCCCTTTTACATGGTGGCTTTCGTTCTCCCTCCTGCATGTTTGCTCCTTTATCATGGCAACTCTCTCCTCCTACTTCCTCGTGGTCTCTAGCCCAGGAAACCTAAACCTCACCTATGTCTCTTCTCCCTAGCTATCGGCTACTGGTATCTTTTTTTACTAGTCAGAATTAACTGGGGGTAGGTTCCCAGAAGGTACATACAGACTCCAGATCTTGGAGGCCAGCATTTAGCATTACAATAAATAGCAAAAAAAAAAAAACCCTCAACATATGTATATATGTATGTACTGTGTGATGGGGTGGGGTAGACAGAAGACTGTGTTGGATACCCTAGAACTGGAGTTATAGATCTGGGAACTGAACTCAGATCTTCCAGAGAATAGCAAGAGCTCTTAACTAGATAGCTATCTCTTGAGCTCTTAAAGTAGTCTTTGGAGGAAAGGTTTTGAAAGGGGACTATTCATCAAATGATAAATAGAAATAATTTCAGCAAGAAGAGATCTGATTCCTGAAATGAAAACTATCAACTTTCATAATGTCAATCTTGGGGTCCAGGGAATCAAAACCTCACCATGCTATCTGACTTCATTTTCTGTGATCATCCTTGTAGAAAATCTTCTACTGCATCTTAGGCATTTCCATTAATTATGACAACTTTGTCATTGGATTTAAGTGTGGCCTAAGAAACTTCCTATGAACATATAACCATGAGCCTATTGTAGAAGGTTAAGGGTCTTTATTGAATCTGTTTTCTTTGTCAGTTAAAGAATTAAAAGGCAGAAAAAAATCTCAATCTCAAACAGCAAAGAGATTTCAGACACCATAGACAGCACCAGACAACATCAGAGGTTGAAAGAATGTGTTTATTATTTTTATTTATTTATTTATTTATTTATTTATTTATTTATAGTTTTTAAATTTTTTTATCGGATATTTTATTTACATTTCACTTGTTATCCCCTTACCCCACTCCCCCTCACTCAGAAACCCCCATCTCATTCCCCCTTCTCCTGCTTCTATGAAGATGTGCCTCCCTACTCCCTCCCACCTCCCCACCCTCGAATTCCCCCCAGACTCTGCATCCAGCCTTCATGGGACCAAGGATCTCCTCTCCCACCTATGCCAGACAAGGCCATCTTCCCCTACATATACAGCTGGAGCCATGGGTCCCTCCCTATGTGCTCCCAGGATAGCAAAATTATTCTCAACAATAAATGAATTTCTGGAGGAATCACCATCCCTGACCTCAAGCTGTACTATGGAGAAATAGTGATAAAAACTGCATGGTATTGGTACAGATACAGGCAGGAAGATCAATGGAATAGAATTGAAGACCCAGAAATGAGCCCACATATCTATGGTCACTAGATCTTTGACAAAGGAGCTAAAACCATCCAGTGGAAAAAGGATAACATTTTCAACAAATGGTGCTGGTTCAACTGGAGGTCAACAAGTAGAAGAATGTAAATCAATCCATTCTTATCTCCTTGTACAAAGCTCAAGTCTAAGTGAATAAAGGACCTTCACATAAAACCAGATACACTGAAACTAATAAAAGAGAAGGTGAGGAAGAACCTCGAATACTTGGGCACAGGAGAAAAGTTCCTGAACAGAACACCAATGGCTTATGCTCTAAGATCAAGAATTGACAAATGGGACCGCATAAAATTACAAAGATTCTGTAAAGCAAAGGACACTATCAATAGGACAAAAGGGCAACCAACAGATTGGGAAAAGATCTTTACCAATCTCACATCTGATAGAGGGCTAATATCCAATAAATACAAAGAACTCAAGAAATGAGACTCCAGACAACCAAATAACCCTATTAAAAAATGGGATATAGAGCTAAACAATTCTCAACTGAGGAAATTCAAAGGGCTGAGAAGCACCTGAAGAAATGTTCAACATCCTTAGTCATCAGGGAAATGCAAATCAAAACAACCCTGAGATACCACCTCACACCAGTCAGAATGGCTAAGATCAAAAACTCAGGTGGTGGCAGATGCTGGCGAGGATGTGGAGAAAAAGGAACACTCCTCCATTGTTGGTGGGATTGCAAGCTGGTACAACCACTCTGAAAATCAGTCTGGCGGTTCCTCA
>JADRCG010009009.1:152489-165866 GCA_019844195.1 Rhabdomys dilectus | reverse complement strand
GTGTGTGTGTGTGTGTGTGTGTGTGTGTGTGTGTGTGTGTGTGTGTGACCAAATGATACTTTCTACTTACCTATAACAATAGTAATATGTATGTTATTGTATAGTGAAATGGTACTAGATGCTAGTGAAATACTAATACACACATGTGAACCTATATATGTGCACTTTAGACTCGTTACCTATTTATTAATATTTAGCATCTCCTCTTCTAAGTTACCAAAGAATATGTCTACATCCCAGAAAGCTGACACAGCTGTTTGTCATTCATGCTCAAAGTCAGAATGAAAATGTGCATCCTGATAGTTCAGGATCCAGATCTCATAGTTAGCTTTGTCTTTGTGGACTTGGCAGAGCTACCTATTCATCTACATTAGTTTTATTGAGTATCATTGCCTACATGCTATTTGGGGTTTCTGAACCAAGGACTCATCTCATTGGTAGGGATATCAGGACACCATGCCTGTAGAAGATGCCTTTAAATAATTTACTAAGACAGTAAGAAAATGATTTTATGTCTCTTTTCAACCATCAACTGTTATGTTTAGAACCTGTGTCCTGGAATCCCCCTCTTTTTTCATTTTCATTTTATATTTCTCTTTATTTCCAGAAATTTTTTATTTTTTATTTTTTTATTTTTATTGGATATTTTATTTATTTACATTTCAGATGCCATCCTCTTTCCCCATTTGCCCTCCCTAGAAAAGCCCTATCCCAAACCCACTCTTCCTCTTTACTTTTATACCATTTAAATTACATGCAAATATTAAGGTCAGTTCTAGGTTGAAGAACTAGCAATACAATAGATGCAAATAGTCAAGGAACAAGTAAGATAATAAACACAAATAGATAAAGAACAAACAAGGCAATAAAGAAAGCTCTGTGAACACTTCAGTGATCACTGTTTCTAAGGGCTTATCAGGATAACCAACATATCTGAGTCTACTTCCCTGACTTGCCCAAAGTCATTTTCATGTCTGAAGCCTACTTCTTTTTTCTATCCTAAAATTTAGATTCCTGTCTGAAATTACTTTTTTGTTCTAGCCTAATATTTATATTCCTGCCTGAAATTACTACTTTGTTAAAGCCTAATGTCAGATTCCTGTCTGAAGCCCACAATGGTAGTGATTATAATTAGGAAAAGTTTAAAGACACTTGCAGTATATTTGGCATAATTCTAACATCTCTCTGGATGTTTTAACTTTGCATAGTAAGCTTATAAATTTAAAGAATACTGCTTTGCTGAGTATTGATGCAGCAGATACTGCTGATAAAATTACTTATGGCCCGAGGTCAGTATTTCTATTTTGGTCAAGCTTCAAGAATGGCATATATAGGTTGACCATGCTAACCCTTTTTGTCCTGGGAATATTTTTATTCCTGCCCATTGTGTTAAAGCTTATCTTTAACAACATCAATATGTTGGCAGCCAAAGTACATGACTTGAAACTAAAACTGAACTCTCAGACAGAGTTATTAAATTAGCAGACTGCAAGCCAAGGACTGGTAAAATTCTGCATAGAGCCTTTCCAAGCTAAGACAGAAGTGCATTGCTTTTTATAATGCATATTCCATGGCAGGTAAGGAAAACATTCTTATCAAAATGACCTAAGACAGTCTCAGTCTTGTTTGTGAAATAAAAATGGGGAGAGGCAGAGAGCTTTAGGGACTGCTTGGCAAGAATCTGACATGGGCCAAGGACAAGGAAATGGACTGCTTGGCAGGAATATGACATTGGCCTGGAAGCCCTAATAAGGGTAGGCCACCTGTCCTCAGTGTGACAATTAAAGAGACAAATAGTAGGCGAAAGCTAAGAAAGATGATCTATCCAATGTAGTTGCTTTGTAAGAAGGAGCAAAGAGGCTCAGCCAGACTTCAAATTCATCTTCACATTCCTGACATGAAGCTCAGACTTAAATGGAAGCTAGAGATATGTGTAACTAAGAAATCCAGCCTCAGAGTGGTTCTGCCCAACACTGACCCATAACTCATTCTCCTAAACGGTGTTCTCAGCTGTCAGATACATGTGAAACCTCTTCGTAGGAGACGTTTTACGCTTGGATAGTACCAGAATAAGTATTTTCCTTCACCCAGCATGAAATTTTTAGGGAAATTAAAATGTCGTGGGGTCTACTGTCTAAATAGTCTAAGAGACAAGCAAAGCAGTCTCTTTATAACATCTTCATTCTTGCTAGCAAGGTGACACAGCCACAGCTCTAGGGCTTTGGAACTCCTCATTGCTAATAAAAAGAAACAACTCACAAAATTTAAATTTAAAACATCAGTCAAAAAGAAAACCCTGTTACACACCACAGTTTCATAAGCATTGTTTTAGTTTTAATACTTAATTTTACTTAGTATTTGTCTCATGACTATTTAGTTGCTCTTGCAAATATTAAAGTTATCTAATCAACTCATTAATCATCTCTTTTCTCCCTCTTTTCTTCCTCTTTCTTTCCTTTCTTGGAATTCTCTGGATTCTTTATTAACCTAATATTTTGGTTTTTTCAATTATTATATTTGCTTTTATATAATCCCATTCTGTAGGCTAAAATATAATATGAAGGTACAAATAATATGTAGGTACATTTGAAACTCATTTTGTTTTTGTCTAGGTCAGAAGTGCTCAGGTAATAGTGAGGTAACCCCATTCCAAGAGGACATGCACAGTATGTATTCACTTACAAGTAGACATTAGCCATAAAATTCAAGATGCCCATGATACATTCCACAGTCCCAGGGAAGCTGGACAAGAAAGAGTACACAAGGAAGGTTGCTTGAGCCTCACTTGGAAGGGGGAATGGAATAGTAGTAGAAGCAGACGGAGGGAGAGAACTGGGTGGGAGAGGTGATCAGGAGGCAGGGTGTTTAGGGTCGGGTGAGGGGAGGGGCATGGGGGAGGGCCAGATGGCTATGAAAATGAATGAAATAAAGATGATGGGGAAAGGGGAAGGTAGGGGGCCATATCTAGGAAGAGATGGAGACCTAAATAGGGGAGGCACCCAAGAGTCAATGGGGGTGTCCTTAGCTGTGACTCATAGCATTAGAGTAAGGAACTAGGTAGGCCAGGCACTAACCCCTGGGTGAAAAGATAGGTACACCAACCTATCCACAAAACTTTTGATCCAAAATTTATCCTGGCTACAAGAAATGCAGGGATTAGGGATAGAGCAGAGACTGAGTGAATGACCAACTAATAACTGACCCAGCATTGAGACCCATCCCATGTTCAAGCACCAATCTCTGACAGCTATCAGTGATATTCTGTTATGCTTACAGACAGGAGTCTAGCATAACTGTCCTCTAAGAGGCCCCACCCACCAACTGACTCAGACAGAGGCATACACCCACAGCAAAACAGTGGATGGAGTTTTGGGACTCTTATGAAGTATAGGAGGAAAGATTGCTGCCCAAAGGGGATAAAAACTCCACAGGAAGACAAACAGAGTCAACTAACCTGAACTCTTGGGACTCTCAGAGCCTGATTCACCAGCCAAAGAACATACATGGGCTAGACCTAGGCCTCCCCATACATATGTAACAGATGTGCAACTTGGTCTTCATGTGGATTCCTCAAGAAGTAGAGTGGGGGCTATCCCAAAAGCTGTTGCCTATATGTGGGATGTGTTCTTCTAGCTGGATTGTCTTGTTCAGTGAAGTGCCAGGGTGGAGGGATAACCAGGAGAAGCCTCACCAACTCAGAGAATTAGCAGAGGGAACTGGGTAAAGGATTTGGTACTAGGTGACTGGGAGGAGGGCAATGATATAGATGTAAGGTGAATATACATACAACACACACACACACACACACACACACACACTTGTGTGTGTGTGTTCAGGTGAGAGTAAGCTGTCAGTAGAACAGCTGTCTGCACATTAACATGTTTGAACAAATGTTCATTACTTTTTAGTTTACCCCAGGTAGTATTTGTAGAGATGAGATAGCATTTGATGTATTTGGGTCTGTTTGGAGGTCTTGGGACAGAGGATAAATTATATATCCAGCTTTAATTCTCCTCTTACTTATTGTTTTCTCTGAATTGGGTGTAATGATTGTGTCTATACAACAGCCATTACGGCTTTAGATTTTCCATCTCTGAAGTTTCTCCCTATGAATAGACAATGTTACATTGCACAGCGACAGAGCTCTGCTATTATTACTTTTATAATCTCTGAGTCTCTTGTCCCCTGGCCATGTTTCACATGTCCTTGCAATTACATATTTGAGATCAGTGATGAGGACTCTTCTCGTACCTAAGAAGTCCCAGCTTAGGCATCCCAGGCTACCTTCATCAAAGCTACTTCTATGCTTTCCCAGCTTCAACAGACAGAAACAAGAATTGCATTGGTAACTAGCCTGACTGAGAGGATTCAGAAAGAAAACATTTCATTGGTGGTGATTTCTTGATTATACAAGTAAAGCATGAAACTTGTAGAAACATGTAGAAAGTTCAGAGAAGATGCAAATGGAAAAACAAAACACTCATTATACACACAGACATACATGCACACATGCATATATAATAAATAAATAGATAAATAAATAATAAATGAAATGTTTAAAATTTAACGTTTTATTTTGAGATAAATTTGCTCTGGTTGGCCTATAATTGCAGTTTCCATGCCTCAGGTTCTCTTGAGGAGCTGAGATTATAAATGTATGTCACAAATTCCAGTTGTATTATTCATTTGGGAGCTAGTCTAAATAGATTCTCCTCTCAGTTCCATTGGTTGCAATTGCGTTGCAGCTGGAATGATTTTGTAGACTGACTTTGTATCCTGACTTTGCTCAAACCATTACTTTTTTGGTGCTTCCTTAGGAGTTCCTCCTACAATATCAATCTTTCCCCCAAACAGATAGTTTTCTCTCTTCCGAAATATGCATTTTGGTGCATTTTTATTTGTCTTGCCCTAACGACTGTCTGGGCATTCTGAACTGGTACTGACTTGAATAGGTTATCAGATTTCCCTTTGTTTTGCTTCTAGTATCAAGGAAAACACTCAGTTCTTATCACAACTACATTTTGAAGCTCAATATGTGACATAGAACCAAACTAATCTAAGACAAGTTACGGGGTAGAAAGACACAGCCCTCCCCAAACACAGGTTTGAAACTAACACTGCTTGGGACCTGCTGGACCCAGGAAGGCCTTGCACTGCCAGAGCTGCTGAGATAGACCCTGGCTGCAGTTCTTCCAAGAGCTACATGCTACTCTGGAAAGCCAGCACTCTACTTGACAGAAAGCAGAAGTCCTTGATAGAAAAAGGTCCTTATGCAGAGGCCTGTGGAGAAAAACAGCAGCCTAGTCTGGGTCCACTGATTCCCCAGTCATGTACCTCATGAGAGGTACTGACCCAGCCAACCATGACAGGGTGCATGGTCCAAAGACTACTGGTGGATGCCCACAGACAAAGGCTTGAAACCTCACAGAAACAGGACAAGTTGTAGAGGCCTGGCCAGGATTGAAAAAAAGGCAGAGCCAAGAGTCCTGAGTTAGCTGAACAACTGGGGCTGGTCTAACACTACAAAGTCTAAACTATATTTTCTATATTTGGGATAGACGGAGGCACAATAACACAACCCATTTGGGTTTCAAATAATCTTGCTTTGCTTATCAGCATACTAATGGCTGTTTTTTCAATGATTACAGTTTTATATGTCCTCTTTGGAAAAGATCAGAATAACACAGATTTGGAGAAAGAAGAAACTAAGAAATTAGATACTAAAACAGAAGTTGAATCTTTAAATCAAAATAGGAAACCCTCAGAGATATCCAATCTGGAATTTACAATAACACCAAAAGTGTAGTTCCTGACAGGAAGGTTTTACAGGGGTTTAAGAAATTGGGATGGCCACCCAGAGAGGTACAATATATGAAATAAAAATCTAGAATCTGCTTATTGATGCTAACTTAAAGCAATGCAACACAATGAATTGTGTGTTTCATTCTTATAGACTTAGGAAAATTGAAATATGTATACATGTTGATACAACATACAATTGACACATGTTCAGAGTTCCTATGTGCTTTTGCCTTGAGTTCTTCTTAGGGACATGGTTCTGAGTTTACATATTTGTTAGAGATAATGACTATCTTTAAAATGCTTGGAAAATTAAATCTGATGATGCTCAAGCATGCAGATCCACTAGAATACAATATTTTAGACCTTATGCCATAAAATCTATTGTCTGTATATATGTATATATATATATACATATATATATACACATACATATATATGTATGTATATGTACATATATATGTGTATATATGTGTGTATATATAAATTAGTATACATAAAAATTAGTGTATATTAATATATATAATATAGTATCTCTATCTCTATCTCTATCTCTATCTCTATCTCTATCTCTATCTCTATCTCTATCTCTATCTCTATCTCTATCTCTATGTCTATATCTATATATTAACCCTACAGTTTAAGCCATTATAAAAAAGATCCAAAAAACTTTGAAGGAAATGCTCATAGAACAGCAGGGTGATATAATATTTCTGAAAGATGGATTAAAATGTGTCTTGCTGACTTTAAATTTTTAAAAATTCAATGAGACAAATAACACAACTGTTAAGATACACTGGATTTCAGAAAAGACTGCTGAGTTAGATCAGCCTATAGAAGTTCTAGTTCAAAAATGGAAGCAAAGGTTGTGTGTTATGCTGGGGAAGATATTTTGCATTGCCTTCAACAGAAGAGAAAAAGCTATGGATTCTCTCCAAATTGATAAAAATCAGATTTACAGAGGGAGAGCCTCTGAAAATCTTGGCCACAGTCAAGAAGAAACAAATCAAGACCAAAACAGGTAATTTGTATGTTGAGATCCCACACTCCCATACTTGAGAACAGCTCTAAGACAAGTTGACACAAAAATGTCTCCAGCCAAAGCATCAGCTTCCATGGCCAAAAAGTCTTGTTGGCTACATTTTCATAACTTTTTATTTCATTCCTTCCATTCAGATGACACGAATGGAGATTTATATTGCAGTTTTTATATGATCAAAGAAACTTCTAAAGAAAGAAAGTTGTCTTTCACCTGCTCAAACAAGAAACAGATGATCATCTTTACCTGTACACTGCACATTCTATACAAATGTCTTTATAGAACTATATATTGCCTGTAAAACTTTGCATGTTGCAGAATAGAAGGCCAAGAAAGCAGCCCTGACCAGATCTACCATCAAGGATGCTAGGATGCCTAATCCTGCCTCAGACTGCTCTGATGCAGTTTCCTCAAGAGAATTGCTTCCAAAACAGTTTCAGGAAAGCTTGCTGACCCCAGATGATCTTAAATCATGCAACAAAACAGAATGATTCTATCAGGACCAGTTAAGCCCTGAACTTTCTCAACACATAGAGATTGGATTAAAAAAAATTACAGCTATCTTTCTTAAGACTAATCATGATTATTCATTCTGACTTAAAGAAATGCCACACAATGGATTGTGTGTTTCATTTTATAGACTTTGGGGAATTGAAATACTTACAAAGTTTCTAATTTTCTTGAGACCCCCAAAAAGGAATCCTACATAAAAAATCAACAGGAAGCAATCACATGAAGACCATTGTCCCAGTCCTTTATGTTGAGGTAGATTCTTTTGGTCATTTTATAGGTTGTCATTGTATAAGTACATGATGTCATTCTACAGAATGATTACAAATAATTATGGTCTTGAACAGGAAGAAATAAAATAGGGAGCTTAGAGTCAGGAATTTCTATCTTTTCTTTCCTCTACTTTTTCATTTTTAAATAATGATAAGAGTGTAGAGAAGAAAGAGAGGAGAATATGGATTTATTATATAGAAATAATAGAATAAATGGAAGCTTATTAAATCTACTCTTCAACTTAGATCTATTGTTATTCTTAAATAAGGTTATTTTAGTTTACATTGATATGGATTATTGTATATTGATATGGGTTTAAGGTTTTCATTGGTATAAATTTTTGTGTATTAATACAGAATTTAAGGTTAATTTTGTTACAACATAATGTAAGTATGTTTTAACTCTTAGACAGGTATTATGCCTATGCAACTCATTTAAAAATACAGGGCTTAGTCCCAGTCCTTTTAATATATTCTATTGCAAACTATTAGAGATGGTTAAGAAATACAAAGTTAATAGATAATAAAACTCAGAGTCTTGTCAGATACTAGTTTAGATCATCAGAAAAATATGCATCCTGGGTTACACTGATAATAGATAGCTGAAGACAGGCATCATTTGCTTGCTCAAATATGCTATTGATAAATAGATGGTCTTCAAAAACCTCAGAGACTCACAGAATATGGTATTTTAAGATTCTTTTTATTAATTTAAGGCTTTTTGACAATGAGACAGAGCTGCTTCTAGCAGCACCCCCAATTCTGCTTTAAAGAAGATGATGAGCACCGAAGATTTGGAGATGGCTTCATTTGTGGCAAGCTAGCTACCAGGCAAAGAAAATGCCCTGTTTTCATCTGCAGACAGAATGCTATCCAGAAAAGGTAAACAGACGCAGGGAAGTTGACTGCCAAGCTCTCTCAAGTCACGTTAAGCAAGACTTTAATAATTCCTGCTTCACAAAAGGTCTGTCAGATATTTTGGGACAGAAGGCTGAAAATGATGCTCCACTGTTTTAAAATACTGGAAGCTTGGCCAAAAAGACACTGGCTCTCGTTTCTATAATTTTGGAAGTGCTTGCCTGAACATCCTACATATTCAGATAATATACTTTTCTTTTCAGGTCTCTGATGGGGTTAAAGACTAGATAGTTAAAGTTTTATAATAATCTTAAGTTGTTTAGAATTTTAAAAAGATATTCTAAGTCTAGGAACATCAGTTGATAATGCAAGAAAGCATAGAAATTGATTTAGATACAGAACTCTGAACTTACCAAGACAGGATAGATGATAAGTTGCCAAATAAAAACAGACTAGACTTTTGGAATGTAACTCTTATCTTACCTAATCATTTTCATAATTATTTCATAATTGTTCTTACTGAATGCTGTTTATTATTATAAGAGAAAGAGTCTTTTTATTTAGGCAAGAAAGGGAGAATTGTTGAGGTTTGGTCCATTGCTTGTACTGTAATGCTAAATTCTGTACCTGAAGGTCTAGTTGCCTATGAATGAATTCTCACATTTACCAACGTTTGTTGTGTAAATCTTGTTTCTTAATTTAAAACTATTGGTTAATAAAAAATGGTATAGTCAACTACTAGAGGGATTAGAGGTAAGTGAGGTTTGAGTTACCTGGTTGGGGGTAGCAGGGAGGAAAGAGAGAAGGACAAGAGAAGGATAAGGAAGAGAAAAAAGAAGCTGCCATGTGAAGGGATAGACCATGAACCCTTGGCCAGGAGAAACAGCAAGTATTTTAAGTACACCACTGTGGAAGTAGCCAAGTCAGTAGTTAGATAGATTAGGGATTACCCACCCATACTTGTCAAAGCCAAATAGAATAACCTTAGTCTGAGTCTCACTCCTGCATAAGATAGATGGCGATAGGTTTAGGTTGGTTCAACTACACCTGAGAAACAATAAGCCGACTGCACTGTTGGCACTTCTGTCTGTCAATGGAAAGTGTGGCTTTCCAGGCCAGCCACATGGAAATGGTATATTTCTCATTGCAAGGGATGCCTATGGAGCCATCTACTGCTTGTTTCTGTTTCTTTTGTAAGACTTACACAGCCTGTACCTGTCTCCCCGTGAGACTGAACTAAGGCTTGTGATTTCCTGAAAAACTTTTATCTGACTCAAAGATATCAGTACTGAAATCTACATCAACATAACAAGGGAAAAAATGTCAGACAGTTAGGTAGTCTTCTGTAAGCCTTGGTTTCTCTCTCCCCATTGTTCCCTTCTGAGGCTCGAAGCCCCAGTTTTTAACTACTTCCGTTCTATAAGAAGAACTTTCAGGACCAGTGTTTGTGAATGGATTTATTTGTGAACACAGGGATCCTCTTATCAGAGACTGGTCACATTTCTCTTTCATTCCTAAAGAAAAGTTTTGCTGGGCATGAAGTGCAGCAGACAGCTCTTACAAACTGGAGCTGCTTTGTTCTGTTTCTTCTTCCTTGGTCTCAATGGGGCATCTCAAGTCTTTGTTCTTCTCTGGCTGGTAACCTATGGATCCTTGGCTTCTCGGTGTGTGTGTGTGTGTGTGTGTGTGTGTGTGTGTGTGTGTGGTATTGAAATTTGAATTATATCGTACACTACTGTGTGTATATAATGTGTGTGTGTTTAGTATTGCAATTTGAATCATAATGTACAGTATGGATGTGTGTGTGTAGATTTGGCAAATTTTTAGCCATTAATTATTTTATCCAAAAGTCTCAGAGCCTCATCTTCTGTTTCTTGCCCTTTTGCCATGTTAGTTATTGGAATTTTTGCCCCAAATTTCTAAGGCTTTGTTGTTTCTATTTCCTCTGGTATTAGAGAGTATGTAAATTCTCTGTCTTCAATTCACTTATCTTCTCTCTTTCAGCTCCATTCTGCTCTTTGGCTCATTCGGTGACTTCCATCCCATGATATTGTGTATTTTAGTTGGACAATTTTATTTGGCTCATTTTTTTATATGACTGCTTTTCTGGCTAATGTTTTCTTTTTTCAGTATTTTCATTTTTTTCTAATTGGTTTTCACAAAATTTCTGATAACTACGTCAAACTCCTTGTCAGAAAGTGTTGATAACTATGTCATATTGGTCTCATCATCTCTCACATCTTCAATCCTAGCTCTTTCATTCAATGAAGATTATGCTCAAAAACAGGCTTAACAGTTAAAATAATACATAGGAATGTTTATATGTATAGCTAAAGGATATCATCAAAATAGAAAGATAAAATTATTATTTTTTTTTAAAAAAGCTTGAAGTAGGAAAAGAAAATCAATCTGATAGATCAAATGAATACTCTACACATACACACATACACACACAACACACACACACACACACACACACACACACACACACACACGCACACGCACGCATGTGTCCTTATCCTAATAGTGTCTGAAAGTATTTTACAACATTCTCTGAGGGGAAAAACGCAGGCAACAGTAAGAAGCTGACAAACTAAATTTATTCAACCAATAGTTTTAAATTAAAGACCAAGGTTATATAGCATAACTTGGTATACATGAGTATTGTCCCTGAGGCAACCAGATCTTGGGGGGCAGTATAAACATTACAAAAGACCAATCTAAGAAATTCCCCACCCCAAATACTGGCCCTGGTTGCCTTCAGGACTAGGAGATACTCATGTACAGAAAATGAAGCTATATATGAACCTTGCCCCCCTCCCCAAGTTATCCCTAATTGATAAACAAAGATTCTTACAGCTTATAGCTGGGCAAAAGAGAGATAGGGAGAATTTTGGTTCCTGAACATGGGGTCTGAAGCAGGACCACAAGGGAGAGAAGAAGAGGTTGAAAGAAGAGAAGACTCCATAGGGTAAATGAATGATGCAAACATGGCCATGAGAGTTGGCTAGTTTAAGTAAGAATGCCCTCAGACAGAACAGGGCAGAGTGTAACTAGGGTTATTGATCGGGAAGTAAGATACTAATAGCTTAGAGAGTAGATATCAGCCCAGCTCTAGTGCTTTAAAGGCTTATCATAATGTAAAGGTTTTGTGTCTTTTATCTGGTAAAAATGATACAAGGCAGGGTAGAAACCCCCAATTAATACTAAATATTTACCACAACAGCACAGTGACATACAGCTTGCAATAGTGAGCAGGAAACAGACTGAAAATCACAATTTTGCCCAAGGGAGAGAGAGGGAGAAGGGCATTTTCAAGGACTATCTGATTTTTCTTTCTGCAACCTGAAGCATGATTTATGACATCATAAATGCTTGTTTGTGGGCAATTTTGACAACCATAATCTATGCTGAGGGGGGCATTAGTAAAGTCTTAGAAAGAAAACTCAAACATGGGATAGGGTGGACAGAATAATTCTAACAGAACTAGGACAGAAAAATCCTAACCTTGCAACCCTTCAGAAATTCTGGAAGCCTTGCTATGGTCTTAAGGTAGCCCCACAATTCACACTTACCCTGGCCTCTGCTTCCCTCTAGGCTGAGAATTTCAGACAGAAGTTAGACCAAAATGGCATGCCTACATATCTGCTGCTACTCCCATCTTGGTATTGAGTAGATAACCTAGCAGTTCAAACACCAAACTGAGAATATCTTTGTCCAAAGATTTATCTATCTCTCTTCTCTTTTATAGATTCTGGGTGTATTTTTGAAACCCATAAATCACAAACTATCAGTCAAAATATCAAACTCTCTCATGATAGTCTAAATGCCCAGAATACCCTTTTCCTATGCCCCTGGCCATTTTCTGTCTGACTTCAACACCAAGTTAAAATTTCCACCATCCTAGACCATCTTAGGCCTAAACACCAGAGAAGAGAGAAGACTTAATACCAAGACCTGTGAGACCATTCACTCAAGTTGGTGCTAAGATATCCGCCCTCCTCAGCCACTGACTAACATTAAAACCTCAAGAAAGAACTAGTCTACACCTTTCACTCATTATTGTTTCCAAAATATAGACTTTGGATGTCTTCATGAGCTGTGCATAGGGTGGCATGCCTCCTTTTCTTGAGTTCATTAACATTGACCTTTTAACATGGTCCCTCAGTCACCTCCTCAAGTCAAAGTTGGAAACGGAGAGTTTTCTTGTTATCCCCTGGGAATCATATATATGATTGCATATACAGCATCTTCCCCAGGGACCTGACCAGGCTATGGCAGTGAATATCTTGTTTATACTTGAGTGATACCTCAAAGAGGTAAAGAGGACTTAAGTCCTTACATCTCACGAGGTCAAAATCTGTCTCTGTCATACCTTTCATACTCAGAGCCATCTCTGATACCTGTTTAAAAAGATGGGTCACTGTATAGCCACCTAACTTCACAGCAACCGGACATTAAGAAATTGGTAACTATGCTTACTTTGCCATGTTGAGAGATCTCACTGCTTGTTGACTATTGCATGGGTCAAGTTTAATGATCACAACTGAGCTCATCCAAATCCTGATAATGAGTGATGAGATACAGCAGACCCAGTGCACAGTTAAAAGTGGCATCCATGTTTGAGAGAATGCATCAAACTCATGTGCCTGTCTTCCTCTTTTTCCAACACCAACCTTCTTTGCCCTGGACTGTAAAACTGTAAAAGAGAATAGCACCACCCTGGGCAATATCAACTGGGTTTTTTTTTGTTGTTGTTGTTTTGTTTGTTTGTTTGTTTGTTTGTTTTTTTAGTATAAACTATGAACTGAGCATAGAACTGGAGCCAACAAGAATGTGATAACGAATAATTTGTGTGTGTGTGTGTGTGTGTGTGTGTGTGTGTGTGTGTGTGTGTGT
>JADRCG010009009.1:137968-152479 GCA_019844195.1 Rhabdomys dilectus | reverse complement strand
TGTGTGTGTGTGTGTGTGTGTGTGTGTGTGTGTGTGTGTGTGTGTGTGTGATCCTGGAAGTCAGGGCCTTAGCAACATGCCAAAGGCAATGAAGCTGGTCCCCAGAGGCCAGAACTTAATGTCTTATGCAACTTTTACTCTTCCCACACTTCCATCCAGCTCCCCAAAAGGCCCTCAGTAAAAATTGCTCATGATGAAGAATTCAAGAGGATAGGAAATCAAAGTGACTATCTTTTGACCCAGAGAGAACCGCTTTCTCATAAAAGTATCCACTCAAACAGGGTGGGCCTCTTGCAACTTTCAAAGCTGAGGATGTAGGGCTTGCCAAAGTCTCCTTCAACCAAAGATTTTGTTGTGTTCTGTTTTTTCCTGGTTAGGTCAAGGTCAAGGTGACTTGGTGTTAACAATTGTGGCTTTCTGCAATCCCACCTTCCCAATTGTACATCATTGGAAAGAAATGGTTCCCGAAAGATCTAAACCACAGTGTGAGCCCACATGCCAAGTGCAAAACAACATTCCCAGGGAGGTTTCACTGAAACCAGTAACCAGTCCTGTCCTTATCTTTGTCGAGTAAATATTGTCTGATTCCTCCTAAGTTCCCAAAGTAGGGTTTGTTACGAAGAACTTCTATTTGGACTCTGAGTATTTGTATACAATTTTGTATGGTTTCCGTGGAAAAACTGAATAAAACTGTGTTAGATTATTGTGGTTTTAAGGATTAAATGTCAGATCCGCCTTTCTGAATTTGCGTGGAAAATGTATGCCTGCATGACGTTCTTCCCTATTAGGGAAAGCTTTGATTTTCTACACCCAGCCCTGGATCTGGAAAGCTAATAACTATTTCAATAATAATAGTAATAGTCATATAGTATTAGAAGTACTATGCTCATATTATAAAGAATGGATGAAAACCATAAATCTTGGCGTTAGAAGAATGTGGTCTCCTACCCGCCTCATATCCTAAGCACAGCAAACTGAGAAGTGCAGCTCATCCATGACCCAAGCTGCTTCTTTGATGTCTTCAGAGCCTCATCTCATCCAGCATCTAGCTTCTGCTGTATGTTTCCTAGCATTCCCTTGCAACCACTCCCTCAGGATCTTCTGCTTGCTGTTGTCTTCTTCCCTCAGAAGGCTTAGTATCTCCCTTAGATGTCTGAACCAATGTCAACTTAATGAACCTTCAAGCCACACTGAACAGAAAGCATCTGCCTCCCTCCACAGGACTCATTTCAAAATAGACCTACTTTCCTTTATGCCTTTATTGTCAGCTTAAAGTATCTTGTTTTTCTCATTCAATCAAGAAATTGTCTGTTTTTCTTCTTTCATCGTCAAATATCTAACCCACAGTAATCATTTTGTAGATGGTCAAGCAGCATCAGCTGTAAATGTAACAGAATTATCAGAACTGCACATACTAAATCTGAGTGTCACAGTCTCTCACATCACAACAGTGACGTCATTGGAATTCCCACCCAAGCAAGAGTTAATAATGACGTAAGAGTTATCTATATAATCTGAATTAGTCACATGGAGTAATTTGGAGTCTTGAATTCAGCCATCATGGTATTATTTTACCTTCTTGATGAATAAATATGTCTGTCCTAAGGAAAAACTCAAATTCTGTTAATGAAAGAGAGACATCAACCACAACACTCCTTTAGAGGGAAAGATGTTTTAAATGGACTCTCATCCTCGGTCATGCAGACTTGAATGAAGTCTCTGTATGCATGGTGTCTAGAGCCTTGACTTTCTCCCCAGTGGCTTCTGCAGAGCCTCTGAGGGACACCTGGGGTCAGGCCAGAACCAGCCACCACATGCACAAATGGCTTCTCTAGTTGAATAGCACAAAGATTCCACTGGGTTTTCCATCTGTTTTCAACTTAGTGCCCTAAACCACCTTCTGTGTCTCTGCTGCTTTCTATCAGGTGGTCTCCCTAATGTGAGTCTGGCATGGCTCTTCAAATCTCACAGTGTACCCCTCAGTGTAGTGAGAGACTTCCAAATACCTCCTTTCACACGTGCATACATGCTAAGAAAAATTACAGGCTTGCAGGCTTGCTATCTCCAGACTAGTCTGATATTCACAATTCTAGCCTTTTTTGTTCTACTGTAATCTTTTTATCTTAAATCCTAGTTATGGCCTACTAACATGTTCATGATTCTCCGAGGGGAGTCACAAAAGAGATTAAAAAGGCCAGTCAATAAAGTCCAAACTTCTCAACATAATCATTTCTTTGAATTTTCCAGTGGACCAGAACAGCCTTCCCTCTGGGTGAACTTTCCCTCCCACACAGCCACCACTCTGCACACAGTGCACACTCTGAACTGCCTGCCTTTCCCAGCAGAATGCTCTTAGAATATGTCCTTCATTTAGGTAGTACTGACCAGGTATTTCACCCAGGTGAGGCTGCTCCTCAGAATCCAGACCAATGTCTTGGTCCCTGGACCTGACCTCACACAGAGTGAACTGGCTCCAGCTAGTGCCCCTATGGGTCATGAACATGACCCCAACAGCACTTATCTCGTGCCTCAGCTGTAGTATCCACTCCATTAGTTCGAGGACCTATGCCTTAATCTCCTCAAAGCCAGTCCTTGTACCAGCCCTAACCCCAAATTGTTCTTATTCTCATTAAGAGAATTACAGTACATTAGGAGATATACAGAATTACTGTACATAGAAGAATGTAAAATATTCTCATTAGGATTATACTGTTTTAGGATTGGCAAAGTATACCAAACATGCAATGGTGATATTTTAGAGATTTTGTCTTTGGCTTAAGTAGTCATCAAAAAAAAAAGTTTCAAGGCATATGTTTGTCCTTTAGAGGACAGAAGTAGGGAAAGGAAGAGGACAGAATAGGACATCTACTGAGTGGGTGCTCTGGGCTTGGTGTTATAGCTGGCCTGAGCCCAGAGATCAGGAGAGTAATGAGAAATATTTCTACCACCAAGGAACACAGTCCATTTTAGTTAGAAGGATACACGGATTGCTCATGGTACAATGGAAGTCATGTCTTGTAGTTGAGGCAGTGATAAGAGGTTAAGAAACCTGCTTTTGACTTTACTGAAACAGACAAGTAGACCAAACAGGAGAGGTGCAGCGCAAGAGCCAGAGTCTGTCTGAAGAACTAGCTGCATTCTGCCTTGCCGAGATATGGGACATCTGTCACAAGTGTGGGGCAGTGTGGCATAGTTTGCTGTTGAGTGTGGCATATTTTGCTGTTGCATGTCTTGTTGTTTAAGATATGAACTGTAACTTTACAGAAAGTCTGTCAAAAGAACTGTGTACATCCTGTGCAACAGCGGAAAAAGTTCAGTGCTATTCTTGTGGGGGTGGGGGTGGCTGAGGTTACTCTGAAAATAGTCTCTTTACCTCTTTACATATGAGTCTTCAGGACTATAGTCCATAGGGAGGGAGTCAGCTCTCATAAATCCTGTAGATAATCTTTCAGCAGTAAAGATAGTTCAGAAAAACTACTCCCAACTGGGGTCTCAGTCTTTCTCTAGGCACTTGAAGATCAGAAAGACCCAGGAACATTATACCAAGAGAAGTTCTCAGGCTCCCATTAATCCCTAGAATATGCCCCAGAACATGGCCACCTGTCTGCTGTTTCTCTAGTGAGGCATCTCCCTCAGTGGGCCCAAAGCCTCAGAATTATAGGTTTGCCAGAGTCTTCCCATGTCATATTTTTTCCGTTTCCATGCTTGCAAGATATACCTGGGGATCCTCAAAGAGGCTTGGTTACTATAGAACAAGGGGCATGAAAACATCCGAAGGTTAAGTCCTGAGAGCAAGGAGGAGACATGAACTGAAAGCTATTATTTAATTTCAGCCTTTATCACTCAGGTGAGCTGTCTAGAGAAGCCTTTGACCAGTCTGATGCATTACCATGTTCTTTGAGACTTGGGAAAGCCTGCAGTAAATTCCAGGAGCTTCACAGAATAAGCATTTCTAGCATTAGAATTGGATTGGGAGTCACACACAAAGCCCAGGGTTAGAAGCAGAGCTTTGCTCTCAGACATTGCAAATGTGTGCTCCCTGATAGACACTGACTGCAGATGTGTGCTCCCCGATTCATCTCACAAAAACATGCTCTCTGTATTCTTCTTTCCTGAACCAACCACTGGGGCTTGGGAGTATCTACATGAGGAAGGCATGCCTGTGTCTCCAGGGTCTCCTGGAACATCCAGAGGTGTAGAAAATGTGAGAAAAAAAGAATTTGACTTCCTCAGCACTGGTATGTTTTTCCTATGTTCCACAGAAGCCTGCCCCTCAACAAAGCAGCCAAACAGCTGCATTTCTGAAACCTTGCACAGGCACATGATCTCCTGTGTGGTTTCTTCCCGAGCACGAGTCTAACCCCAGCTTCTTAACAGAAAGGCTCTATCCTGCCAGTCTTGTCCTCATCCATGAGTGAGGCTCACACAAAACTTCCTTGCTTTGGTCACTCCTGTAATTTCAAATCTGTAGAGACAGTAGACTCTCTCTTGCATACTTGGTAAAATCCATAATCTTAGGTACCTGTTGAGTCATCTACCAACACAATGCTGGTTTGTGCTGTTGGATACCGAATACATGTACTGTGATTGCTCTCAATATCGAGAAGCAACCGACTCTTCATTTGTGCTTGCATTGTGCATGTGCTTATTTGCATGAATGTGTACACACACTGCCTTGTGCATGTAAATTTATGCAGTGTGTATGATTCTGTGTATGTATTGTGTACACACACATGCACATCTGAGTACACGTGTACATTGTGTGTGTGTGAATACACATGCATAATGTGTTCATGTTAGTACATAAAGTATGTATGCATGAAAGGTATGTGTATGTGCATGTTTCACAACCGTGTTTATTATTTTTAGAATTGCTTTAAGTCCTCTGATATTTTCTCATCAAAGCTCTACATTGAAGACTTTGCCTTTGGGACATGGCTGGCTCATTTCAGAAATATACCAGGAACTCAGTTTTGGTCAGTGAAACTGCAAAGTTATAACAGCTATTTTACCATACTTCTACTGCAATAGAGAGAATTGGTCTTTTGTATCTCAACCCATTTTTTTTAATGCTCTGTTTGTCTTCTAGGGGTGTCTCTATGCCCTGCCGATTCCCCTAAGGTTATTTGACTGTGCCTTTTCAATATCATGTACATGTGTGTCAGCTACAACTCTACACCTGTTCACACTTTATCAGTTACCATTCTTCTTTCTTCTTCTCCACATCTTATTGAGGTGCAATTGAAAAATTAAAAATGCATATGCTTAAATTAGAGTATTTATTTGATACTATATGTACATTATAAAATGCTTTTCACAATCAAGCCAATTTAGACATACATAACTACATGTGTATGTTTGGATGTGGTGAAAATACTAAGACCTATTCTTAGCAAATTTCAAGTGCATGATACAGTATTAGTAACCACAGTCACCATGATGTACAGTCGACCTCAATAACTTGGCCATCTTATAACGTAAGTGTTATGCTTATGATCAACACTTTCCCATTTCTCACTCTCTAGTCCTTTCTTTTTGCTTCAGTAAAGGTGATCTTTATATTCTCTGTGTAAATGTAACTTTTATTTGTCTGAAGTAACTGTCATCTCAGAGGCTTATTGCCTCAGACTGCTAACCTAGGCCTAGTCCTGGAAGCTGATAGTCTTTGAACAATGTTATCAAGACCTAGAAAGTTTTCAACCTCTGAAACTTACTGCAGAATAAGTTCACCCTTTCTTGTTCTTTCTGAACTCTGAACTCTTGCTGTTCTGGCTCAAAACGTCTCTCCAAGATGACTGATTTAATCTGGCTTCCCTGCGCTTTTCCTGAATTGCTCTGCTTGGCCTCAAACTAACTCTAGCAATCTGTTCTAATCTTCTGGCTCCTTTTTATTCTCTGACTTGTTTGTCTTCACCTTTCTCTAGCTGTTCTCTCTTCAACTTGTCTCTGTAAAACTCTCCTGGCATAACTTCTTTTTTTCCCCCTGTACTACTCTCTTATGCTGCTTCCCTTTCCTCTCTCTCTTCTCATGAGAGCTGGACATATCATATTCTGTCAAATCTTTCTCTAATTCATCACTTTGTCTGTTACTCAATTAGGCATCACTTTCAAACAAGAGTGTCTCCTACAAATTAACTTTACCTTCATTTTTTGGGATTAAAGGAGTGTGTTAAGGACTGAGCCATACCAGAACTAGAAACAGGGTTTTCAGTAGATAACACAATCTCAGGATTCACAGTATGATCAGATATCCTGTAACATTCATGGCATTAGAAGAATAAATTGACTGTTTGACACTCCATGCCTGGCATATTTTAATATATACCATCCATGTTTATTTAACCCACATTAAATACATGAATACTGCAGACGAGCAATATTTCTGGTCCTGAATGATATTCCTGTATGCACACCTATGTATTGACATGCATCCTACTCATTAGTGGATAATATGTAATAACTTCCCATTTTGAATGTTCATTTTCTCTCTAGTCACAGTCACTAGAGTCACAGTTCTCAAGGTCAGTAGAGAGTCTTTGCTTAAGATCAAGGTTATGCAGAATAATGTATTCTAAAACATCTTTAAACCCATAGATGACTGTTACTTTCATCTCCCCATAGAAGAAGCTTCTCTTTATAACAAACAGAAAACAACTGAGAATCAGTGGATTCTCATAATCCAATGAATACACCTAAAGCACAGCTTTTGAATCCGTGGCTCAGAGAACATAGTGGAAGAGGGGACAGAAAGACTGTAAAAGCCAGAGGACCAGGAAGAGAACGTGTCTCTTAGAACTTGTTGCCTACACAAGACCTGAACAATGACATTATCAACAGACACACTAAGGCAAAAGAGAGGTCTCACTGCTAGACAAAGAACTATAGACAAATAATGACTGCTTGAGAGAGGGGGAATTAGTACCTTCCAGGAATGAATCTTCTAATTGGCTATTCAATGAGAAGTAGTCATCCATGAAATCCACACACATAAACAACAGAATGGACTCAGGAGACTGTATTATTATTTTATATCTGTCTTGCCAACTCCCCCTATCTCCCTGTGTGCGCGTGTGTGAGTGTGTGTGTGTGTGTGTGTGTGTGTGTGTGTGCACGTGCGTGCGTGCACGTGCAAGAAAGAGAGAGAGAGAAAGAGAGAGACAGAGACAGAGACAGAGAGAGACAGAGAGAGAGAGACAGAGAGAGAAACTAACAAAAAAGAAGCCATTAGTTTGAGACGGAATGAAGGGGGAAGGGTGTGGGAGGAATTGGAAGAAATAAAGGAAAAGGGGAAATAAGATAATTGTTTATATTTTAACTAAACATTTTTTTAAATTAAGTTAAAAAGTAAAGTTTTAAAAAATCAACATCATTCTCTGGAGAGAGATGTGTAATTAAGGGTATTGACTACAGTGGGCTTTGTGTTGAAGAGAAGTCCTGCAGGCTATGTGAGCAGGGGAGACATGCTACATGCCAGTGAGAGCAGAGGAGACATGCTATATGCCAGTGCGAGCTGGGGGGCGGTCCTGCATGCTGGTATGAGCTGGAAACAATGAACAATGTAGAAAAGAGATAGAATTCACTACTGGGATATGGGTCACATTGAAATCAATCACTCCTGATGAGACAAGTTTGAAGAGAATCAACTGAAATAATGAAGAACTCAGTATCTAAAGAATGCATGGGGGAAACAGGGGGTTGAAAGATAAGAATTACAGAAGACCAGACTCAGTAGTAGAGGCTCACTTTTCCATTTTATTGACTTCATGGAACATGACCTGGGTCTTTTCTTGAAATAACTCTGCCTGTGTATCTAATTGCAATATGGAATTGTGTTACAAGATTGTGCATCTCTTTGAAGTTATTCAGTGTTCCAAGGCATCTCATTCCATGTGCTTATGCAAAAATATGATAATATCTCAATTCTGTGTATTTAAGCTAAAAATTGCAAGCTGACAGATCTCTGTTAGCGCTTAATAAAGCTCCATGAATATAATTATCTCAGCTTTGACTCAATTAGGGTTTTATATTGAACCTCTTAGTAGTTTTTATGTTTTCCATTCAGAGGTATGCAGCCAGGAATGAGTCAGGGAAGCCATGCTATTCTGATTCCACACTAACTCTGCATGTTGGAATGACCTTTGGAAGTCAAAGAGGCCCAGGTGAAAGGTAAGCGCTTTATGAGCAGGCTCTTGGATCTCTTCACCATCTCTGCTGTAACGTAGGTAAGACAATGAGTTATGATCTCCTTGACAGCCAAAGAGCATGCATAGAAAGAAACGCATCAATTTAACAAACACAAAAAGGAAGTGTACTTTCTACTCAAGCATTTTTCAGGTGTACTACTGAATCCTAACAGTGACTGAACAGGATAACGCCATTGCTTCTCTTTCTTACACCCCTGACAGCAGAAGAGATGTATGAATGAAGAGCCTTCTGCTGGCACCCTGTATAAGGACATGAAAGAAGGAAACTTCTTTCTGCCTGCTTGCTCTTGCTCTCCCTTCCAAGTGCATTCCTTCACTAGCATTAGAGCCTTCTTCAGGATTCTAATGTATATTGAGGACAAGCTGAGACACTATCCAGCTTGTATGTATATGTGTATGTATATGATTATGTGTATGTGAATATGTATGTGAATGTGTATATGAATATGAATGTATGTGTATGTATATGTAAGATGTATATGTGTATGCATATGCACATGTTTATATGAACTACATATGTGTCTATATGTATATAATGTTTACATATGTGTATGTGTATATATGTATACACTAATACATACATAAATTATGTGTGTATGTATATATAATGTATATATGTAGATAATTACATATATACATCTAAGTACACATACATGAATATATATATTCATTCTATCAATTCTCTTCTCTAACTCTAATACATGCTTTGCCATTCATGAGTGGATGACTCTATTCCTAATGATAATATTCCTTTAATTACAATCAGAAATTTACTATCAAATAAGAAAATGAGCTTCACATTGGTTTACACATCAGGGAGAAGGAAACTCTTATCTTAGGAAGAGAAAGATGAATAGTACTATAATTTAAAAATAATATTACCATACTAGAGATTTCTGGTTTGTGCACTCAGATCAAGAGACAGTCATTTACTACAGTTAAGAAGGCTCTTAAATCAAGCAGTGTCTGGGTCATATCCCCATTCTTCTCCATCACACAATTTCTCTAAATGTCAGTCTTCTCATATAAAATATGGACTGCTTGGAATGTTTAAAAGTTAAATATGATAAAAACATAATGGAAAGAATAGTGTGAGGATAAGGCACAAGTGATGGAGACTCTAGCGGCTGGGTGTTGGTATTTATCACTTTCTACCCACCTTTGAGCTGCTCATTATTCCTCTTGTCAACAATGTTCTGAGAAACTGACACATGGAACCAAGAACCATCCAATGGAAGGAGGAAAGAGGACATCCTGGGAACCCTGAAGTGTTCAGAAACCAGCAGAAGTAGGAGAGACACTCTTTCACACGTCACACATGCTTGCCAGTGTGGGAAGCCATGGAAGATGAAGGTGCCTGAGAACACTGTGAACACCCAGGAATCGGCACCCTTCAGCACTCACTGCAGTTCTGAGCTTGACACTGAGTGACTGCCTTTCCATGCTTATGGTGTGTTTTTGTCTTTTCCGTTCAGAATAGAGGGGTGTACAAGATAAAGTTTGGTGTCACCATTATGTGTGGGAGGACAAGACTAAGATAAATATGATCACTGTTCAAGTAGACCAGGAGGCTAAAAGTGCAAGGACAAAGGGGCAGGAAAGGAGACTAGCTTTGGACAGATGCCCTCGGCCTCCCCAGGTCCTGCCCTTCTGATGGGATTCATGCAAGCCAAGGAGAACATGGCATTTATTCCTCCCTCCCACCCTCTCTCCCTCCCTCCCATGTCCCTTTGTCCTCTTGGACTAGTCAATGGAGACTCTGGTGGAAACATTAAAAGGAATTACAACAATTCTTCTTCTTTTGATGTTTTGTTTTTCTTTTCCCTCCTTTTGAAACATCATTTTGTGTCCAGCTGTCCCACAGTTTGTGCTCTCAGCAGGTCCTTGAAGCTGTCCCTCAGCCTCTCATTCTGCTGCTGATGAAAGTGACTTTGCAGGCAATGACCTTAGTCTTATCACTCCAAAGGATGATACTGATATATAACCTTTTCTAGGTTGTTCCAGGGAGTAAATTAAATACTTATGGAACTCATCACTCAGATTGCAATCTTAGTACTACTTCATAAATTACACGTTCATTCCTGGATATGGCTTAAGCCATAATCAAGCATAACACTTCATAGAGAACAGATGGGTAATAACCACTTCTAGGAGGAGGAGAGGAAGACACACAAGAACCATCAATAACATGAATAAAGGAAGATGTTCATCAGTTTGGTCCTGAACTGGAGACACTATCTAGATGAGAATGTAAGGCCAGTGTTCAGGCAGGAATAAAAGGAACCAGTATGCACTGACAGCCAAATGGCAGGGCTATGTGAAACGTGAAGTAGAATTGTCTGTGTCACCGGCTAAAGCAAGAGACTCAGAGACATTTGAAGTCTATGCTCAGAGGGAAGATGAACAATGGATAACCTGACTTGGGAAGATTTCATTAAGTTAAATAAGACTACATTAAAATAATAAAAGACCCAAACAAATGAACAACAACAACAAAAACCCTCAAAAACTTCGTTTAAACTTAGAGAAAGTCTGGTTTTCGGTGTTATTACTCTTGTTTTATCCAGTACTCAGGCTCAATCATTGTCTAACAAGCTGGGCAGGGTGACCTTACTGTCCAGATCTACAGGGACATTGATCTCACATACTCACTCCAGGGTTATGCACCCCAATTCCTCTCAGGACAAACATTCCTAGCACATAAGACCTGGCATAGCCAGCCAGGGACAACACACCCATTGGACTGGATCGTTCATTTTTAGAAGACCTACAGGTTTTGATGTAATCATCAAAGGGTAATGGAAAAAAAGCAATATTATTTCATAGTTTAAGAGGGAAATCAAAGGACATCTGGAATTAACTTTGGGAAAGATGTTGACCTCATAGACAAAGTAAAGAAAGAATGAATTCCCAGGCAGAGCCCAGCATCAGGGAAGAGGCTGAGGACACAGGCCACTGAGGCATCCTCTGGAGACCAAACCTTTCTTCCTGCTATGCTCATGACAGGCTTTGATGCATTTTAATTCTAGAGAGAAATGGGCTGGGACAAAATTTCAGAATTCAATAAATAGGCTTGGAGCCTTGGTTTTCATTAAAACAAAGTATTTGGAAAAAGCTGACTCCATTTGTAGTCCTGCATTTAAAGCTGACAGATAAAGTACAGGATGCCAGATATCAAACAAGCAGCAAATCATGTGTATGTAATACAATAATAATAAATAAAACCAGGATACTCTTTCAATTAACTTTTGAAATTAAAATATAGCAGTATCACTTCCCCCCTCTCTTTCCTCCCTCCTACCTCTCCCACATACAATCCCAATTGCTTTCTCTCATGTGTATGGCCTTTGTTCTTAATCTCTCTCTCTCTCTCTCTCTCTCTCTCTCTCTCTCTCTCTCTCTCTGTGTGTGTGTATCACATGGTCACAGGGCGGAGGGTCCCTGGGGAAGATTATTTCTCCAACTCTCAGCATTCCTCATCACATATAGCTCTTTCTCTAGGGTGTGGGCTTGTAAAATTTCCCCCTTCTATATTAGCATAGCATTGACTCTATTGAGACCTTGCTTAGGCAGCTCTGATGTTGAGATTTTACAAGTGTAGCTCCCTGAAATTTGTAGGCGAGGAACTCTCCAAGAAGACTTCCTGTTCTGGATCTTATAGTTTTCTTTCCCCCGCCCTCTAGAATGTTTCTGAGCCTGAGGTGTAGGTTTGTACCAAATCAGTTGGGGCTGGGCACCACATGGTCAGTCGTTTTCTGTATCTTGATTGCTTGTGTTTTTCCATAATGGTTGTATAAGACATCTGTAACATAGGTGAGAGCCAAGCTTAATCAGGTGTCTTGTGTATTTTTTTTTATAACTGGAATCCTTGTTTGAGATGCTCATATTTAATAGTGATTCATATAGTGGTATGGGGACTAACAGATAATAAAGGGTCTAACTTCTAGAAATTCTCCAATCAGTGACTATGAACATGTCTGTGTTTGGAGACTAAGAATCACAATGTGTACATCCTCATAGCCCATTGTCTTGCACGCTTGATTTAGATTAATGTCTGATAAGATACAAAATGAAATTAAAACAAGCAATTTCAATAAAAAAAAAACCTAACCAACAGGCACTTTGTAAGTACTCATATATCTGAATGAATTCAATCTTCTCTGTATTGACCCAACTGTACCAGCATAGCTAGTTTGCTTCTTAGGGATGGACAGCAAAGCAAGCTCTAGCAGGAGTTTTCTCTGGAACAGTTGCAAATATGAATACCCACACTTATCCACAAACTACAATGAAGAGTCTGACACTGGCTATTGCAGGGTGTGTGTGATAAACTTAAACTCAAGGTGCCTTCATCAAAAGATGGTATTTTAATGGAATTAAGTGGACTTAAAGGAAATATTATGTCCTCCAGGCTCATCCATCTAAACACTGGTGGTAGGAAGGTACATATACTTTAAAAGCTGGATCACCCTCTGTTGTGTGGATATACTCAGCTATGGGGTTCTATTGTATGCTTTGCTGCTTTCTTGATTGCTTCGAAACAGTCTCTCTAATGTAGGTCATGATGATCTCAAATGTGTGACTCTCCTGCCTCAGTCTCCAGAGTGCTGAGGTTGCAAGAATGCACCAGCACACTGGATAGACAGTTTTTTTTCCTATTTATCTATCTATAGATAGACATATATTGGCTGTTATAAACAATATTGTAATAGACATAGGCTTGTAGATCTACATTCCAGATCCTGATTTCAACTCTTTGAATGGATCATGCAGAAGCTCAGTGGGAATGCTGGAAGTCAGGCACACAGCCTGGTACCATTAGCTAGTAATGCAGTATCGTACACTTAAAATACGAGAGTGGGGCTCAGGATGAATGTTCTTGCTATAATAAACAAACAAACAAAAAAAGGTAAAGAACACACAGAGAGATATCACAGACACCTCAAATAGAAACAATAAATATGTATCATTTTATTAAATTGCAATGAAGCTTTAAAAAAAAAAAGCCTTAAGATATCCAAATGCATTTAAGTTAGGACACTTGCCTTAAATAACAGCCCCTCCTTATCCTGACTTCTTCTAAGGTGGCAGGAAGGAGGGGATGTTCCTGTGGCTGGTTCCCAAAATGTCCTTAGGAAAGGCAGATTCCTGGCATCTGATGCTGACATTTGTTCTGTGTGCTGACATTTGGTAGTCAATGCCACAACAAATGAGCATCAGAGGTTGAATACTTCTGTTTTTGAAGTATTTGCATGTTTCAAAAAGAACACAAGGAAGACAGAGAGAGAATATTAAACAGAATCATATAAATTTACACAAATATAAGAATACATGACCACGTTGAGTCTTGTGCTACATTTAGGAGGCCCATCATTGTTTGCTACAAACCAGAAAGAGAAATGGATATACATCAAGGTCTAAGTCTTTTTATTTGCATAATTTGAACTTTCAATCTAATGAGCATATCCAATGATAGCAAATGAATAAACTCTAGGAAGAGAAATGTACTTATTCCAAGAGACTTGCCCAGCTGTTATAATACTCACCTTAGAAGCAATACCCAGGGTCTCAGACCTGGGATGTCCCATTTGCTGGCCTCTCCTCACTGAGTTCCAGCTTACCTACCACCATTCTACTATAGACATAGTACATAGGGTGACAAGATAACTGTAGTATTAACAAATTAAATAAATCCTTGGGGCACATTTCTTGCTACCCTCCCCAATGTTCTGGGTTCCTGAATTAAAGATGCATACACAGCCTTTATATTTTGATATGCCTTAATCAGCTCAATGGCTGGGCCCCTTCTTAATATCCATTCCACAGATAATCCTGAGTTATTACTTACTAAGTCTCATATTATATCTTGCCTGCTCTGGATCCAGAGTAATGCCCAGCTGGGCCACACTCTCCTGGCTAATTTACATGCTGGCTATGCCTCCCTATCCTTCACTCTCCTCAGGCATGGAGGCTTTCCTGTCCATCTCCTGGCATAGTGGATCTCCTTATTCTCTCTTTCCTCTCTGTCCTTAGCCCAGAAATCATAAAAGTGCCACCTCTGTCTTCCCTGCCCTGTCATTGGCTGTTTGCATCTTTATTTACCAATCATCTATCTTACTATTTTACATGCTTGCAGACACTCATATGAACAGGTTTTTGGAGAACGTAATTAGCTTGAGAATACAAGGAGCTACAAATAACACTATGGATCACATCAGCCTTATTGTCCTGTAGTGATTCTTCAGGTTTCAGCTCAACCAGGTAGTTCAAAAATACTGTTTCCCCTTATCTATACTGAAAAAAAAAA
>JADRCG010009009.1:116695-137568 GCA_019844195.1 Rhabdomys dilectus | reverse complement strand
AAAAAAAAAACCCTAAATCTAAAATCTAATCAATAATAGACGAGATATGGAGCTAAACTTCTTTGGCCATCCAACTTTTATTTAAAATATTTGTTTCCTAAAAATCTTACATTTGAGAGTTAACTGACAAATAAGTGACTCTCTCTACAGCTGGTTTCTAAGTTAAGGGTCAATTATAGTGCCATGTAATGATGCCAAGGAGTACATGTGGCATTTGACATGACTTTCAAAACCGTTGACTCAATGGAGTTGTCAGTGAATGACATTGTGGGACTATTAGGAAGATTTAATTCACTAGTGTGAGACATGTTTGGATTAGCATTATAGTCGTACCTGCATACAGTCGCCAACACTATAGTCTGGCAGCTGATGCAATTGCCCAACATATTTACATTCTGTTTTTAAAATCAGAAAACAACAGTTTAAGGCAACTGACTTTGGGTAAGGAGGCATTGTACAGGAATAAATGAAAATACTAAAATGTTATTAGTAATCAATACAATGGAATTCAGCTAGCAGTTCTCCATGTTAGTAAAGATTTCATACCTTACATTTAATTAATTAACATCAGAAAAATTAGAGAGTCATGGTTCAAAGTATGGCTTACTTAATGATGTCCAGCCTTGTAGAAAGATGTCGAAGGTTTTATTTTCTCATATTCATTGGCACAGACACACCCACCTGGCACTCTTGCTTATGTGACTTTTATTGCACACTGTATTACACATTCACAGGAAAAACATCCAAATTCAAGCAGACAAATGAATTTGCCTAGCATTTTCTGTTAGTGCTAGAAACTAGGACACTGATCCTTTGGGGATCTGATTTGGAATGAAATTCTTCATCAGTTTGTCTCTTCTTTCTAATTAATAATAATCTATCAAGTCAAAAAATGCAAAGAATAAGTTTTAATTTATTCAAAAGCAGCCTAATCCTCTTCTATCTGTTTGTCTTGCTTCTTGGAATCACCTCCTTCTGTGGCTTTGAGGGTGTGGCTGGTGTGCAGTGGGGAAAGGAAGAAACGAGCACAAACCCACCGCTGCTATCAGTTTCTCAAAGCTTGTTCTGCCTAGTGAAATCTGAGCATATCATTGCTTTTGGCCGGCCGTGGTCAGACATTCATGAAGTATGATGGGAGGGAGACCCGTGGAAAGGAATCAAGTCTTTGTAGCTTGTGCCTAAAAGGGTAGAACTGAAAGGTCTGTCAGAAGTCTCTGAGTCTCTCCTCTCCAGGCATGCACATGAAAGTTAATTCACCTGCAATTTCTTCCTATGTCATTACCGCAAATATTTTGTTGCCTACTCCCACTTGTATGCAAGCCACTCCACACTGAACTTTTTTGCCAGCCCCTTCTGTAGCACTCCAAGTTCGCATTATCTGACTTCCCTGCTGGAAGTCTTCCCAAGATGCATGGGCTTGCCAAGGACAACAAGTCCTGAACTGAGCCCATAGTCTCTCTTCTCTCTTCCCCATCCTAACAGGATCCCTGCCCACTTGCTAAACTTAAACCATTCCAGGTGGACCAAAGGAGACAGAGCCTCAATCCCAGGCAGAAGCTGGCTCCATCTGTGGGCATCCAGTATCTCCTTTTAAACTTCTGGCTCTCTGTATCAAGAAGCTGTACTTTCAAACCACATGGCCCTGGTCCAAAGAGGCAAAGATCAAGAGGAATTCAAGAACCCTGTAGTTTGCCTAATACTGGACATATAATCATTCTCCATCAGCTGGCATTTGGGTTGTCCCCAAGTTTTCCTATTACAGTAAATGCTACATTTCACATTAATGCTGCTATAAGCTTGGAATTTAGTAAGAGGTGTGTGTAGTGTACAAATTTACAAACACTCAACTTACCACGTTCACATTTCCTACTTTTCTGGCTGTTTCTAAATCATTCTCTAAAGTTACACCAACATACAATCTCCATTTGCTTTTAAGGAACTTGTCTGCAAGTGACATCTTGGCTTATGCCTCTGGTTACTGGGAAACAGACTCGTTTGATCCTGTGAAGCATTCAGAATGTCTGCCCTGTGGCAATCATAATCTGTTGTCTACTTTCAATGGCATTTCTAATTTCAATTTCATCTTCATATTCCAGATAGTATCAATTTGTGTATCAATCTTTAAATTAATCTTATTACTATTTTAAAAGCAATTTGGTCACAAATCAGCTTCTTGTTTATTTTTTTCATAAGTTTTTGGTCTCTTTCTGGAGTTTTCTCATTTACATTCTAGCACACATTTATTTTTGCTATAGATTATTTGAAAATGTTGAGGTTAAGCTCACAATACTATCTTTATGACTAAATCTTACCCCATGAAATCGTTATCCTAGATAATAATAACATTGTATATACAATCTTTATGTTGTTTTGCTAAACACTGTTGCCCTGATTCCTTGGTTAACTCTACATTTGTCTACATTTGTTTCCATTGCAAGCAAAAAGGTGTGAGTCCCTTTTTGCCTTAAATGTTTCTCACTGGACTCCAGAAGTGAGTTTAGCATACATACAAGGATGTTCATAAACTTGAATTTTTTTTCCTGGGATGGCTGTAGGTTAATTTTACTCTCTCTGAGATCTAGCTTGGTTTCTTCCACAATGAAGTCAAGATGACTGTTTACCTAGATTAAAATTACTCTGAATTAACTGAAATATGTGTGTATACATACATATACATTATGCCATGGGTCTTGGCATATGTGTGTAGTAATTGAATGAAGAAATTGTCATGTTAATTCCATGCATTATCTTTCTGCTAGAATTTACATTTTGTAAAAAACATCTAGCATGTATGATCTACTTATAGGCCACAACATAGTCAACATTCAATAGATTAAGAAACAACACCAATCCTGGCTATTTACTTTGAGAGAAAAGATTTGAGTGGATGTTTTTCAGCTGACATTCACTCTAAAGCCAAGAAAAAAAAATCCAGGTTCAGAACTAAGTGTTTTAGTTAGGAGAGATGACAGAAGTTCTGGTTAGTCAACAAAATGATGGACTGGTTATTAGGACTAACTAGTACCTCACTGGTACAAATCGGCATAATTATACTCTAATTGTATTTTAAGAGAAAAGTTTTATTTTAACAGGAAGGGTGATATGTAGGAGGAGCTAAGGTGGGAGGAGTACAGAGAGGAAGAGAAGGAGTAAAGAGAGGAGGAGAAGAAGGACCGAAGAAGCTAGGTGATGAGAGAGAGAAAGAGGGGAGGGGACATGAAGGCAGATGTTCACGTGTCTCCACCAGTCAAAGATAGTTTATATATCTAGGTTGAGTATTGGGTTACACTTTTGAATGAGCATTACCAAACTTATAAAGCCTTTGATGAACATTTTTAAAAAATTGTATAAAAGAAAAAAGAAAAAGGGGGCATGGGATAGGGGTTTTCTAGGGAGGGGAAATGGGGAAAGGGGATGACATCTGAAATGTAAATAATGAATTCAAATAAATAAAAATTGAAGGTCATTGCTTTGTCTCAAGAAAGCATTCAAACCAAATCTATTATTTCCTTTAAGTTACTGTTGTCTTTCGGACCTAACTCATGCAGTCAGCTGTGTTGGGGCTAATTTTTTTCCAGTCAATCTGTCTGCCTATGTATTAGTGTTTTACTTTCTGCTTCATGGAGCCCTTGTTTCTCATTCTTCACGTGGTTACTATGTGTAGCTTATGTGTTCTTCACGTGTAGCTGTATAAGTCAGGGGATGCTCTGATGTGAGCTGCATCAATCACACACAATGTCCCAGTGAATGGTCTTCACATCTCAGAGAGCATCCCTGAAACTGTGCTGAATGTAAAACAACCTAGTGTTGAATGTAAAAGAGGGTGGGCCCTTAATCTCCTGGAAAGTAGACATCAAGCATAGATTGTTTCCGGATGGAGTTAGGGGGACAATAAAGGGAAGGTCATCACAGGAAAGCACAGGAGGCTACTCCTTAGTTAGAGCAGCTCCAAATGAACTTTTATAGGGATTTCAGATTGTTACCCTTCCGTTTTGTTTGTTTTCAAGAAGTGGAACTTTTAAGAATCAAAAGAAGGCTTTTGGTGGTCATGGGTCACTTCTCGAATAGCTCATAATGAGCCTGTGTGTGCAATGGCTGCCTCTGGGCACAGTTCATAATGTGCTATGGGCTACATCCTACCTCTTTATTCAATGGTTTCTCCCAGCTTGCCTGACAGGTTCCTTTTTGGATGCAGAAGTGTAGCAGCCTGTCTGTTGGCACTGCTGCTCTAAGTACATTAGCTAGCCTGTTCTTTCCTGGTGCCCTGCATGAGGGAATCAATGGGTCCTTCTCCTTAAGTTTCTCTCTGTTCTTGACTTTTCAGTAGCCATCAAGGGTAAAACTTCTCTTCATTCCCTACCACTCAGAAGTATTCTAGGAGAAGTGTCACTCTGGCTTGTCAGACTTCTGTGTAGATTTCCATTGGCCTGATAAACTTGGATCTATGCACCCTAGAGTCCTAGGACCGTCAGTTCATAGACAGGAATTTCTATAGAATGCATTTCTCAGCATCACACCCTTGAGCTGTTTCTATTTGCTCTTTACTAATGATCCACCATCTTGTGGTTACCTAATCTTGTCCCTCGTGATTCTATGGGACACTGACTTTTCCAGCCACTGCCCAGTTAGATGGTTTATAAATGCTAAGCTTGACCCTTCTGCAACATAATTGGTTTAGAAAGAGTTCTCAAGGCAACTGGTCTGCACTGAAAGCTGAAGGCAGATATCTGACTTATCAGTATCATTCCACCCAAGGGGGATCTTTTGATAAAGTCCTGTCTGGCTGATCACATCAAAGTAAGGTTCTGGCTCCTAAAATATAACTAACGAGCCCACACTGGTGCCAACCTTTGGGGACTTTTGGAGATGAGACATTGCGGAGAGCTCAGCACTTATTTTCCTTTTCCATCTGTTCTATGTATATCATGAATGTATACATCCGTGAGGAGGGAAGAAAAGACAAATATTTGGCCCTTCAAATTATGGTTGGCTTGGAAGTAATTTTGCTGGATGATTCCAGCTGAAATACCTCAACATCATGATGTATATACTTTATTTTTCACAGTGGAAATCAACCCCCCCACTTCAAAAAAAAACACCCAGCTTGGAAAATACTTTTATTTATATTTAAATTGTAATCAATATGCAAATTTGAAATGTTTTTTCTCTGGCCTTTCTCAATGATAATTTGTGTTTTGTGAGTTAAAAGCAGAAGAAATAGTACTGAAGTTTGGATATTTCCAATATATTTTAGTTACTGCATTGCTCAATAGCTGGTTTTTTTTTTTTAATGAATGACAAAATTCTCATTTATTAGTATGCTTATTATGTTTTTAAGAAAACACCTAAACATATACCACTGAAGCTCACCTGTGATGAAAATGGTCCTTATAATTAGTGTGGAAAAAAGAGGAAAACACTTAACAATGGAATCTTCAACTTACCAGAGCATTTTGCAAGGGATTTCATTATTTACAGAGGTTTTTTTTTTTTTTCTCCTCTAACTCTGTGGCAGCAAAACAAATGTGGATGAACTTCAGAAGCCTGAGGCAACATCGATTGTTTCACAAGAAAATCTGTGTGCACAGCGTCCCCCTGGGCCATGCCATGTGTAAATAATAACATGCAGCTATGTTTAGACATTGAAATGCTTCCATGTGTAACAGTGCTGGGGGGCTTCCTCTGTAAGTGGAACACTGAGCATGGCGTCTTTTCCTACCCAAAACTGTTCCAGGTGCTAGGGACAGATTTTTAAACTTAAATCATTGAACATGTGCAAGGAAAAAAAAAAACTTGTTGAGAAAGACAAAATGTTGAGATGTATTCTCTTCCTTCTTCAGTTAGACTTTTCTAGGACCCAGCACCTACCATTACTTGGCAACAGGCTGGCAATGGGCTGGTAAAAGCAACACAGGCCAAATAAATTCGTGGAGGTATTTTCCCTGTACAGGCCTCCAGAAAGCCTGTCTTTGTTTTTCATCCCCTTAACACTACTCCCTTCCTTTACTCTTCCTCCCCCTCCTCTTTGTTTATTCCTCCTCCTCTTCCTCTTCTTACCCCTCTTTCTTCTTCCTGCTCCTTCCTTTTCTCTCCTACCCTTCTCCTTCCATCCCCATCATTCTCTGACTTTCTGTATCCGTTCTGTGTTTATGTGCACAAGCACTTTAGCTGCCTCTCTCTCTCTCTCTCTCTCTCTCTCTCTCTCTCTCTCTCTCTCTCTCTCTCTGTGTGTGTGTGTGTGTGTGTGTATGTGTGTGTGTGTGTTTGTGTGTGTGTCTGTCTGTCTGTCTGTCTGTCTGTCTGTTATACAAATATGTGGGACTGAATAGGAATCTGGAAAATGTCTGGAAGTATATAAAAATAGAATTCTGACCTATAGTCTTGACAGCCAGCCCTGGAAATTAGCCCATTCTCTGCAGTAACCTGTATAAAATGCCTGTCATTCTTGTAGGGGATGAAAACACTATTTTCAACAACTCATGCTAAAAGACAAGTACACTGGGGACTGGAGAGGTAGCTCTGTGATTAAGAGCACTGGCTGCTCTTCCAGAGGAGCCCTATTCCATTCTCAACACCCACAAGAAAGCTCGCCACTGTCTGTAAGGCCAGTTTCAGGTCAGCTAACACCCTTACACAGACAAACATGCAAGCAAAGCACCAATGTATATAAAATAAAAATAAATGTTTTTTTTTTTAAAGTCAGATTTTGTGGAGCAAACCTTTAATTCCAACACTCATGAGAAAGAGATAGGGTGATTTCTGTGAGTTTGAGGCCAGCCTGGTCTACAGAGAAAAGTCCAGGACCATATTCCTTATAAATATGGCCCCAAATAACTGGGTTTTCATCTACTAAACAAAACAAATGGCTTTAGAGAGGATCCTAGAGAATCTAAATACAGTCCCTGACTGGGGGAACCTAGACTTGCCCACCCCATATCATGACTGGTGTGTCAAATGTATCTGTGAACATTTATGCTCATTTTGCCTTTTGGTTTCTAACAGCTGCACCTCAAAAATGCATGATCAATGGGGTGCTTTAGAGTGGACTTTAACATCAATGTACAACTTGAAATTCTGACAAAACAGATTGTAAATGTCAAGCTAACTAAAACAGAGGGAGCACTGAGAGACCAGGGAAGAGGGAGCACTGAGAGACCAGGGAAGGGGGAGCACTGAGAGAGCAGGGAAGGTCCCACAATTTGAGAAAGGAAATTAAAGAATTAAAGGCTCCAAGTAGTGGGCCAGACATCACCACTGAGCCACAGAATTCAGTGGCAAAAATTCCAAGTGTGAAGTATGCTTCCCCAGGCAAGCAGGCAATGGTCTGATTCTGCCAAAGCATTTGGGAGGGCACCTGCTAATTAAAAGATGGGTGCTGGGGTTCCATGCAGGGAACCAGGGCAGTCATACATGAGGCTAATGGGGTGAGGCTAACTAGAAGTAAGTGCAGGCAGGGTGGGATGCTTCCTGTAACATGAGACTGAGTCAACCTAAAACATCCTTCCCAAGACGCATTAACATGTGTCTTTGCTGTGAGTGAAGCCAAAACAAGCTTCCATGGGTGTCGGAAAATGAATGCAACCAGAATAAAATTATAAGGATGGTAAAGGAAGCAAGCTTCGAGGGTTATTAAGACATGGAGACAGGTTTCGAGGGGAAAAGTGTGTTGGAGGGAAGATAGATGGGAGTTTCAGGAGCAAATAAGATGAGCCCCAAAACGACTGATACTCTGCTGTGTACTTCCCATCTCTACTGTCCACCAGGCAGAGGACCAGGCAATCTGGCTGTTAAAATATGCAGTTCAGAAATAACCTGCTCAAGTTTTCTTTCCATTGATAATGGTAAAAAGCACTCTGATCAAAAGCAACTTGGGAAAGAAATGATTTATTAGGGTTGTACTTCCAGGTCACAGACTATCAGTGATGGCAGTCAGGGCAGAAACTCAAGCAGGAACCTGAGGCAGAAGCTATAGAGGAAGGTTGCTTGCAGGCTGAGTCACAAATTTTGGCTGAGCCAAAATCCTGTATAGCTAGCTTTCTTATACAGTCCAGGACCAAACGTGAAGCAACCCAAAATAGGTTGGGTCTTGCTCCTCAATAAACTAATCATCATAACAATCCCCCAGAGATGTACCCACAGGCTAAATTAATCTAGACAACTCCTCAGAGAGAGAGCTTTCCTGCTCAAGTAACTCTAGGTGATATCAAGTTGACAGTCAAGGCTAACTAGAACACATCCTAATTACAGACTTTTTCTTCTCAGTATACTGTAACAAATATTGGGGTAAAAACAGTCTAATGAATCTAATTCCAGGGCACAAGTACTAATAACTTGTTGCTTAGAAACAGAAATTTCCAGACCAAAGGAACGGGTAGCAAAGATCCCTAAAGGGGTAAAAGGAAATAGCCTTTAAATGATACAACCTGCCAAAGTACCTCCAGGGTTGACTTATGTAGCCCACAGATGAGCCATTGTCTAGCAACACCATTGGCATAATCAACAGTTAGAGTCAGGCTGTTATATCATAGTTCAGGAAGCCACTGGATGTTGGACACAGGGATAATCAGGCTGGCATGCAGGATACAGGTCAGTGAGGATTCTTCAAACAAGGGGAACTGGGAGACCACATTTGCCCAAAGCACCGACTCTGCACCTGGAACCAAGTAGCAATCAGTAACCTGGTTTTTGTTTTTTCATGTTGTGTTAGGAGCGAGTAGCTCCTGGTCCTTCAACACCATCTCACACTAAGTTTCTCAGGGTGGATTTTACATTGAGAGGTTTACAGCTGCTGACATTACAGGGACACAGTCTATACTACTGTCTAGAGATGTAGTAACTAGGTGAAACTTCAGGATGTTTCATTGGTCTGAAAACAAACATAGGTGGATATTTTTAGTGTTACTCATGTGTGCATATGAAAGCTAATCCCCATTCTGAAAATCTCATTCTTACCATCCCTTATACATGACGTGGGATGGGCAATATGTAATCATGTTCCTTGGAGATTCCCCAAAGATGGGGAGTGTGTAGTAAGGACAATGATAAAATCTCACCACACATTGGAGGGAAAGTTTCTGAACACTATGGGAAACTGTTTCTTGATCATAAATAAATCTGGTCTTTTTTCTTCTAGAAATGGTATTGGATAGAACCAAGTGTTGAGACCACTGGAGTTATTTTACCTCCAGCCTAAAACTGAAGCCAGCTCAGAGAAAGCCAGATGTGAGAAACAGAAAATAGACACAGCCAAGGGACTGAGGAAGCTACACGTAGACTGAGGAAGCTTGCTTCTGGAACTGATAGGGCTCACCACCTTCAACCCAGTTTGATTCTGATCTAGCACTTTCATCTCAGATACCCGAAAATTTCACAAGACTCAGCATCTCATAAGTCCATGTTTTCTTGCCTAGTTTTACATGCTCTGAAGACCGTTTAGGTTCTACCCATCATTTCCAAGACTGTTGCATTTGATTACTAGATCAGGTGGGAATGTTTGTCTGCAGGTTACAAACATATTTCTAAAATGTATTAAGACATAATGAGATGATATTAAAAAATACTTACTTGGCCATCTAAGTAGGAGTTATTGATATGTTTTCTAATATAATCATCCCTTTTATGACTCTGACATGTAGGATACTTGCCCAGTGACCCAGTTGGATTAACAGATGAGAGAAGGTAGTACTGAGGCTCAGAAACTCTCAGTATCATTGAAGATCAGACAAATTAACCATCACCTAGCTAGAGAGAAATCTACCCCAAGTTCATGTCAACAGACAAGGGAATATCTCCAGACAACTCAAAGAATGTCACTTCTTTTAAAGCTAATATCTTGTTCTTATTACAGCATGGGGGAAAACTGCTGACACTCTATAGGAAGAGAATCTAGAAGACACTCATGAACAGAGGCACTGCCACAAATTATTTCTCTATACATTAGACAAAAAGGCCAATTTCTCCTCTAATGTTTCTTGCCCAAGTTCTGATCTGATCATTCCATTTCATGTCACAGAAATATCTTGCCATTGCACTCATTTCATTCTGGCTAGCATATAGTGAAGAGTTTGGGGATCACAAAAATTAAGTGACATGGGACATTTCTACTTTTAGAAAACAGTGAAAGAAACTAGATACAAAGGAAAACACCACTCTGCCCGTCATTCAAGTTCAACTTGATAAAGACATCTAAACAGGAATGCACAGCAGCTGGCTCAACAACGCTCCTAAGATATCCCACTCCTCATTAATAATCCATGCTAGCTGAATATCATGGCACCTGCCTAGATACATAGGATGCTAAGACATGAGGATCTGTTGAGTACAGGAATTCCAGACCAAAGTGGACAGCATAGCAAGATCTGTTTTTTTTTAAGACCCACATTTTAAAAATAAGAAATTTATTGTAGAAGATGTTAGACTTGCAGGAAACATAAGAAGATAGGTCACAGCATTTGAAGCCACCTGTAAGCATAGATAAATTTTTTTCTACCATTCATGTCTTATATTTAAATGACATGTTTGTTGCAATTAATAACTTGGTATGAATGTGCTATTGTGTACTAAAGTTGATACTGAATTCCTTAGTTTTAAACTTAATATCTTTTTTTCTGATCCAGGGTCTTATACAAGTTACTAATCGATCTATCACCACTGTGCCTGTTTAGGCTCCTTTTGCCTCTGACAATATCTCAAACTCTTTGTATTTTGATAACATTCACATCAAAGAGACATACAAGGCAATTATTTTTTTATTGAAAAACTTCTGAAATATTTGTGTGATATGTTATCATATTGCTACTAAAGTAGCATTACTTAACTAATGAGTTTTGAGGACAAAGACCATAGAAGAAACATCTACCCCCACGTTATATCAAGTATACAAGACCCTACATGACTGTTGCTACTGTCCTTGGTCACCTGGAAGATATAATTTCATGTTTCTTTCCTATGAAAAGTTATTCTTTGATTTCTTCTTCCCATAACACTCTCTTTTCATTATTCCCTTTATGTCAGTCTTCATTTAAAATGTCAGGAATTATGCTTCTTTTTCTTAATGTTAATATCTATATAGAGTGTATAGTATCTACAAATTACACCCAGTTCATCATTAGAGGATTGTCTTTCCTCCTCTGTTAATCAACTTTCTGCCCACTATGACAGAAGACCAGAGGTAATGAGTTTATGGGGGAAATATTATGTTGGTTCTTATTTTCGAGGTTTCATTCCATGGTCAATTGCCTGTTGCTTTCAAATTATGTGAAGGTAGAGAGTATCATTGGCACAGGGCAGTGGTTCTAATGCTGCAACTATTTAATACAGTTTCTCCCCTAACATAAAATTTTGCTGCTCCTCTATAACTGTGATTTTGCTACTGTTATAAATCCGTATGTAATTATTTGATATGGAGAATCACTGATATGTGGCCCTTCCACCAAGATTGAGACCCACAGGTTGAAAGTTACTGGTATAGGGCATGGGATAAATTATCACCCTGTTCACTTCATGACAGCCAATAAGGAAAGTGACTAGGGTCACATTGCCCTTCTCAAGGCCCTGCCTTCCATGACCTAACTACTGCTCATCAATCCCACCTCCTAAGGGTTTCCCCACCTTCTAGGAGCATCACAGGATGGCAACCAAATCTTCAACACATGGGACTATGGAAAAATTTTGTATTCAAACCAAATATTTTCTGTGAGTTTCTCTCTTTATTTCTTAAATGAATCAATATTAACTCATTTGTATTTGTTTTTATAATTGGGGTTATAAAATAATACTACATTTTTGTGGTCAAATTGTCCCAATTTTGTTCAGTTGAGCTTCTTTGGCAACTTCTGTGGCCATCTATCACAATGTCATTGATGGGGAAATTTTTTTTGTTAGCCTGCTTTTGATAACTTCCTTATTTCCTGGCACTACAAGCTGCTCCAGCAGCAGCATCTCTAGGTCCTACCTGAGTTCTAGAATTATGGATTTCAGAATCAGAGATTAAAATGTAGGCTCCAGATGTACATCTTGCTGCTAAGGCCCCGTTGTCTACAGTCACTCACATCTGAAGACTGAGAAAATATATTTGTATAAATTGCTATATATGTGTATACATACATTTATAGATATTTTTATCTTTATATACCAGTGTCTAAACTAAGCCAGGCATGAGTTTAAACTAATACAAGGATCCTTATAGCTACCTCTGCTTAGAGTCTATAAACTCTTCTCCCAAGCAAATCTGGATGCCACAGGCATTTACCTTCACCCTTGTTCAGTTCCAGGACACATGTACAAGAGTTCTAGAATCTCCAGCACTGAGCATTGACTTACATCAGTTCTATTCGTGCTTATGTAAGGTTTCTTTTCTATATGGTGACAAATTTTACTTATGTGCAAAGTTTCTTAAGAAGCAGCGCTGTCCCTTCCATAAGCACACATTCACACATTTATTCAAGGCCATTCATGAACCTACAGACAGCTAGTAAAGGTCTTTCACCGTGTTTCCTTAGTGCATGTACATATTTGTTGAGTGAGGTTTGCATTCAGACCTTCGCCCTGTTTTTGAAATGACTTTGACTTTTCCTGTTGTTGAATTTTAGGTCTCATAATACATTTTATTCATAATTCTTTTACATTTGTGTGTGTGTGTGTGTGTGTGTGTGTGTGTGTGTGTGTGTGTGTAGATACACAACATACATGTGGAAGTCAGAGGACAACGTGCAAGGGTTGATTCCCTCCTTTTACCGGGTATATTCTGCAGTTGAACTCAGGTCATCACACTTGGAGGTAAGTGCCTTTACCATCCAAGCATCTCACTGGCCCTTATTCATAATTGTTTTATCCAACATTGTTTCTTTTCATTCTATCAAGGGCATATTTTTCAGACTCAAAGCTTCAATTTCACCCAGTTTGCTGAGATCAACGATGTAGGAGGAGCTAAGGTGGGAGGAGTAAAGAGAGGAAGAGGAGGAGGAAGGAGAAGAAGAGGAGAAAAACAAGGAGGAGCTAGAGAAAGACAAAGAGGAGGGAGAGGAGAGAGAGAGGCAAACATGGAGGTGCGTGTTCACGTGTCTCCGCCAGTCAAAGGTAGTTGGTATATTTAGGTTGGCTATTGAGTTACACTTCTGATTGAATGGGCATCTTGTTATTGATCATTACCAAATATATAAAGCCTTTGGGTAATCTAAGCTTTAGAGTCTCATCTGTACCGAGCCCTTGTGGTTGGTGGGATGGTCCCGGCACTACCCAGCCTTGCCGACACAGCGTGGATGATTGGCAGATTCATCTCCCATGCTGGCATCTTGTAGGTGGCAGGGCTGGTGTCTCTGGCTGGCCATTTCTAGCTGCAGCACGCACATGGCCTCTGGCCTCATGGTTGAGCTAGGCAGAGACTCAGCAGCCTAGACAATTGGCTTGGCTGGCAGACATTTTTTAAATAATTAATACAACACAACAAAGCTAATGTTTCACCCCCTTTGGAGGGTCCAGGTATTCATGCCATTTCTTTTACAGATACTGGCCTACTTATTGTACCCATTTCCTTGAGTGAGTTTTGGAGTTTATACCTTTCACGGGATTGGTCTATTTCATTTAAAAGTATCCAGTTCCACAATTGTTCATGTTTACTTTTGATATGTGTGCTGTCTACAAGAACGGGAATACTAACTTCCTTTGTCGTTTTTCTGCTGATAATTTGGATTTTTTAGGCTAGTTGGGCCACATGTATAGCCATTCTTATAATCATTTCCAAGAATCAGATTCTAAATTCCCATTCTCTTAATTAATAAGTTGTTTTCATTTTTACTGACTTGATCTCTAGCTTTCACCATTTATTTTCTTCTGCTTACTTTAAGTTAAAATTTCTCTTATTTACATAGTAAACACTAAACACAGCTCTTTCTTTTCTTTCTAATACAGTTTATGATTCATAAACTATAACTGTTTAGCTTCCAGTCACTGTTTTTACTACATTCAATCAATTTGAAAACGTTGTATTTTTACTTTCAGCTAGTTCAAAACAACTTTACTTGTTGAGATTTCTCTGACTCATGTTACTTTTACTCTCAAAGTATTTGCTTGTTTTCAGTTTTCTTCATGGGATGGATCTTTAGTTAGTTTCATTCTGATCTGAGAATCTCCTTGTTGATCTCTATCTTCCACACTATGAAGGTTTGTTGATGTGCCAGAACATTCTCTGTCTGGGGGAATGTATCACATCATGGAATAGGTAAGAACTGGAGCTAGCTGTTGTTAGATTTGAGTGTCTAACAAATGTTGACAGTTCTGTCCAAAATGGCTTTATTCCTACAGCTCGTGGCTTAGTTGACCTTTCAAATATTAAAATCAGCTTTTATGACACATATTCTGATATCAGTTCAAAGGTTAGTTAGCTAACCATAAATATTTTTTGAATGTATACAATATTTTCATAATATAAACATTTAAGGCTATGTATCTGTATGCTGAAAGTTTTCTATCTTTTTGGAGAATACATGCATTTATAATTATATCCCAGCTTCTTTGGCACTAGTCATTGTCCATTGTCTTGTTCTGAAGAACATAGAAAATATCCTATAATCTTAAGATCAAGTTTCAATCTTTGCTCCTGTCCCTAGGATATTCAATTGTTTAATTTTTCCCTTGGGTAAGGAGAGGGAGATGGGACTTGTAGGTTATTTGTACAACAGGACTGACTAATAACTTCATTTAACCATTTCCTTAGTATTGCAGGATGTGATGCTCATGACATTGAGTCTCTTCATACAATTTTATATGCAGTGTATATCTGTTGGTTTGACTGACTCCCAAGAATGACAGAGAACATTGTATTCTGAACTTATTGCAGTCAATTATGTCATAAACCAACAAGAATCAGATCCTTCTAAGTAACTTCTTTGTTTTGCAGATGGCTTTTTTGCAAGGTCCTTATTTGATATGAAAATAAAATCTAAAGTGTGCATATATTTCAGCTCGATTAAATGGTCACAATATTATGAGATGTCCTCTGCAGTAAAACCATATTAACTGCTCTTCATTGAGTGAGTATTGTCTTAATTGGGGACTCCATTGCTGTAAAGAGACACCAAGACAACTTTTATAAAAAAACAACATTTAAATTGAGCCTGGCTTACAGGTTCACAGGTTCAGTCCATTATCATCAAGGTGGGAAACATGGCAGCATCCAGGCAGACACAGTCCTAGAGATGCTGAAAGTTCTGCATCTTATTCCAAAAGGAAAACAGGAGAGGACTGGCTTGCAAGCAGCTAGGAGAAGGGTTTCCAAATCTACTCCCAACGTAACATACTTCTCCAACAAGGCCATACCTCCCAACAGTGCCACTCCCTATAGGCCAAGCATTTTCTTTTTAATTATTTTTTAAAATATTTAATTTAATTTTTTTATTTATTCACTTTATATCCCACTCACTGCCCCTCCCTCAGTCATTGCCTCCTACAATCCTTTTCCCATCTCCCTTCCCCTTCTCCTCTGAGGAGGTGGGCTCCCCCTGTATAACCCACCACCCTGGCTCTTCAAGTCTGCACAAGGCTAGGTACTTCCTCTCCCATTAGGCCAGACAAAGCAGCCCAACTAAAAGAACATATTCCACTTACAGGCTACAGCTTTTGGGATAGCCTCCTTTCCTATTATTTGGGACATACATGAAGACCAAACTGCATATCTGCTACATATATTATGTGAGGAGAAGCTTATATCCAGCACAAGTATGTCCTTTGGTTAGTGGTTCAGACTCTGAGAACCACTAAGGGTCCAGGTTAGTTGACTGTTGGTCTTTCTGCTGAGTCCCTATTCCCTTTGAGGCCCACAATTCTTTCCCCATTCTTCCGTAATAGTCCCCTATCTCCATATGCTCTTTGGCTGTGGGTGTCTATATCTGTCTGAGTCAGTGCCTGGGTGGAGCAGAATGCTCCTCAGCTCTCAGAGGACAACATTCTCCTGTCTGAAAGTGTGTCTCTGCTACTAGGGATTCCTCTGTTAAGGATTCTCTATGTAGCTTGGTTCCCCATTTTTAACTGGATTACTTGGGTTGCTGGTGTCTAACTTCTTGAGTTCTTTGTAACATTTGGATATTAGCTCTCTGTCAGATGTAGGGTTGTTGAAGATCCTTTCCCAGTCTGTAGGCTGCCTATTTGTCCTTTTGAAAGTATCCTTTGCCTTACAGAAGCTTTGTAGTTTCATTTGGTCCCATTTATCAATTATTGATGAGCCATGGGTCTTCTGCGTAGGAAATTATTTCTTGTACCAATGCATTCAAGGGTATTTCCCACTTTCTCCTCTATAAGATTCAGCGTATCTGGTTTTATGTTGATGTCCTTGATGCACTTGGACTTGAGTTTTGTGCAGGGTGATAAATATGCATCTATTTTCATTTCTCTACATGTAAACATCTAGTTAGACCAGCACCATTTGTTGAAGATTCTTTCTTTTTTTCTGTTGTATAGTTTTGGCTTCTTTCTCAAAAAAGCAAGTGTCCATAATGTCTGAGGGTTTATTTCTGGGTCTTTGATTGGATTCCATCGATCGACCTGCCTGTTCTTCTTAAAATCAGTATCATGCAGTTTTTATCACTCTTGCTCTGTAGTACAGCTTGAGGTCAGGGCTGGTGGTTCCTCTCAAAGTTCTTTTATCTTTCAAGAATATTTGGGGTATCCTAAGTTTTTTATTTTTCCAAATGAAGCTTAGAATTGCTCTTTCAAGGTCTATAAAATATTGTGCTGGAATTTTGATGGGGATTGCATTGATTCTCTAAGTTGCTTTTGGTAAGATGGTCATTTTCACTATGTTAATTCCTAGTTATCCATGAGCATGGAAGATCTTTCTATCTTCTGTTGTCTTCCTCAGTTTCTTTCTTCAGAGACTTGAAGTTCTTGTCATACAAATCTTTCACTTGCTTGATTAGAGTTACACAAAGACATTTATATACTTTGTGCCTATTGTAAAGCGTGTTGTTTCTCTAACGTCTTTCTCCATTTTCAAACCACCACAGGATTTAAGACCAACTATCTTCAAAAATGTATTAATTTTCCATAGCATACATAACTGCATAACAACAAAAAATGCAAGGAAGAACAAATCTAGAAAAGAGAGACTTACAGTTGTTCCCCTACAGTTTGGGTTTCTCCTGTAGGAGGAGAAACAATAGGCAGATGAAAAAAAAGAATGCAAAAAGTCAAACAAAACCACATGTTTATCATTATTGTATAAATGAAAGTGGAAGAGCAGACAATTGCATCATCCGAGACCATGAGAACTTTGTCAGATCAAAATGAGCAAAGTCTCACAGAGAAAAATGTCCCATTGTTAAATACACAAAATATCCTTAACATTATTTCTCAAAGGTACTCTCAGCTATGTGGAAAACAATGTTAATAAAATCCAGCTCAGAAAATCTAACCAGCATATACAAAAAGGCATAGATAGCTCCTAGAATATTCTCTCCTTGAATTTAAGCTTTCTACAGACAGGATAAAAGGATTCAGGGGAGGCTGCACCCATGGGAATCTCAACACAGCCATCTAAATAAGATACGTATGTACACACACATATGTGTATGTGCTAGAGAAAAAGAGTGTTCATGAATTTGAGGGAGGATGTGTTACACATATTATATACACATAATATATTACACAGATATTAAACTTCTGTAGTGAATTTAATTTTTTAAAAGAGCTACAGTTACTTTGGGAATTTCTTTGTAACTCTTAAAATGTGAGCCTACAATGGACAATTCCCACAGTATAAATTATAAGCAGTGAAAGAACATCAAATAGAGAAAAACTGGTTTTTAAGAGGCTGATAAACTTTGATGGGGATGAGAATTAACACAGTGTCTTTAGAAAGGAGTTTGGCAATCACTACTAAATTTAGAAGTAAACCTTTCCTAAGACCCAGGAACTCCACTTCCGGTGGGCATGTGCCCAAGAGAAACACATCACATCTGCCTCAAGAGACACGTAGTAACCGAATGTTAATTAAAGTGTTATTTGTAAGAGCCCAACTTCAGAAACAAGCCAGATGTCTACAGACATTTATAGAGGGTGGGAATGCATTGTGGTATACTCAGACAAAGGGAGAGTCCCCAGCACAGAAGGAGGGAACAAACTGCTTGGATGTGGGAGAATTTAGATGGGACTCATCAGTATAATATTAAATAAAAGAACGCACACATAAAATAACACATCTTTTGTTATTCAAGTGAAATAAAGCCACGTGCAAGCAACACTGAGCCTGTGGGACTGAATCCATTTAGGGGAAAGGCTGTTGAGGCTCCAGAAGGATGATCAATCCCAGTAAATTGGGGGTGTTTTCCTGTGATGAGTTATTGATCTCTGTACTCTAGTTTGGGGGTTTGTTTTACTTTTTCTTTTCTCTGTCTTCACTTTACAATAACAAAAGGCCTTTGACTGTTTTGTGGTTTCTTTTATGAGAACTAGAGTAAATAGCTAGGGGAAGATAGTGCTTCTGAACCACAAAACTAAAGATGTCAGGTACAGAATTGGGGTTGGGCGCATGGATGACAGGGCTCCATATGCTAAAAGATGCTACACTCATGTCTGGGCTAGTTATAAATTTTATGAGAAAAAGTGGAAGACAGATGAAAAGGGTTGTGACACAGTGTTATGGGGCTGCTAAACCAGGTCCCTGGGGGCTTTGAACACACTAAAGGATGTGAAGAGAACAACAGCATTCTGCGATGGGAAGCCAATCACAACAGTGGGCTCAGTTATCTCTCCCCAGAAGCAAGCCTCACATTAAAACTGTAGCCAAAAGAGCCACAATATTCTGGGTTGAAATCCAAAGGACCCTGCCTCTTAGGGTTCCACACCCAGCTGTGTGGGAGCACCACACGCAGAAGTCACTACCCTCCACCCTGTCACAGCCCTCTGTGACTACAACTTTCCTGAGCCTTTCCAGCCCAGGATTCCATAGTTTCTGCTGCCTGTCTGTAAACAGAACTCCTACTTCTGTTCCTCACTGTGTGAGGTGCTGTGTGGCACCATGGTCACTTGTCAGTTAACATTTAAAGAATGTGAGAGTAAGGACAAGCAAAGTCTCTCCGAGTCACATCTACAAAGGCAAGAAAAAACAAAACTGACTTGGATCATGATTTAAGAAGCAGAGTGTAGCTTTCAGCACGCACTAGGGCAGTGATGACCTGCTGAAGCCACCAATGAAGCAGAGACATTTTCTAAAACCAAGAATGCCACAACGCTTCAATGTGTAAAGTAATCGCAAACCAATATGATCACAGGCAGGTACAGGCTCGTGCTTAGACAGCCCTCCTCTTCTCTCCTGTTTTTCCATCACACATTTAGGTACATGGAATGTCATAGATGTGATAACAGGCAGGCTGGGAGTAGCAGGGGCATTAGTTTTTATTATTTAATGGACATAATATTTGTCCTTATGGGCTGTCTGGTACTATGTATACATAGATGTGATAACAGGCAGGCTGGGAGTAGCAGGGGCATTAGTTTTTATTATTTAATGGACATAATATTTGTCCTTATGGGCTGTCTGGTACTATGTATAGTTCATCAGGTACATCTAGTGTATGACGATCAAAGGAACATCACTGGCATCTCCATAGCCTGGAGTATTGCCATTTCTGCCATTAATTTGAATGAGTACTTTGTTTTAGACTGAAGTCGTCCTGTTTTGCAGAGCTTCAGAACTCCCCTTTTGTTTTAGGAGCCTGCTCTGCTCCCCCTCTGATCTCCTTTCTTCCCTACTGGCCTGCATGCTGTTCTCTTCTACACAATTCATCAACAGCTTTCACATCCAAACAATGATACCTTGAGTATTTCTCCCTCCCCTGGTTTAATTCACTTAACATAGTGTTCTCTAGTATGTTGCTGTTACTGGTAGGATTTCACCTTTATTCTTTATGCTCAAATAATACTCATTTGGGTACTCATACCGCATTTTTTATTTGATTGATTCTTTGATGAATGCCTTGGTTATGTTTATAGTTTGATAACTGCAAAAAGTTTTATACCCAGCATGAGTGTAAAGACCATTAATTTTAAGTTTTTCAGATAATATATACCCAGTAGTAGGAGTGCCAGTCACTCTATTTTTTTAAATTATTTTGAACCTCCAGACCCTTTGCCATTTGTTTCATGTTCACATTCACAGTCATACGTATAGTTTGTGTGAGCTCTAGTGGAACACTTCAATTTTATTTAATTTTAACCTTCATTTTTTGTTTGTGTGTATGTTTCTGTATGTATGTGTGTATATGGCCTCATTCAGATGCCAAAAGACGCATCAGAATCCTAGTACAAGTTACAGGAGGGATTGCAAGTGGTTTTGAGCCGCCTTCACGTGTGTCCTAGGAGCTGAAGTTGGGTCTTCTTTAGGATCAACCAATGCTTTTAATTGTTGAGCCATCCCTTCAGCACAGTGCATGTGTGTGTATATGTGTGTGCATGTATGCTTGTATGTATGTGTGTATGTGTGTATGTGTGCATCTCTGTGTGTGTGTGTCTATATATGTACAGGTGTGAGTTTACACATACCATATGTGTGTCAGTGCCTATGGAAATTAGAAAATGATGTCAAATTCCCTAAAGTTGCTCTTACAAGTGGTTGTGAGTGGCCCAATGTAAGTACTGGGAACTGAATTTGTATCCTCTGAAAGGCAAGCAAGTGCTCTTAACCTCTCAGCCATCTTTATAACATTCTCCACACTGCATGGGACATTTTTCTTTTTATTAAACATTTTTATACAATATATGTTGCTCATGTTTTCCTTCTCCAAACTCCCTCCAGAGACTTTCCATCTCCTTACCCACCCAACTTTATGCTTTCTCTCTGTCACTCTCTCTCTCTCTCTCTCTCTCTCTCTCTCTCTCTCTCT
>JADRCG010009009.1:91751-116685 GCA_019844195.1 Rhabdomys dilectus | reverse complement strand
TCTCTCTCTCTCTCTCTCTCTCTCTCTCTCTCTGTCACTCTCTCTCTTGCTCTCTCTCCTTGTCCATCCCATTCTCTTTCATTCTATTTCTCAAAACAAAAACAAAAAAGCAAGAAACAAAAATCCCCCCCAAAAAATATGAAAACCAAAAGAAACAAACAAAAGATGAGTAAGACCAAAATGGTTAAAACAAAGTAAACTGAAGCCAAAAGTCCATAAAACACCACGGAGCTCATTTTATACTGATCCACTAGTCCTGGGCTGGAGGCCTGCCCTGGAGTGTTTGATACAGTAAGACTTCATTGGAGAAAACTGAATGTTCTTAAGGAAATTGCTTGTTAGGTTGTCTAGAGACAAGTGCCTTCTGAGACTGTGAAAGCCATAGGCAGCCCGTGTGCTCACAGTAGTAAGTCTGACCCACCACTAAAAACACCTCGGAAAGCCTTTTTCTTATTGAAACTAATGGTGAGATTCCCAAGGCTCAAGAAGAAGCATTTATTCTTAGAGCTCTAGCATGAAGTCTTTCTAAGGATAATGGCAGCAAGTGTTTGGTTTAGAAAGTTACATTGTCCCTGTAGATAAACAGAAAAGGAGGAAGTTATAAATATTCTTGTTATAAGGTGTTTGTTTATGTGTGTGGGGTATGGGTGTGGGTATTGAATATGTGTGTGTGTATGTGTGTGTGTACATTTGTGAGTATGGCATAAGTGTATAGATGTATGTGTATTTGAGTGTATATGTGAGTGTATTTGTGAACATGTGCGTGGGTATAAGTGAGTATATATTTATAAGTATGTATGTGAATGTATGTGGATATGAGTATGTATGTATATTGTGTGCACATGTGTATATGTGAATATGGCATGAGTGTATGAATGTATGTGTATTTGAGTGTATGTGTGAGCATGTGGGTATGAGTGAATGTGCTTGTAAGTATGTATGTGAATGTATGTGCATATGAGTGTATGTGTGTCTATGTGTATGTGTGTGTGTATGCATGTGTATGTGTTAAGAAGTCTCACAGCAAAGGGTGATGAAGGGGTTGATTCTGCCTTTCTCTATATTCACTGGTTCTACTATATAAATGTTTGACAGATATTCCATTGAGAGCTATACATTAAGTTTCATATCCTGCATTTTATCATTAGATTAAAAAGAAAAGGAATAGACCCTTTAATCCTCTCCCTTCTTTTTAACTCAGACACAGCACAGTAAAACCAATAAAGCTGAAAAGAAAAATATAGTTCAGTCCAAACTTGAGTTGATGACTTGTCTCCACCTATCTCTGTCCTAAGAGGCTTCCTCCAACAGAAGTTTTACACTCACATGATCTGCATTGTGACACTAACAATCCTTTGGAAGCATCTGCAGCATCCTGTGCTCTTGTGGTACACCTTGAAAGGACACAAAGCCTTGCTGTCATCGCTCTTTCCCACAATCACCCAGGCCTGCATTGTTAATGTGCTGCTCACACACTCTGCCCTGGTCTTATTTTTCATTTATTCACTGAAGTGAGAGAAGCCATCTAAACCAAACAAACTAGAACAACTTGTCCTGTCTGTGTTAAGTGCTGGGCATTTGCCTGCATGGGCACCCAGCCCCACCACAGAATATCCTTTATTTTCTGTAAGCCACAACTGGACATTATTAAAAGAGGGATGTTTATGACAGGGCAAGAAGTCTCATAATTTTCATTTGTCTTTGTGATCCTCTTTGTGATTGTCTTTGGCAACTGTTTTCCACCATCAGGATATTGTGTTTTTCCATGAACTTGCTCTCAATTTTCTCAGAGGTCATTTTTAATGGGTTGAGCCAGTGCTATCTCCAAAGTCAATGGATTCAAGAGACATAATTTCACATTATTTGTTCAACTAAGATGAACTCACTTTATCAAATTTTGAAAATCTTACTGTATATCAAACTCTTGATTCAAAGTACAGTGAAGCTCCTCAAAGAACTAGAGCTGTGTTAAGTTCGGAAAAATCTATAATCTCATCTGGAAGTTTGTAGAAAATGTGATCTCCTATACAGCAAAGCAGCAAAGAGCTGAAGGATCCCTAGTTGTCTGGGCATCATGCTTTTGGAATTGGAAAGACACATGACATTTTCACATGAAATGCTCTATCCTGATGATAGACAGAAAACTGCCACAGGTCAACTACACACAAAAAGAAAATGTAAATTTAGTGAGTGAGTCATTTTCAACTCTTCCTTGGAATGTCAAAAACATACTTGATTGACTGCTCCCAGCTTTAGTTTAAATATGGACTAGACGCATATTTTGTAATTATGAAGTGAGACATTGGTCTCAGCTAAGGTATGCCAAGAGATTCCAGAGTAAAATGACACAGTGGTCATGAGAAAGTAAATAGTGTGAACAGAAAACTTTGAGTCTAGTCTTTATTGATATAAGGTAGAAGAGGCAGACGGAAAGGCTAGCTTTTCAACTAAGAAGCTTGTGTACATCCACTGCTGCTGAGCTGATAGTGAGGTGTATAGAGTCATAATCCCACTGGAGGCTCATACCAGTACAGCTATTGAGCTGTATGGTAAGGAGTTTTGACCAAAATACAGAGGCTTAATCACAACACTATCCCAATCCATATCATAAGAATCAAAAGGAGTATGATGGAATGCCTTAAAAGCATAGGGGTGGATCTCTCTATCTCTCTTCCACTCCTATGCCTATGTACTTTCATTACAGAAATTAGGTCTAGGCCCAGGCATGGAAGGAATGTGAATTTCAGAATGGGGTCCCAACGAGCTATTTTTCTGTGTGACAATTGAGTCTCTGTTCCCTTTTTTGCTCACTGGCAAGCAACAATGCAAGAAGCTAAGCAAATTCTCCTGGACCCATTCTGATTTGCCAGAAACTTTCAGATCTTAGCTTAGACTCTTACATGGAAGGACTTATACTTTGTCCAGACCATTCAGGGTGTATCTGAGAAAAAAAATTGACCTAGAAGAACTTGAGAACACATGCAAATCTTACTCCTCTGAGAGATTTGCCCAGATCAAAGAACTTGGGACTGTAACATTCAGGCTGGAATTGATATAAAGAAGATGATGGTGCTGAGTCCTGCTTATTCATGTGTAAGGAACAGTATGGCATGGTTTCCTGTATCAAGAATAGAGCCAGCAGGATGTGGGCCTCCACAAATGTTGATGGTTGCTATGGGCATAAGGTTTATTCATATAATAATGTACATATTTTTATATTTTTATATTCCTTTTTTGAGGAATGTCCTCTTGGCCAAGGTTAATGACTACAATAATCAGAGGCAGCATGAGTCTAGGAGGCAAAGATATGTCTATGGCTCAGCAAAATAGTAGAATGCTATGACCTTCAGAACAATACTTAAGGCTGTGAGAAAGAATTCTGAAAACACGAGTTTGAAAATATATAATTTCTCAAATATACAAAACACAAGGATGCAATATAAATTGTGTAAGGAGCTTCACACACCTGAAGGAACAGAGGCAGTTGTACTATGAACCATCTTGTCAGAAAGATATTAAGAAAAAAAAATAGAGAAATTTAGGGAGTGGTGATTGGAAGGCAAGATCCCACCCAGCTAACTTTTTTTGTTTATGTTTACAAAGGCAGGTAGATTCCTGAGTTCAAAGTGAGCCTGAGACAGAGGGAGTTTAGGTCTAGGCCCAGGCATGGAAGGAATGTTAATTTCAGAATGGGGTCCCACCCAGCTATTTTATTGTCTGTGCTTATGCTTACTATCTTTTTCTAAGAATCAAGGGGCTGGGGTCTTATGAGGCTGATTCATGGGATAATCAATAGGGAACTTGGGATAATGACTAAATTAATATGTAAACAAAAAACTTGGCTTTTGATCTGCAAGAGATAAGCTATCCAGAAAGCTATCCAGTTTTTATAAAAGAAAGAGAAAGCTATCTCAAACAGAGCAGACTACAGAGTAGTCTGAAAAGCTCTCTAGAGCAAAACATAGACTGACAGCTTGTAGCCCATGATTTGACTTTGAGTGGTTTGTTTCACTGCTCCCAAACTTTTCTTCTCTCAGAACCCTTCTCCAAGCTGAGGCTGGTTCTTGACATAATAGAAACCCTCCCTGTAGAAAAGAACATTTACACTATCCAACCTGCTAACTATAACAAGATCAGAAAGGACACATAATGAAGAAAAGACAATCCTTCCCTATTTCTCAATAAGCTAACTAAGACTTTCAGCAAATTCAATAACTGATTCCTTATTACCAAAAGGATGAACTCTTCCAGGTCAATATATTTTTTTTCTGGTCAAGTCCAACATCTGTGGTAGTAGGTTCAGAGTTACAAATGGGACCTGAGACCTTAGAGGCTCAACAATTGGGTACTCTATTTTCAATGTTCAACAACTGAGATCTAAAGGAGGACAAATAGAACTCCCTGCACAAAGGCTGAAAACAGAATCTAAATAATTGTCGTTGTAGGTACCATTGGTCAGGCCCATCCACTGAGGAACTTCTTAGTAGTCGGTGGACTCTGGTTCAGATGTAAAGTTCTAGGCAATAGGACACAAGAATGTCCTCCATCCCCCATAACCTTGTCTGATAAGGACAGAGTCCAGACATGGGAAGGTGGATTATTCCTACACTGATAAAGGAAAGAAGCAGCCCATGATATGACCACTTTGTGGGACAGAACGTTCTCCCCAAATAGACTAACAGACAAAAAAGTAAAAGAATTAACCTTGTTCTTTCCAAAGGCAGACCTGCAATTTTTTTTTTTACTTAGTAATTGTGTCATAATAGTTGATTTCATCAATTGTTAATTAGTCACTCTGTGTATCAGACAGCATGGCATAGAACTCAGTTTATCTTTAAAATTATTGAGAATAACTAGAACAATATATGACCATCTCTTTTTTTCTTTTTGTTGCACACTAAAATTATTATTTTGGGGTATTTGTGTCTGTGTCTGTGTGTGTGTGTGTGTGTGTGTGTGTGTGTGTGTGTGTGTGTGTGTGTTTATAATACACTAAAAGAATTGATTGGTGCATACTATTGTTATAAATTAAATAATCATAAAGCTTATTAAAGTGCTATTTTAAGTCAATTAGACTTTAAAGTGTTACCTGCTTATATAACAACATATACTCGAGTCATAAAACAAAAGTTTTATTAAAATCTCAAAACTTAATATTAACCACATAGAATTAACAAGGATTTCCTTTGAAAACAATTTCGTGGGCAGGGAATAAATTTTATACCATTTAAAAAATGATAAAGGAGGAGGCCTGACGAAGAACCCTGCTGGTCTGCTTCTGGGGACACCAGATCCCTCCTGACCCACCCTAGAGGGTGCATGGAACACAGAGCAGTAGGTAAGAAGACCCGCTCACTGCCCTAGGCCCAGAGCTGAGTGCAGGGAGTGCTCAGATTCCAGCAGAACCACAAACTCCGCCCCTGCAGAATAGCACACCCCTTCAACCCCTCTCCTGGATCTGAGGCCTGATGCACACCCCCACCCGATCTGCTTCTGGAGACACCAGATCCCTCCTGACCCACTCTAGAGGGTGCATGGAACCCAGAGCAGTAGACAAGAAGACCGCTCACTGCCCTAGGCCCAGAGCTGAGTGCAGGGAATGTGTAGATCCCAGCAGAACCCCAAACTCTGCCCCTGCAGAATAGCACATCCCTTCCATCCGTCTCCCGGATCTGAGGCCTGACGCAGACCCCCGCCTGGTTTGCTCCTGGGGACACCAACTTCCTCCTGAACCACCTTAGAGGATCCACTGAACCCAGAGTGGCAGAGGACCAAAGGAACTCAGAGCGACAGACAACATATCTGGAGACATAATAGCGGAGCCACTGCACTCAGAGCAGTGGACACATTAGCCTGAGACATCCTAGAAGAGACATTACACCCAGAACAGTCAACACCTAGCTGGACTGTTACCTAGGAGACACCATATTCTGAGTCATCCTTTGTATTCAGAGCAGCTGGAGAAGATCACAGAGACATTGGGACCCTGAGGAGACCAGACACAAGCAAGATAACTGGAAAGGGAGGCCTCAATCAGAGACAGAAAGTACAGGGAGCACTAAAGTTAACCAAATGGCAAAAGGCAAGTGCAAGAACGTAAGCAACAGAATACAAAGTTACATGGAAACATCAGAACACAGTTCCCCCATCACAGCAAGCCCTGAACACCCCATCACACCAGAAAAGCAGGAATCAGAATTAAAATCTCTTCTCATGATGATGTTAGAGGACTTTAAGAAGGACATAAATAACACTCTCAAAGAAATTAAGGAGAACACAGGCAGACAAATAGAAGCCCTTAAAGAGGAAACACAAAAATTCCTTAAGGAATTGGAAGAAAAAATAACCAAACAGGAGAAGGAATCAAACAAAACCTTCCAAGATCTAAAAACGGAAGTAGAAACAATAAAGAAATCACAAAGGGAGACTATCCTGGAGATTAAAAAACCTAAAAAAAAAAAGATTAGGAGTCATAGACACAAGTATCACCAACAGAATACAAGAGACAGAAGAGAGAATCTCATGTACAGAAGATACCATGGAAAACATTGAAACAACTGTCAAAGAAAATGCAAAATGCAAAAAGCTACTAACCTAAAACATACAGGAAATCCAGGACCCAATGAAAAGGCCAAACCTAAGGATAATAGGTATAGATGAGGGGGAAGACTCCCAACTTAAAGGAACAGTAAATATCTTCAACAAAATTATAGAGGAAAACTTTCCTAACTTACAGAAAGAGACATCCATAAATATACAAGAAGCCTACAGAACTCCAAATACTTTAGACCAGAAGAGAAATACCTCCCATCACATAATAATCAAAACATCAAATGTACAAAACAAAGAAAAAATACTAAAAGCAGTAAGGGAAAAAGGTAAAGTAACATATAAAGGACGACCTGTAAGAATTACACCAGACTTCTCACCAGAGACTATAAAAGCCAGAAGATCCTGGATGGATATCATACAGACCCTAAGAGAACACAAATGCCAGCCCAGACTACTATACCCAGCAAAACTTTCAATCAATATTGATGGAGAAACCAAAATATCCATGACAAAATCAAATTTGCACAATATCTTAACACAAATCCAGCACTTCAAAGGATAATTGGGGGAAAACTCCAACACAAGGAGGGAAACTACAACCTAGAAAAAGCAAGAAAGTAATCTTCCAACAACCCTAAAAGAAGACTGCTACACAAACATAGCTCCAACACCAATAACAAAAATAACAGGAAACAACATTCATTATTCCTTAATATCTCTTAATATCAATGGACTCAATTCTCCAATAAGAAGACATAGATTATCAGACTGGATACATAAACACAACCCAGAATTTGACTGCATACAGGAAACGTACCTCTGTGAAAAAGACAAACACTACCTCAGAGTAAAAGGATGGAATACAACCTTATAAGCAAATGGTCCCAAGAAACAAGCTGGAGTAGCCATTCTAATATCAAATAAAATCAATTTTCAACCAATAGTAATCAAAAGAGATAAAGAAGGATACTTCATATTCATCAAAGGAAAGATGTACCAAGAGGAACTTGCAATTCTGAACATCTATGCTCCAAACACAAGGGCACCCACATACATAAAAGAAACTTTACTAAAACTTAAAGCATATATTACACCCCACACAATAATAGTGGGAGATTTCAACACCCCACTCTCAGCTATAGACAGATCATGGAAACAGAAACTAAATCGAGACACAATGAAACTAACAGAAGTTATGAACCAATTGGACTTAACTGACATCTATAGAACATTTCATCCTAAAACAAAAGAATATACCTTTTTCTCAGCACCTCAAGGTACCTTCTCCAAAATAGACCATATAATTGGTCACAAAACAGGCCTCAACAGATACAAAAAGATTGAAATAATCCTTTGTACTCTATCAGACCACCATGGACGAAGACTCATCTTCGACATGGACAAAAACAACGGAAAGCCCACATACACGTGAAAACTGAACAATGCTCTACTCAATGATAACTTGGTCAAGGAAGAAATAAAGAAAGAAATTAAAGACTTTTTAGATTTAAATGAAAATGACGACACTTCATATCAAAATTTGTGGGACTTCATGAAAGCAGTACTGAGAGGAAAAATCATAGCTCTAAGTGCCCACAAAAAGAAAATGGAAAGAGCGTACATTAACAACTTGACAGCACACCTGAAAGCGTTAGAACAAAAAGAAGCTAATATACCCAAGAGGAATAGTGGCAGGAAATAATCAAACTCAGGGCTGAAATCAATCAAGTTGAAACAAAAAGAACTATACAAAATATCAACAAAACCAGGAGCTGGTTCTTTGAGAAAATCAACAATATAGACAAACCCTTAGCCAGACTAACCAAAGGGCACAGAAAGAACACTCAAATCAATAAAATTAGAACTGAAAAGGGAGACATATCAACAGAAACAGAGGAAATTAAAAAAAAATCATTAGATCCTACTTCAAAGACCTATACTCAACAAAATTGGAAAATCTGGATGAAATGGACAGTTTTCTAGATAGATACCAGGTACCAAAGTTAAACGAGGAACAGATAAACCATCGAAACAGTCCTATAACCCCTAAAGAAATAGAAGCAGTTATCAAAAATCTCCCCACCAAAAAATGTCTGGGGTCAGATGGTTTTAGTGCAGAATTCTACCAGACCTTCCAGGAAGACCTAATACCAGTTCTCTTCAAACTATTCCACAGAATTGAAACAGAAGGAACAATACCCAATTCGTTCTACAAAGCTACAATTACACTCATACCAAAGCCTCACAAAGACCCAACAAAGAAAGAGAACTACAGACCAATCTTTTTTATGAATATTGATGCAAATATACTCAATAAAATTCTCGCAAATCGAACCCAAGAACACATCAAAGCAATCATCCATCATGATCAAGTAGGCTTTATCCCAGGAATGCAGGGTTGGTTCTATATTCGGAAATCCATCAATGTAATCAACTACATAAATAAACTCAAAGAAAAAAACCACGTGATCATCTCACTGAATGCTGAGAAAGCATTTGACAAAATTCAACATCCCTTCATGTTAAAAGTCCTGGAAAGAGCAGGAATTCAAGGTCCATACATAAACATAGTAAAAGCAATATACAGCAAACCAGTAGCCAACATCAAACTAAATGGAGAGAAACTTGAAGCAATCCCACTACTAGACAAGCTGTCCACTCTCACCCTACCTATTCAGTATAGTACTGGAAGTCTTAGCTAGAGCGATTAGACAACAAAAGAAAGTCAAAGGGATACAAATAGGAAAAGAAGAAGTCAAAATTTCTCTATTTGCAGATGATATGATAGTATAATTAAGTGACCCTAAAATTTCCATCAGAGAACTCCTAGACCTGATAATCAACATCAGTAAAGTGGCTGGATATAAAAGCAACTCAAAAAAAAAAATCAGTAGCCTTTCTTTACTCAAAAAGATAAACAGGCTGGGAAAGAAATTAAGGAAATGACACCCTTCACAACAGTCACAAACAATATAAAATATCTTGGAGTGAACCTAACCAAACAAGTGAAAGATCTGTATGACAAAAACTTTAAGTCTCTGAAGAAAGAAATAGAAGAAGATCTCAGAAGATGGAAAGATCTCCCATGCTCCTGGATTGGCAGTATTAACTTAGTAAAAATAGCCATCTTGCCAAAAGTAAACTATAGAATCAATGCAATCCACGTCAAAATTCCAAATTAATTCTTCATAGAGATAGAAAGAGCAATCTGCAAATTTATTTGGAACAACAAAAAAAACTCAAGATAGCGAGAACTATTCTCAACAACAAAAGAACTTCGGGGGGAATCACCATCCATGACCTCAAACTGTAATATAGGGCAACAGTAATAAAAACTGCATGGTATTGGTACAAAGGCAGGCAGGAAGATCAATGGAATAGAATTGAAGATCCAGAAATGAGCCCACATACCTATGGTCACTTGATCTTTGACAAAGGAGCTAAAACCATCCAGTGGAAAAAGGACAGCATTTTCAGCAAATGGTGCTGGTTCAACTGGAGGTCAACATGTAGAAAAATGCAATTCGATCCACTCATATTCCCATGTACAAAGCTCAAATCAAAGTGGATAAAAGACCTTCACTTAAAACCAGATACACTGAAACAAATAGAAGAGAAGGTGGGGAAGACCCTCGAATACCTAGGCACAGGGAAAAAGTTTCTGAACAGAACACCAACAGCTTAGGCTCTAAGATCAAGAATTGACAAATGGGACCTCATCAAATTGCAAAGCTTCTGTAAGGCAAAGGACATTGTCAATAAGACAAAACGGCAACCAACAGATTGGGAAAAGATCTTAACCAATCCCACATTCAATGGAGGGCTAATATCCAAGATTTACAAAGAACTCAAGAAATTATACTTCAGAAAACCATATAACCCTATTAAAAAATGGAGAACAGAGCTAAGCAAAGAATTCTCAACAGAGGAAACTCGAATGGCTGAGAAGCACCTTAAGAAATGCTCAACATCCTTAGTCATCAGGGAAATGCAAATCAAAACAACCCTGAGATACCACCTCACACCAGTCAGAATGGCTAAGATCAAAAACTCAGGTGATAGTAGATGCCGGCGAGGATGCGGAGAAAGAGGAACACTCCTCCACTGTTGGTGGGATTGCATGCTGGTACAACCACTCTGGAAATCAGTCCTGTGGTTCTTCAGAAAACTGGACATTGCATTACCTGAGGATTCAGCTATACCACTCCTGGGCATATACCCAGAAGACACTCCAACATATAACAAGGACATATGCTCCACTATGTTCATAGCAACCTTATTTATAATAGCCAGAAGCTGGAAAGAACCAAGATGTCCCTCAGTGGAGGAATGAATACAAAAAATGTGGTACATCTACACAATGGAGTATTACTCAGCCATTAAAAATAATGAATTTGAGAAATTTATAGTCAAATGGATGGATCTAGAAATTACCATCCTGAGTGAGTTAACCCAATCACAATAGAACACACATGGTATTTACTCACTGTTAAGCAGATGTTAGCCCAAAAACTTAGAATAGCGAAGACTCAACGCACAGACCGTGTGAAGCTCATGAAGAAGAAAGACCAAGAGGGGATGCCTCAGTTCTACTTAGAACCAGTAACAAAAATACTCAAGGGAGCAATTATGGAAACAAAACATGGGACAGAAACTGAAGGAGGAGCCATCAGGAGACCATTCCACCTGGGCATCCATCCCATGTATGTCACCTAAGCTAGACGTTGATGTGGATGACTGGAAATGCATGCTGGCCAGAACATATTATAGCTGTCTCCTTAGAGATCTGCCAGAGACTGACACATTCAGAGGACGATGCTCACAGCTAACTACTGATATGATCAAGGGTTTCCCAATGGAGAACTTAGAAGACTGAAGGAGCAGAAAGGGTTTGTGACCCCAAGAGGAAAGCAACAATACCAAACAACCAGAGCCCCCCAGGGTCTAAACCACCAGCCTGGGAGCACATAGGGAGGGACCTACAACTCTAGCAGTATACGCCGCGGAGGACGGCCTTGTTGGGCATAGGTGGGAGAGGAAATTCTTGGTCCCATGAAAAACAAACACAGAAGGGGGGATGTGAGGGTGAGGAGGAGGTAGTGGGGGTAGGGGGTAGGTGCGGGCACAGCCTCATAGAAGGGACATAAGGAGGGGGGATGGGATAAGGGGTTCCTGGGTGGTGGGGGAAATGGGATAAGAAGATAAAACTTGAAATGTAAATATCATAACCAACTACATAAAAGGGGAAAAAAGTTGTTAGAACCAACATCTTAAAAAAAATGTCAGCCCTCTAGGAAAAAAAAATTTTTTTTCTTGATACTAAAACTTGTCCAGAGAATTGTATATTGCAGAATACACAGCTTTGGTGTATCTACTCATTAAGCAAAACGAGCAGACCTATTCAAACCTCCTGTGTCTGGGAATTTCATCTGGATGCAGTGAAGACACAGCGTCAGAAGTTTATCAATTTACTCTTCCCCCCACCCCTCTTCTAATATCTCAACGCCCATAATCAGCTTGAAGAAGTCAAAGAAAAGTCAGCGCCCCTATTCCCTGGGCTTGGGGACTAAGGTGGCTAATATGGGGCCGTCTCTCTGGGGAAAAGTAGTAATTTTGTTGGAACAGGGAGGATTAGCTAGGATTTATGGCATAGCCATAACCTATTGGTATCAAGATGAAATTATAATTTCTTAAATGGTACAAAATTCACTTGGATTTCAAATTTAAGGTTTTCATTGGTATAAGCTTCTTATTGATATGAAAGTGAAATGAATATTGATACTCTCACGGGCATTGTGCCTGTATAACACATTTAGAAATACAAGGCTTAGACCCAGTCCTTCTTTAACTTTTTTAACTGATTTGGGAGGATTAGCCTGTGAGTTAAGGGACCATAGCAAATTCATGACTTTGAGTTTATTGTTAGGGTGTTTTCTATATTTTATTTAGAAATAGCTGAGAGGAGTTAACAGACAACAGTTCAGGTTACCTTACATGGATAGTTGGATTTCAAAACGTCAGAAATCCATAGAATTGATGTCACAAATATTTCTGTATTAATGTTCATTTTGATTAGAGACCTGTCTGCTTCTGACAGCTTCCTGTCTTGTATTCTAAGAAGAAATTGAGCATCCTTGGAGTTACTCCAGTTGTGGTGAGACAGCCACCAGGCAAGAATTGCCTCTCTCCATCTACAGACAAATTACTGTCCAGAAAAGGACACACTTTCAGAATAGTCGACTGATTATATCTGCCTAGACAGAGTAACCAGCCCTTAATAATTCTGCAGCACTAAAGTCTGTCAGATGAGTTTGGGCCAGAAGGCTGAAGATTTGATGCTCCAACGTTCGGTAGTATAGGGGTTGTCCAGGTGTTTAGCGGTCTCTATAAATTGGCTAAGTTTTAGAAGCTATGCTTATTGCTTCCCGTAACTTCAGTTAACTCAGTCATTCTGGATTTCTGACAGGGTTGAAGATCTATAGACTCATAGCCAATCCTGGCTATTTACCTTGAGAGAAAAGATCTGAGTGGAGGGTTTTCAGCTGACATTCATTCTAAAGCCAAGAAAAAGCCAGGTTCAAAACTAAGTGTTTTAGTCAAGAGAGATGACAGAGGTTCTGGTTAGTCATCAAAAGGATGGACTGGGTATTAAGACTATCTTGTACCTCACTGGTACAAATAGGAATAATTATGCTCTAATTGTATTCTGAGAGAAAAGCTTTATTTTAACAGGAAGGGTAATATGTAGGAGAAACTAAGGGGGAAGGAGGACCGAGAGGAAAAGATGGAGTAAGGAGAGGAGAAGATGAAGTAGATGAGAAGCTAGGTAATGAGAGAGAAAAAGAGAGAGAAAGAGAGAGGGGGCATGGAGGCAGAAGTTTATGTGTCTCCACTAGTCAAAGTTAGTTTACATAGCTAGGTTGGGTATTAGGTTACACTTCTGATTGAGCATTACCATACTTATAAAGCCTTTGATTAACATTTAAAAAAATTGTATAAAAGCCAAATGGAAAAGCGGGGGGTGGGCATGGGATAGGGGTTTTCTAAGGAGGGGAAATGCGGAAAGGGATTGGCATCTGAAATGGAAATAAAATATCCAATGAAAAAAAGAAATATAATGTGAAACTGAAAAAAATGATAAAGGTTAAGATACCTCTAAAAATGTACATTCAAAATATTTTTACTGAATCATTTACTACATATTTATTTTCTCAGAATAGATCCACTGATAGAACTACCATAGGCAGATGAGAAGTCCTCAGAAGCCTGCCTTCCTGTGCTTTATCTACAAATTTCCTTCAGGAGCAGGAAGTAGAAACATGCTGGCCCTGTGCTTGCATCCCAGTTTCAATGGTTGTTAGCAACTGAGTATTTCTCTCTCATTAAAGAAAGATCAACCATAAAGTGTTGTTGCCAAGCTGAAAATGCTTTAAAAAGATAATGGACAAGGACTGTAAAGATAACTCAGTGGGTTAGAGCACTGACTGCTTGCTCTTCCAGAGGTCCTGAGTTCCATTCCCAGCAACCACACGGTGGCTCACAACCATCTGTAACGGGATCTGATGCCCTCTTCTGGTGTGTCTGAAGAAAGTGACAATATACTCATATATGTTAAATAAATAAATCTTTAAAAAATACAATGAACAGTCTTTTTATCAGTTTCCTCCTGAATCACTTGAAGCCACTAGATATGATAGCAAGAAAGCCATCCATTCTAACAGAAGAGGACAAAACACATGATGAGCTGGAGCAGGTATCAGAAACAAATGAGGTAAAAGGCACTCAGAAAAAAATCTGTCTGTGGCCAAGGATGAGTAGGGATATCAGGAGCATAGAAAGGACCTCATCTATGGCAGTCAGAATGGGTAGACTGTGGGGTATTGGATGGCCACCCATTCAGCTGTGCCAGAACCCAGAGCTGAGAGAAGTATGAATGCTTCTCTATTGTGATAGCCCCATTGTAAGGCACTGTGATGGTCATCAGGTCACTGGCACAGCAAAGTAGGTATTTGTGTGAAACCATGGCTAGACATCTGTATTAAATACAAAAGATTTCTGGAAGTGGCTCACTCACCTTGTTCTAAGAAGTCAGTGAGGGGAAACAGCTATCACATTGGAGGACCAGTTTGATATGTATCACTGATGCCAAAGCAAGATTAGAAAGCTGTGATTGGTACGTGGATCAACATCTCAGAGGACCATTCATTATTTGGAATGTTCTAGAATAAGATGCCATCAAACAAGCAGTGTTAAGAGTAATGTCCCTATAAAGTATTATAAAGGATTTTCTACCTATAGCAATGAAAAATCATGTATGCATTGAGTAGGGATCATGTCTGGTATAGACTATGAAAACCCAAGAAGGTGAGAATGATGATCAGGAGATCCATGGTGCAGGTCCAAAGCAAAGAATCTCAGTGCAGTAGGGTGAAAAAGAAGTGCCCATATGGTAACTGTCTAGATTGAGATTTTAAGCCCAAACAGAGTGTGGAAGGAGTCTACCTTGGGAGATAACCTGATATATGATGGTGATACTCAAATGGGAATTCAGGAATGTTGACAGAGCTTGTGGTACAGACGCTAGAAGTCCATCACACTATACAGGGTTTCCTCATGAGGCCAGCTGTAGAATTCTACCCTTGTACCACTTCTGGAGCATATGGTGGAAGAGCCAAGACAGAGTAGTCATGTTTTATTAGTGGGGCCATGCTTTGTTGTAGGGTGTCAGGGACTAACCTGGATAAAGCAGCTGTTTCTTAAGTGGCTCAATTTCACTTGGTCCAGAACATGAGAAAAGTGAGATGCACATCCTTTTGAATAATGAGTGCCCATAATGAGACATATTTGTTACAAAAACAAACAAACAAACAAACAAACAAAAACAAATAAGCTCAGTCGAGTAAATAGATTCAGAGGGAGGATATGGGATTAGTTGCTGTTGGCATGGTAACCGAGACACTGAGTTTAAGATTCACACTTCCAGGTTGAAGCAGAATGTAGCAACTTATATATAAGTCATAATAAACATCTGGATAAGAATTGAAATGATGCAGGTCAGGGCCTGTGTTCGCCAATGTGTGTTCCTGCTTTGTTCATGAAAAGAAAATTCGAAGAACACAAGCAGCACCTATGTCTTAGCTTCTAATGACTACTTCCACACAACTTAAACTGGTGATCCAGGAAAAGCACGGGGTTAGGATACATAATCCTGATCAGCTTGGTTAAGTGAGATAAAATATAGACCTGGGACTTTTGCTATACTGAGAGGGAGAATGTGTTTGATCACTGAAAATGACCAAGAGATCAAGTTGAATAGGTTGCCATTGAGAAACAGGGACAAGTGAGCATTAAAATAAAGGCAGTAATGACGATCCAATGAATGATCCATAAAGCTATAATTTATGTAAGTAGATAAGTGAGCAAAGAAAATAAACTGAGTGTTTATTGAGGAATGGAATACTCACACAATTGCAAAGGAAACTTGCCCCCTAGCCCACTCCAGTCCCAAACAATTCTTATCAGTCATAAGAGTCATTTGTGGAAAACCTGGCACATGTCATGTTAAGAAAGTTAACCTCACCAGTATAGACATGTACACCCAGGCCATGTGACAGGAAGAGAATACAATATCAATGTTTAGATTGTTTTGCAAACAAAACACAATTTAAATCAGGTCTTAAAGAATGTACTCAGGGGACAGACTACGAAGTGACATGATTTACTTCTATAATCTTCAAATCTATAAAAGTTGTAGAGAACAAAGGCACGGGACAATCAAACCCTGATTCTGCATTCCACATAAAGAGGCAGCTGGTCCAAATCCAGCTGGGTTGTAGTGAGTAGATAGATATAGTGTGGATGCCAGTTTTATCATCTTGACAGCACAGCTCCCTACACATGTAAGAAAATTTATGTTTATAGAAAGCAGAGCTTTCTGTAGCTTTGGGAGCGTCACTAACTTATTTTGTACGAAATACACACTTAAGCGGTCAGTAACTTGTTTTACGTGGTTTAGGAAAAAATTACTTTGCACAGTTTTGCAATTTTTTTTTATGTAACTTTGAGATGGTTTCAAAACAACAAAATTTAGATGGATTGAAAGTGACAAAAAGCCAGGGCAAAAACACATATTGTCATACTATATTTAACTAGAGTTCTAGAAAAGACTAGGCTATTCCACGGTAATAGAAAGCAGATTATTTGTTGCTTGGTGGGGACACTGAAGAGAGTTGCCTCAGAAGGGACAGGAGGAATCTTCCAGCCAGGCGGATATGTTCTGATGAGGTATGAATCTGAGGCCTAGCTACTTTACAAAATTGTATAGCTAAGAACAGAATAAAAACAACACATAGCATAATCATTGATTTTAATATATTACATTTAATATATTTAATAATCAATATATAAATATTAAAATATTTAATATTTTAATACTTTCATTAGGTGCTAGCAGTTTAAACATTGATTAAATTAAGAGATTTCCAGACACACCAACTCTTTGGTACACTTAAAAAATAAAGGAAATCAGGGGCTGAGATAGGGATCGGTGGTTAGGAGTACAGGCTGCTCTTCCAGAGGACCTGTGTTCAATTCCCAGCACTGATATACTAATTCACACCTGCAACTCTACTTCTGGGGGATTGATGTCCTCTTCTGGCCTCCACAGGCACAAGGCTCACACATGGTGAATAGGCATCCATGCAATCTAAAAAGCCACAAATACTTAAAAATAAATAAATAATGAAGGCATAGGCTAAGGGAAAGATGTAAATGTGTGTCACACATGTTACGAAGACAGAGAGTGAAGTGAGCTGATTCTATGAGAGATAAAGAAGGAACACACACAACAGAAAAAGAGTTAGTTCATCATGAATTCATTGCTATCGTAAAATGTGTGCACCTGACATCATAATGTGAAAGTGTGCTGCAGGGTGAAAAACATGAGCCACAAAAGGCAACACAAACAAAGCCATAATTCTAGTTAGGAACCTTAACACCTTGCTCTCAGAAATTGACAGAAATAAAGGCAGAGACAGACTAAGAATAAGACATAAGAATATGGAAGAACTAAGCAAACAATCACACCCAACTTGTCTTAGTTTCCACTTAGAGCAGCAGCCTAATGCCACTGGGGTGCAGAACACCTCAAGTTTATACACAGCACTCACCAAGATAGCCCTAATTCTGAGCCACAAAATAGATGTTCACAAATCTTAAAATATTCTGACATAGGTCTTGGATTATTTTAAGACTAAGTAGAAATCAGTAATAGAGTGTTACAGAAGACCTTACTATGAATCACAAATAGAAGTTAGGGGAAACCTTAGCCATGTGTACTGTCGAGGGACTGGAGGCTGAGTGCTGTCACAATGTCATTTTCACCAAGTGATATCCAGTCATAACGCAGTTCTGAACATTTGCCCAGGAGAGTTTTCAGGAAAGCAACTGATTCGTTAAAAATTTTACTTGGAGTCTTGGAGGAACTACAGTTTGGCAAAGCAGAAAGCACTTTGTTTGGTGCATTCTGTTTCAAAGGTGTTGGTGCACTCCTGTGCCTTACAAACCGAAGCAACCACATTTATCTAAGGTTTCAGAGGGGAGGGACATGGATAAAAAGAACTCACAGGGAATGAACAAGAATATTGATGTTTATAGAGTAGGCAGATTTTCAGTGGAACAGGAGGGATTTCGTGGAGTAAGTACATGGGAAAAATAATTGAGTCAGAAACAGCTAATGCTTATACTGGGCAACTAATATTTAAATAGTCTGGAACAAAACACATGAGCCAATTAAAAATTCACCTCCTCTTCAAAGGGTGAGTTAGGCTAAGATTTTCAGAGATGCTGAAATATAACAGAGATAACAGTGAGCAGGATTGAAATATGAACTTCAAAATACCTGTATGTGAATGAATGCCTCACCTCCACATTCAGCCAAAGAAGGAGAAAGAGGAGTATGGACACCAATGCTTTCATGACCAGACTGCAGCCATTCTGTGGCACAAGTGTGCCAAACTAAACCTAAGACACCTGAATACTGAAACACTGAATGCTGACCAATAGTGTTCTGGAGCTTTTATCAAACAGCAAACCTCTAGATAGATTGGTCAAAATTAAATCTTAGAAGAACCATTAAAAGGATTTTTTTTTTAATGCCAACAGAGATTCTGAATAGCTAAGGGCAAGGGACAAGCTGTGACTTCAAAGGGCTGCAAAACACATAAGTAGTGTCAGAGCTTATGGTGAAGAAGAAGAAATCTAGCACATGATGCCTGTAGGCTGCCATTTTGGTTCACCATCATGCCCAGCTTAACAGATTGCTAAATTCACCTTCAGATATGATCAAGCAGCATCTTTCACTATTCATAGCTTTTTAAAAGAAAATTTCTAAATTAATCTTTAATTCTAATAGGCTAACACGAAGCATTTTTTCCCCTAAGGAAACAGATTTTATGGTTTGGATACTCAACACAAGGGTAGGTCTCTAAACTTACTCTTTACAGGTAAGTCTCTAGAATTACTACAACTTTTCTTATCTCAGAAAATTCTCAGATGACAAAGAACCAGGAGAGAAAAACGACACAACATTTACTGAGCCCAGCTGTCCCACATCACTCATTGAGTAAGTCCTGGTGACTTTCTGTTGGATGGTTGTCCATGTACCTGCTGGAAATAGGAATGTGCATGCTTTTTGCAGTGTGGTTGGGCAAATAAGGCATTGCTCTGCCCTGTGGTCAGCTTTCTGCACTGTCTTCCACAACAGCTGAGCACTTCCACTGCCGCCACCCAGGGCTGAGGTTTTTTTCCTTTGTATCATGGTCAGAATTCAGGCTTTCCTGTTGGCTTGTTTTTATTTGTGACCTTCTGGTGTGAATTAGGTGGGTGTCCTTGTTTACTTTAACTTGGATTTTGCTAGTGTCCAGCTGTGGTTTGTCAACTTTTCATGTGTCACTTGCCCTCTGTGTGTTGTTTGTTTTCAACTAACATTTCTTTACCATGACAGGTATTGTGTTACACAGTTTATGTTGAAATTAACGTTCAAATGGATGCTACAATTACTTCAGATACAATAGAGCTTAATTTGGGAGAAAATAGTTTTGAAGATGAGCTATAAAAAGTCTTGTTTCTATTAATAACACTTCTGTGTTTCGTGTTAATGAAAAGGAGTGAAAATCTTTTTTCTAATATTTTTAAACTTTTTAAATTAATTCTTTGTGAGTTTCACATTATTCACCCCAATCCCACTCATCTCCCCATCGCTTCATATTCACTCTCTGCCCTTACAATCTCCTCCTAACACACACACACACACACACACACACACACAAACACAACAAAGCATAGAAAACACCTTGCTATGGAAGCTGTAGTGTGTCACAGGGTGTTCCACAGTACACCCTTCTCTCCACACATCTTCACTTGCAAATACTCATTGCAGTGAGCCATTGGTCTGGTTCAAGGTCTCTGGCTTCTGTGACACCATCAATATTGGATCTTTATCTGTACTTTTCCTGGTTATCCTGTTGTTGCCCTGTGTCATGAAGATTCTGCAGCTTTGAGACAGCAGGACTGACCCTTTCACATGTACCAATAGTTCACAGACGATGTAGATCTTGGGATGAGCCAAGTCAAAGCCCTGGATCTGGGCCTGGGCGATAACTGAACTGGTCAGCCTGCCAGCTCTCCATTATCCCATCAGGATGAGCCCTCCAGCACTGCTCCAACTCAGCCACCCAATGCTGCCATCAACAGGAGACAAAGTCAGCTGTCCTGCTCTCATGCCCCAGGAGCTGGCTCACATGCACCCTTGTCTCCCATGTCTCCTTGTCTACTGTGCTGCCTAGGCCAGACCAGGTGCCAGGCCCATGCTCCTAAATGCTGTCGGTGGTGAAAGATGGAGTCAGCTCTCCAGAATGTAGCAGCCAGTGAGGGGCAGGGCCAGTTCTGCACAGCCTCTGGACATCCACATGGTCACTGCCCAGACCTGAGCATCCCTGTGGTCTCTAGTGGTAAGATCAGCCACAGACACTGACCCAGACATAGCCACAACTGTTCCACATTTTCTACCATCCCATCTGTCTACTACATACTTTCACATCGTAGTGGCTCCTGCTATACAGGCAGGCTAAGCAGCTGGCAGGCCTCTGGGTAAATTCCTCTCTCCTGGTAGCTGGTGCCAACCAGGTCTCTAAATGTCTGTCCATGTGGCATGAGAGTGGGAAGGTCTATGAACATGTTTCCTCTCCTGCACTGCATGGCATGGTGTCCCTAGCCATGTGGTAGCAGGCAGATGTCTGGATGTCTCTAGATGTCTTCCTCCACGAGCACTATGTTACATGGTGCCAGGTGGAGCTCTAGGTATCTACCAAAGGTAATTTTTTGATAACAAGCCAGTGATTTTTCTTTTGGGGGCAGTGACATAATAGGAAAAAATACTGTTTGGACCAGGTTCTGAAATGTTCCTTTTGCTTTAGGTCTTGTCAACATCTTGATGCCTGATCCTGATGATAGCAACCAAGTTATCAACAGGGAAAACTGGTCAACTACAAGTGAGTCTTTATGCTGAGGCAGGCAGCTGTAAAGCCATGACAAAGCTAGTGATGGATATCCTCTTAAATAGTCCCCAACGCTATATTCCAGGTGAGTTCACCTCTTACAGATTTTGACTTCTGAATGTACCTGGAAAGAGAATACCAGATTTGCTTGTTTGGGGGTCTGCTTGTTGATCACATAGGATCTCAGACCCCTACCTAGCTGAATGATTAGCACACTGCCCCCAAAGGAGACACTATAGTCCTCTAGAGTATAAGTCTTGTCTGCAAAGTTTTCAAAGAACTCTGCCAGAGCTTCCAGTGTCTCCCCTGTGAGCCTTTCATAAGCCATCTGCTCTAGAGAACTTGTTGGTCTTTCTTTGAGGCAAGATCTTCCTAAGCAGCTCAGACTGGCCTTGGATTTATGATCCTTCAGCCTTAGTTTTCCAAGCAGCTATGATTACAGGTCTGTACTTGCAATATCTAGTTCATTAATTTTTTTTTATTTCACACATTGGCTTATGTTAGACCCTTCTTCACTGCTTTTGTTACTTGGATTGTCCAATGTCCCTGAGTTCCTCACATCTATCATCCAGACACTCTGCTTTTTGGTGTTTAGAATCTGACAGAGGTAGTGGGGGTTCAAATTGACGTGGCAGATGGTACAAGCCGCATTGGTTGTGATGTGCAGGCCTCAGCTGCCTGCCCATGGTCCACACAGGGCCCTGACCCAAGGGCAGGAGGCCCACCTCTACTGCTTTTTAAAATGTAAAGTTATGATTTTTTGGCATTTTCATACACAATTACTGTATTTGCATAATTTCTACCTTCCCCTGTGTTTCCTCCAATGCCTTCCTCTCCTCAACTCTTTTTTATCTACACCACTCAAAAACCATGGTTTGTTCATGAGCCATTTGTGGTTCTGAAGGAGTTTGCCTCACTCAATATATAGGATTATCTAGCTCCATACATGTGTACACATTTTTAAGTGGGGTGTACACATTTTAAGCTCAGTATTTGCTCATTTTTTACTTGGTTAACTTGCTTTTTGTTGTTAGGGTGGGAAGGTCTCACAATATTTTATTGGATATTCAAATATTACTCCTGATGTTTGTCATTTTGCTCCTTAATTCTTTTCAGTCTGGATAGATGGTTCAGCAGGGAAGAACACCAATTATTCTTCTAAAGGACGTAGTTCAGTTCCTAATACCATTTGTAACTCCAATTCCAGGGCATACAATTTCCCTTTCTGGCCTTACACATGTACTCCCCAGATGGTACATACACATACTCTCATGCACATAAAAACAAATAAACCAAAATAATTTAAAAAGAGTGTCTTTTACAGAATATATTTTAACATTTTTCACACATTCCAACTTGTCTTGGTTTTCACAAGTCATACTTTTGCTCTCATACCCGAAGTCCCCACTGTAGTCCTTGAATTTCATTCTTCAAATTTGTAAGACAAGAATTTGAAAAGCACTGGAAGTTACTAGCTCAGAGTACTTTGATGTCTGTCAGTTTTTCCTGTATCCTAACCTTCTAAGCTAAGCTCACAAAGAAATTGAGAAAGTCTCCATTGATCTCAAAGACAACCCCACAATGGCCTATATCGAAAACAGAGACTCGGTTATATAGGAATATTTATTCCTGGAGATCTACTATGCACTTCGATCACTATAGGTAATAATAATAAGCTCTCTACTTGAAAATTACTCAGAGATTTTAAACACACACACACACACACACACACACACACACACACACACACACTATTCTTTGTTCAGTGAAGGGAATTAGTGGATGCAGTTAGTAGTCTGCTCATCACACTTAATGAATTTAAATTGAGGTGTGTGAATTAGACCCTATAAATGTTGCTATTATAAATTATTCATCTAAAGTCAAGTACTTATAAGTTATCTTGAAATTTAATCTCTTGAAGTGCAAGGTCTGAAGTCCAAAACCTTGATGGATGGTCACCTTCTACCACAAAGGCCCAAATGCTCTACAGATTTCTTCCACCTATCACAACACCTATCACTATCACCTTGTGTTGTGAGCCTATCAGCTATAAAATCAGTTACGTACAACTATTTCCAATACATGTTGGTACCTGACTGGAGAAGGAAGCATGAGAAGATGTATAATCTTTGGAGCAAATTAGAACTGAGTAGAAATTTTGGCTCCTTTGTGTTTTATCTGTGTTACCTTGACCAAGCTCATAATTTCTTCATATGTGCAAGCCTCTTCCCCACCTCTCTGTATCTCTGTCTGTTTTATATATATATACTCATATACATAGACACATACTCTCCGCAGACTTCATTCTCTTTCTCTCTCCCTCTCTCCATCTCTCCCTCCCTCCCTCCTTCTCTCTCTCTCTCTCTCTCTCTCTCTCTCTCTCTCTCTCACACACACACACACACACACACACACACACACACACACACACATCTATCTCTGTGGGTATTCTAAGAATTAAATAAAAATAAAAGAAGAAACACAAACGGCCAAAAAAATATTTCTAGCAGCATACAACATCCTTAGTCACCAGGAAATGCAAACGGGAAGTCCTTTGAAATCCCATCTCATGCCAGTTAGAAGGGTGATGAGACATACTGTGTAAGTCAGTGATGCCATCCATGAGCATATATCCAGAAGGCTTCATGTCTTGCCAAAAAGACACTTAACATCTGTGTTTATTTCTGCTCTATAGCAAGGAAATTGAACCAGTCTTGATGGCCATCAACAAATGTTTGGACACATATGGCACCCATGCATGATGGAATTTATTCAGCTGTAAAGAAACATGGGATTGTGATAGCAAAGGAAAATGGGTGAATCTAGAAATTATTGTGTTAGACAAATCTTCCATATTCTCATTCAAGTACAGATTGTAGTTGTGTGTGTGTGTGTGTGTGTGTGTGTGTGTGTGTGTGTGAATTGAGTACACAAGAGTGTGCGTGTATGCTATGAAACTAAAAAGTAGTCACAAGAATGGAAAAAGATGTGTTAAGCAAACATGGGAGGACAATAGAAGGCATAAGAAAATGGAAAGAAGGCTACCAGAGACAGATAGACATAAGAAAGAACAAAAGAGCTGGATCCAAAATACAAGTATATAAAAATAAAATAAGATAAAGCACAATACTAAATGATACCTCAGGGATACAGGGATGCCACAACGAAAATATCAGACCACATGGAAGAGGACCCACACCAGTGTCTCAGTGGGAGGTGCAGCTGTTGTCTTAGCAAGCTCACATGCCTACAGGACAGCTTCAGGCATTGGAGTAGCCTCTGACACTTGCAGGAAGAATTGGCAAAGCTATTTTTCCATGCTTTGTTTTAGCTTCCTTGTTTGAAAACCAACCAACCAAAAGACTGACATAAAAATAGTGCTTTTCTGACAGAAAAGCAGAGTGTGTTACTGAATTTTAGAACACAGGGTTGCTGAGAGTAAATTGTGCTGATACCCTTGGCCCTCGTCTACAGGTGTAAAGAGTGCTTGGCGGCATAGTATTGGATGTACTACTGGAAGAAGAATGAGCTGGATAAAGACGGAGAGTGATGGAGGGGAGAAAGATGGAAGGGAAGGCACAAGTCCTCCAAGGGTGAGTAAGAAACTGTGAGGAGAAAGACAGAAAGGGAGAGAAGGTAGAGATTGTGTAAAAGAAAATAATTTATTTTACATTAAGTATATTGGTCTCCATAGACAATGGGGAAGCTTATTGTTGAATACATGATGTGCCCAACTAAACATTTAAGGCAATTATTTATGAATTTCAACATGTATGTTTGTATGGTGTGTGTGTGTGTGTGTGTGTGTGTGTGTGTGTGTGTGTGTG
>JADRCG010009009.1:47404-68204 GCA_019844195.1 Rhabdomys dilectus | reverse complement strand
TTTGTTTTGTTTTGTTTTGTTTTGTTTTGTTTTGTTTTGTTTTGTTTCCTTGAGACAGGGTTTCTCTGTATAGCCCTGGCTGTCCTGGAACTCACTCTGTAGACCAGGCTGGCTTCGAATTCAGGCCTGTCTCTCCCTCCCAAATGCTGGGATTAAAGGCGTGAGCCACCACTGCCCAGTGGAAGTTTCAGGTCTTATGTTTAGGTATTTGATTCATTCTGAAGTGATTTTTATATATAATATAAGGGTCTAGTTTCCCCTCTTTCCTCTTGGATCTCCAGTTTTCTAAACATCACAGATAAATGTGTTTGTAAGATATTCACCAAAGTATTTAACTGTGACCACAGTTACTCAACTCTTTGTATTTCTGTGTATTTCTTCTGCTTGTCCTCTGAAATGTATCCCACCCTTCCATTGAAATTGCCAACCCAGCTCACCAGTCTGCCTTATAGATGGTCACTGCTGTCACTAGCTCAAGATAGCAGGATTGAAGTGTGATGTGAGCTTTTAGAAGGCTGATTACAGACTGCACTCTAGTGAGAGTAATTCCTGTCATTTACTTTCCTGTTGCCCTTAGCCTTAGACACGTCCATGTTGATCAGAGGAACAGGAGACCCTGTGGGTAGAAAAGCTACCTGAAGTCACAGTGAGAAATGGACCACATATCTGAGGATGATGTGACCCTGTAATGTTTGTATGATGCATGTAAGTTTGAGACACACTTGTGGTTGATAGACATGAATTTCTGTGCATTTTAGCCACTCTCTTCCTGCTGTGCAACTGACCCTACCAGTTTGAAAGGTTCTATTTATTCATTTTTTTATAATGCACAAGTTGAAAATATGCAATTATATGAACTTAGACCCAAGCATGCCTCAGTAAAACTGCCACTTGGCCAGTTCCCATATTCACATGGCCTTGAAGATTCCCTGCTCCTATTTAATGTCCTTCCTTACTTCCAACCAGAACCACAGGCAACCACCAGTCTCCAGTTTCTTCATCACCACGGTAGGTTGTTTTGACCTCTACAGAATTATGCGCAATGAAATCATTCAATGTGTGTATGTGCTCACCTCTGCCTGCCCTTCTTCACATGATTCTATTTTTGTCTCTGTCATGGGAACCAAGGTTTGTCCCTTTCCAATGCTGACTTGTTCATTTAGTCACTAAATTTCAGTGAGCTCATGACAGCTAAGTCATTTCTCCTTGGTTTTTCTTTTCTTTCATTTGGTTTTGTGAGACTGTAGCCCAGGCTGGCCTAGATCATGATCCTCCTTCCATTGGCTTCTAAGTACTAAGTACAACTGGGTATCACCACACCCAGCTCCATTTGCAGGTCACAGATTTCCTAAATCCCAGAATAGCTATGGAGGGGGTCCCAACTCACTTGTAGATGAAAGCATCATACTGCAGTGTCACAAAAGGTTGTTCATTTTTAAACCAAAAATTAACCTATGGCTAATAATACGGTTATGATCTCCCTTAGTGTGTTACAGATGTCCTGAACAGAGCAGAAAACACAGTAAGCCATCCCCAGAAGAAAAGATGTTGAGAGGGCCTCACTATTTTTGCTATCTATTCCACAGCTAAATATTACAATGTAAAATTCACAGTAATTAGTATAATGAAAGTAAGTCAAAGTGTATTATTTGATGAGCAGAGCAAACAAAGGTATTTGTTTCCCATATAGATTATAGGGTAATAACAAAAGGTGTGTTTATAATAAAATAATGACTGATAGTTATGGCAGCTATAGCTCTCATTTCTACAAGTTTGCAGCTGGTACTGGGAACTGCTGTTTTAAAACAATTATTCCTTTAGAATTCTGTGTGCCTTCAGGGAGTTCTTCCTCCAGAAAATGACTTAGATCTTTATTCATCAAGGGTCTGGCCAACCATGGTCCTGTCTGAATGTAATTTTTGTAATGTCTGAATGTAATTAATGTAATGTCTGAAGGTAATTTTTACTTACCTTAATCTGGGAGCAAGATAATAATAAAAGCCTCTCAAAGAGATCACCTGGGTGCCCAGACATGCTCTTCTTTGGTTTCATTGTGAAGTGGCAGACCTATTTCTCTTGATGGCCTGAATCAGTCACCCCAGCCAAGACTATAATAACTTTCTTGGGCATAAGGACTCCAAACTGGCTGAACGGCAGCTTTAACACTTGATTCAAAAGAATAAGTTGCATCTCCTGGTGAGAGAATTCTTTTGGGGGGAACTAAAATTTGTATGTTATCATAGCTTTGGGTCACAGGAACAGGCTGGCCAAAGGTTATTAAGATAAACCAGAGATAATGATGGGTAGGCCCCTCTTATTCCCAACCTCTGATTCCTAAACTCCTGCATCTTGGCTGCAGGAGAAATAGTATCATATATTGGATGCTAAAACAGAATATATACTCTAGTTAGAAAATCTTAACCACCTCTACAAAGTATTGCTACCTGTTGCCTCAGAATGGTAATGTGCATGATAATATTGTGAATTCAAAAGTTAGGTATATATTGCTACATTGTTCATTGCTGTGAAGTGAGCTCCTTGGTCAGAAAGTAGTAACAAAATATCTGTAATATGTGTAACAAAACACAGTCTCCTTCATAATGGAGTATAATCAACCTGCTATCAGTTGGCTGGCTAATCAACCTAGAGAATGAAGCTATTCTAAGGCTTAGTATTCACTTCTGCTTCTCATAGACTGGGTACCCAGTCTTGGCTATAGCCACATTGATCTCAATGATTGAAAGTCCACTTGCTTAGTTCATGAATAACTCTCATTTCTGCCACTATAACTACTTTGCTTATGAGCCCATTGGGTGGTGCCAAAGATGGTTGGGAAGTAAACTGACTCCTCTGGAGAATGAGCCATCTTATCAACTTGATGATTAAAAGTCTTCTTTTTCCATGGAGAGATGCAGTAATCATGTAACAGGAATTGGGACAGGATTCAGCATTAGAAAAAAATAAACCAGATGGATACAAATCTTAACCTATATTTAGAAAGTAAAATAAATGAATTCCAAATTTTTCACTACATAGTAAGGATATTCCAAGAAGTGAGAAATAAGCTTTAAGCATCTTCATGCCACAGAAGAGTTCTGAGCTGCCAGGTGAAGGCCTTGCTTCCCCTGGTCTCTGCCACTGTTTTTCTGGTCCTCTCTGGCGAGAGGTTCACCAATCCTAACTGTAGTTTGCTTCTGCCAAATGAAGAGATTGGGTTTTGGGTGCCTGATGCTTATTTCATCTCGAATACAATATACATCTACTCTTCAGATACTTGTAAATACTTTTTAAAGAATTATAACTTTCTATTATGAATATAAACTAAAGAACATAAATGCTTTCCAGGAAAACCTCATAAGCCTACAGGTTATTACACACTACAGAATATAAATCCTCTTCAAATTCCAAAACAAATAAGTGGGTTTACATTTCTCCCTTTTCCCTAGGTTACGGGGAAAAGTCATAAGTACCGGAAAATACGGAAAATATTTTTTTAAAAAAATATGCTGTCATTTCTTTTTTACTTAAGAACAATAACAAAAAGTTAAATAAAATTCCCAAACGAAACTGGTCTCCATGCTGTTCTCCAAAGCTATGGTGGAAAGCTCTGTTTTATAAACATCACTCCACCTCATTGTCTAGAAGCCCTGCACCTCTGTGGTTCCCTCCAGGGCATTTGGTATTGACACGTTCTTCTTCCTTGGATATCTCAGGAAACCCAGCCCTGTCCTGAACTATTAAAAACATGGATCCAGAGTTGAATATGAGATTTTTCCAAAGAACAATGTCAACAAATAGTTCATCTCTTCTTTAAGAAAAGCCAATTTCGGGCCGGGCGGTGGTGGCACACGCCTTTAATCCCAGCACTTGGGAGGCAGAGGCAGGCAGATTTCTGAGTTCGAGGCCAGCCTGGTCTACAGAGTGAGTTCCAGGACAGCCAGGACTACACAGAGAAACCCTGTCTCGAAAAACAAAAAAAAAAAACAAAAACAAAAAAAAAAGCCAATTTCTATTTCTAAGATAATTGTGCTTTCTGAGAACAGTGCCTACAGGCTGTCAGGGTTACAACACACATTCTTACGTGGGCCTGGGGTTCTTACCTCCTCATCTATTCAACCAGTTTGCTCTGGAGTGCTCCTGGACCTCTGGCCTTTTGACCCTCTGTGAGATGCTGTGAATTCAAATTTATGAAGTTCATAGTTTCTTTCTTTGGAGAGGTTCTTGGCTCCTTGAATGACCCAACCTTTAAATAAATCACAATATAACCTCATAAAGATGAGTATCATTTGCTTCCCCAATTTGTTAGCAGTTTGGGAGCTAGGGGGCCATAACTGAAATACAGAAACGTCTAGTTTCTGGTTTCAGCTGCTGTGACTCTAGAAGATTAAGTATCTAAGTCCTGGGTTTACTAGCTGTCAGGAATCATGAATGGGTCTCCCAGATGACCTGTTAACCTGTTCCTACTGCATTGTGCTGATCCTAAATGTCCTGGACAACTCTGTGGTTTGCTCTGACATAGCCACCTTCTGCTACAAAAGCTCAAGACCATGGCATGTCAAACTGGCTTACCATAATCTCTTGTACAAATATATATAGGCATTTTGACACACGCCAAACACTGGCAAGTCCATTATCTTTCTACCGAGATTCTCTGAGAATATGATATTGAATTAAAATAAGGACATAACTGTTAGCAATTCCTCTAGGCTCCTTCCAACAGTTACCTATCAACAACATGCATAGCCACCTTCCAGGTACAGGGCTGGCCTGCATATAAGAAGGACTGTTATCTGTCTCTGTCTCTCTCCGCCTCCGCCTCCACCTCCCCCCCTCCCCTTCCCCTTCTCCCTCTCCCTCTTCCTTTCTCCTTTTCTCCTGCATGTGTCCCTGGCTGGCCTCTTCTCCTTTTGCTCTTTTCCTCTTTTTCTGTTCTTTCTGTCTCCCTCATTTCTCTGATTCTACCCCTTTCCCAGGTCTCTTTCCCTTCCCACCAATAAATTTCTTCATATTAGATCAGTCCATGGCTGATTTCTGAGGGAGAGTACCTTAGCAGGGCCCACTGAGGTGCTCCCTCCCACCACACTACACTGCCATGTTTCATAAAACTCAAAAAAGACTGTTCCCGGGTATTGTTGAGAAGGAGGTTTTATTGTAGATGTGAGGGAGAGAACTTCCAGAGACACCTGGAAGGGTCCAGACTGTACATGGCCAGCGTAATAAACTTGGGCATAGGAGGAGAGGATGGGGGACTGAAAGAGAAAGAGAAGAGATAGAGGGCAAAGAAGACCATTAGGGCAAAGAGAACCAAGAGAAGAACTGAGAGCATGTAGCCAAAAATGACTGGATTATGTCGAAATCAGAGAAGCTAGGAGAAGGGGAGTGAAGCTCAAGAATGGAAAAGTTTAGGGTAAGTAGGAACTAACTTCCTAAATTCCTGAGGAAAAGCTGGCTTTTGTCTAAATGCAGCCTTTAGGAAAAGAAATTTCTAGAACCCAACAGATCTAATCCTGGATCTAGAAGAATCATAGGTTATCCAAGGTGACCTGGCTCCGTGCTGCAGATGTGTCACCTAGGCCTCCACCTTGAGTAGTATCTTTTCTGTTGTCATAACTTAATAACTGAGTGTAGTTATAGTATAACAATATATGATAATTATAGATGAGCTATTATGCTATAACACACTCACTGAGACTATAAATATCAGAGGTTCATTTGGTTATAATTCTGAAGACTGGGAAGGCCATGCTGTTTACATATGCTTGGCATTTCATGAGGACTTGTTCCTATATCATAATATGTTTTAATCCCAGCACTTGGGAGGCAGAGGCAGGCAGATTTCTGAGTTGGAGGCCAGCCTGGTCTACAGAGTGAGTTCCAGGACAGCCAGGGCTACACAGAGAAACCCTGTCTAGAAAAACAAAACAAAACAAAAATCTGTCAGAGGGCATCACAAGACAAGTCTGGACAAATGTGCTGACTTTGACCTCTGTTCTTCTTACACTGATCCCAACAAAGGGGTCTTGGTTTCACAGCCTTGTCTAATTCCAATAACCTTCCAAGAGCTCATCTTCAACTATTATGAATATGTAAATTTGGGGATTCAGTCCACAACACTTTGAGGACATACATTCAAGGTACAGTAGCAGATAAGTTATTAAAGCTACTCTGACAGGATTTTATCTTTAATAATAAAAACAACACATTCAGTTTCAGAGGAATATTGTGAGAATTGGCTTAAGTGGCTAACAAAGACATTGATAACATATATACTTCAGTAGACTAAGGTCATATATTGGACCTTATATATGTCTGTCTCTGATCCTAGCAGATCTGAAAACAGACCTCTTCCCTAGGATTACATATGCTGAGCTTTTACCTTTCATGCAAGACATTGCTTCATCCATTTGACTATATAAATAATTTGACAAAGATCTGTGCTATTCCAACTCTTTAGAACCTTTGCAATGATCTTTATTTATGCATCTTTTCAAAACCAATTTATATAAAAAATAATTCTCAGGTAGCTTTGGCACCTCATCGAGCCAGAATGAATCAAAGAGTTTGGCCATTACTCCTCTCCATCAGTCTCTGGATAGATGCTTCTCAAGTGTCCTTCATGCATGGCCTTCCCCATTTCCCTCAGTAGGTGAGTGACTGTCATCTACAGCCAGTTACTAACCTCTATATATGTTTCTATACATATATAGAAAAACAGCCTCAGTTCTGTGTTAGTAAGAATATTCCAGTTTGGACTCTATACCCCAGACTTTACACCAAGGATTATTTAATTATGGCACTGACATTTAATATGAGATCTACATTGTGGATAAATTTGAAGTGTACAATATAGTGTGATTAAGTGTATACATAATTGTGGTGTGATTATACAGTATTCTTATCCATTTCTTCGGGGTCAGGCTTTGGGAATATTTTCATACACTCACTGTTTTTAATAATGCTGCCGTGAATACACTTACACAAACACCAAGATCCTGACTTCAAGTGTTCTGAACAAATTCCCAGAAGTGTTATTACTGGTTCACAGAACCATATGCTATGTTTTGTTCAATTTCCATGTTACTTTCTTTATCAGCTGGATCATTCCATAGCCTCAGTCATGACCAACTCTCAGAACAGAGTCTAGTTCAATTTCTTCATAATAGTTTTTCCTTCATGAAAATTACACTAACAGGTCTAAGATGATCTAATTTTGCCTTTGATTTGTGTTGCCTTGGCACAGATTCAATGCAGTCCCTTGATGACATTTTTTTCAAATAAACAGAAAAAGATACTAAAAAGACCATGAATAGTTCAAACTATTGTATATTTAAAAAACAAGCTTGGGGAGGGAAATTCCACTACTTTATCACAAAATATCTTATAAAGCAACATGTTTAAAACAGTGTGATGCTAAGGTATCTCCTCTCCTTTCTCTCTCTCTCTCTCTCTCTCTCTCTCTCTCTCTCTCTCTCTCTCTCACCCTCTCTCTTTCTCCCTCTCTCTCTTCCCCATTCCTTTCTCTTTCCCCTCTTTCTTCTCTCCTCTCTGCTCTCTCTCTTTTCTCTTTCCTCTCTCCTCTCTATTCTTTCTCTTTATGTCATTTCTCTCTTCTCTCCTCCCCACACACTCAATAGAATAGAATAAAGAGTCCAGAAGTACAAGTTTGTACAACAGACTGGTTCATCTTTGACAAGTGCAGCAACACTATAGTAAAGTCTTTTCAATGAAAGGTTCTTAAATGCTTAATATCCCCATATAAAATAATTAAGCTAGACACTTAACCAATAACAAACACAAAAAAATCAAACCAAAATGAATTAAGTAATTAAACACAAGACCTCAGGTTATAATACTTTTATCCAGACACATGAAGGAGGTCATTATGACTTTGATCTACAATCAGTGGTACCCTTGTGGGTATGACAGCCAAAGTGCAGAAAGTCAATGTGAAAACAGGTAGCATCACATTGCATTCAAATGTGTGTGCTTTGGAGAAAATATTTGGAAGCCACATAGTTGTGACTCACAGCAACATCCCTCTATTATAGATTGTGTAGCTTGGTAATATATTTTGAGATTAAGAAGTGGGATCTCCCTAGCTTTGCTCTTTTATATCAGTGCTTCTCAGGCCTTCCTAATGTCAACACCCTTTAATAGAGTTCCTCATGTTGTGGTGACTCCCAACCCTGATTTCATTGCTACTTCAAAATTGTCATTTTGCTTCTATTGTAAATACAAACTCTTTGGAAGTCCAACAATTAATACAATAAGAACAAAGGAGCAAATAAGTCAATCAAAACCAGTCAGAGGCCTTGATAATTACCTCTCCACAGAGATAATGAGATGCACAAGTCCAGGAGGAGGTACTAAATCCTGCATTCTTTACATCTGACCTGTGCAAATGGTTCCAGAACCTCTATTTTCCAAAACACATTTCCATCCCTATCTGGCTTCTACTTCCTTTCAGACCTACCTGGGGCACTTTCAACTGCTGTTAGAACACAATCCTTTGTGATAATGCTGGTGACATGCATCCGCAAAACCACCCTACATCGACATTTTTCCAAAGTCCAATCCTGGAATCCTTTGCATAAATTTGTAATATTCTTTGTAGTTTTGGAGGGAGGTGGAGGAAACAAGAATATATAATCAGAACTTTCTCCTTCAGAAAAAGAGTGAGGACAACTTCTTTCTTTGGATATTCTTCCCTAAAGAAGTATCACTGCAAAGACTAACACATGGTAACCTGTATTTCATGATGAAGGTAAGAAATGGCCCCATCCCTTACTAGCAAACATGAAGGCAATCAGGAGAGATTCACTATATGCTACACTCACACCCCAAAGGCAGTTGATTCTGTCCTGGAAAGCCATCCTCTGTGAAGAATGCTTTCCATGCCAGGAACCCTAATAAGCTCATTCTCCTTCCTTACCAGTCAGGCAACCATATCCTTCACATTGAGGGTGCTATCTTCCATACAGTGGGCTGACATCTGCCACTTCTCCCAGCTCTTTATCATTGGTCCCATCATTGTCCCTCTCCTTGGAGCACTGAGCATCCCTTTTAGATGTACGACTCTCTTCTCAGACAGAAGGCACATCTTATTCTTCTTAAAGATGTTTAGACCTTTTAAAGAGCCCCTGTCACTGAACCCCACACAGACTGCCTCCTCCTTTCTGTGTACAGACTTCCCTTTGTACCATCTCTCTCTCTCTCTCCTTGTCTTGAAATCTCACCTTTATATTTTCCCCTTTCTTCAACTGCCTCAGCTTTCTCTCCTGTACCTTTCTATTTCCCCTCATCTATTTGCCTGATTTTGAGGTCCCTTCCCTGTTCCCATGTTTGCCCACACACTCATCTCTCTCCATTCCCAAAGGTCACTAACTTTCTTAATCTTTTCAATTTTCTTCTGATTTAAGTTTTCAAATGGATGTGAGGTGGTACCCTGACGTTTGACAGAGACTATGCCTTTGAGTCCCTCATCTAGGCATCAAAACCACAAGCTGGTGACTGCTCTCAGGTTTCATTCTGAAGTGAAGGCATTTCCCAGAACTTGTTGTCCCCCATGATAGAGGCCTCCACATGGTAGAGGCAACAGGTCTAGAACACCATAGAAAGCCAGGACCCTTCTTCCTCCAGTGTGGTTCCTCACAGCCCACTAGAGGACATGGTTGCTTTTGGAAGAGATCTCATTCCCCATCTCTACCCTCTGGATCTTCTCATCCAAATGTCACTTCTTTTCACCTCGTCCCCTCTCTGTGCACACCACTTCCTCTTTGTTTGTTGTATTTCCTTCTTTGGTCACACATGAATGAAAATATGAGCATTTTATCCTCACTGTTCTCATTCTCAACCCCAGCACAAAGTCAGTATTATAGGTCTTTGTGGGGACCAACCTGTGGGATATTTAACAGCATCCTGTTTTCTATTCAGTGATTGTCTGGACCTTCCCTAGATGACATCCACTCTTTGCAACAATAACAAAGTCTCCTTTCATGCTTCCGAGCCCCATGGCTTGAAACCCACTCTCCGAAAGCAACATGGGAGGCCAGAACATCTCTGATTTTCACCAGATATGACACTAGGCTTCTCCTCACTACTTCTTTAGAACAGCTCTAAGTTTAAATACCTGGTCTGGATCCCAGTGGTCTGAAGTCATTTTCTTCTTGTGACCAGCAGCAGGTAGAGCCTCATACAATATTGCCCAGCAGCCTTGCTCAGGTGTCAGTATATTCACTGTGAATTGTTTTCATCCCCTCTATCCTGATTTGCCCAAGAAGCAATCAGTAGCTCGCTGTGGTATCACTGAGAGTACCACAAAGATTAGGGGAAAGGAGGGTTAATGGTAGAGAGAGATGGGATTTCCGGGTGTATTAGTCACCTTTGAATTCCTATGATGTAATACATGACAAAAGCAACTTCAAAGAAGAAAGGTTTACTTGGTCTTGGTTTTGGGGGGCAGGGGAACTTCAGTCATCATAATTTGAAAAACATGGGCATATTCACGATGACAGAAACATGACTGAGCTATTTACATAGTAGTGGAACAGAAATCAAGATCAGAGGCCAGAAACAGGGTGGTCCTAGGTGTCAAAAGCATGCCCTAAGAACCCACTTCTACCAGCATGTCCCATATCTCTAAAGGATCTATGCCTTCAAAATGGTGCCACAAGCTGGTGACCAACTCTAAACATGCCCATGAAAGGCAATGCAGATTCAAGCCATAGCAATAAGAACTCGAGGTGAGTCAAGGAGCTAGGACAGGAGGCAGGTAATCTCAGAACATGGCCACAGCAAGTAGAGAGCGTGGAACAGGATGGGAAGAGACTGGTCTGAGGACAGGCAAGTGTGATCACACTTATTTTTATAGGGAAAGGGTCAAAGAAGATTTGGAGAAGGAAGATGGCTGAGGCAGACATACAGGGGGAATTGGGTTCAGGCACTCTCAGGACTATGATGATTGGATCTGGGAAGAGTGGGTATAGAAGATAGGGGAGGTGTGGGGAGCCAACAGAAGGCAGTTATCATCCTTGCAGCCATTTTGAGCCATATACCCTGACAAGAGACTTGTTTTCAACAGCCTACAACAGCTGAATACACTCTGATAACATCTTATTTTATATACCCAGGATTTTCCCTTGGGTGTGTGTAACTTAAAGGTGTGACTTAAAGGTGTGACTTATGAAGTGAGACTTATAAAAGGCAAGAGGCAGACAGAAGAGGGGACTAGAAACTTGGAACTTGGAAGCACTAGGGACTAGGAACTAGGGACTAGGAACTTGAGACTTAGGACTTGGACTAGGAATGAGAGACTTGGAAAGAGAGAAGAGGGACTTGAGAATAAACGGTACTGAATCACACTCTGTCTGGTCTCTCTTGCTGAACCCTGACCCGCAGACCAGAGCAGCAGTACGAGCTGGGACAATTTAGCCCCCAAAGCTTGGGGCAGTGTGAGCTCTAACAATTTTGGCCCCCAAGCTTTTGGCAGTGTGGGTTCCAACATTTGGCAGAGCAGTCCTCAGTAGAGAGGGAGCTGGAAAGATGACTTACCAGTAAAGAACTGTTACTGCTCTCCCAGAGGACCTAAGTACAGTTCACAGCATCTATAACAGGTATTTCAAAATTACCAATGACTCTAGTTCCAGGAAATCTATTAGACCTTCTTAAACATGGGCTTCTGAATACATGAGGTGCACATAAACTCATGTAGGCACATATGCATAAATAAAAAGAAACAAATATTTTTAAAAAGAAATTTCTGTCTATCTATCTCCCCTACCCTTGTGTGGTGTGGTGTGTGTGTGTGTGTGTGTGTGTGTGTGTGTGTGTGTGTGTGCACGCGTGTTTAGGATCTAAGAAGATTGATCATCATGCCTTGGTGTTGATTTTTCTATGGGTGGTCAGCCATCTTTGCTGTGATAACGGATGAAGATGGACTCAAAGCCACAGCTCACAAATGACAGTTGTGACATCTTTGGGAAAATGAGAGACCACAAGAGAGTAGAATTCTGAGGACCTCACATAAGAATTCCAAGGTGGTTCAGAAGCTGTAGTGACTGTTCCCCTCCAAAGATGCCTAACCTAGGGACCCTCAGATGGCTCCATCTGGCCCATTTTTTCATACTGTCTCCTGCTACAGAATCAGTTCAGAGAAAAACAAGTCATTGTATGTTCCTTCTAAATTCACAGAAGTGACAGAGAAAGTTCCAGAGCAAAGGCATTCCATGTTTGGTTCTGTTTTGTTCTTGTATTCACTGGAATTATGAAGTGTTGATTGCTGTTGGACTTATTTCAGCAGAAGGTTTTACAAAAGAAGGAGAATTTTCTTTATATGCCTAATTTTATTCTTTGACACTGCAAGCAAGCATACAGCAACAGAAAAGGTAACTGGCTGGGAGATGATTATAGAGAAGCCCAAACCCATTGTTTCTCCCCAGAGCTCATCATATGTCTTTGTAAATAACCTAAGCTCTCTAAAACCTCAGGGACCCCAAATACATAGCAGCAAAAATTCTGAGTCCTATGAGTTGCATATAATACATGTGGAACAGTGGACCGTGCTCCCAGACAGAAGAAATGGTAAGGTAGTAACAAAAGTTCAGAACCCCAAATTCTTAATTGAGAATGGCAGAAGTTCATTAGATCCTGAGCAAGTTCCTGTCCTGGACCACCTGACACAACACCCCACTAAGAGGATCATAACAACTGGTGACACAGCATAGTAACCCAGAGTTCTCCATGCTAATGAAGTACTTAGATAGTCCTTGAGGGTTTAGCCAATAAGCTTCTCTTTCTAGGTATCCCTTCCTGCAAAAGGCATTTAATCTCTAGTTCACTCTGAGTAAGTTTTTTGCATCTTTTTCAGCCAGGAATAAAGTTTGGAAAAGCAAGGACTGTTTCTCTCATCAAGGACCGCCATTGGGGGAGGCCATCATCATACAGAACTGTGCCTAAGTCTCCCACAGAAGGCCTCTGCGCACTGCTAGCACTCACCTTGAGCTAAGCTGAGTTCTTCCTGTCTGAAACTCATCTCAACCCCTTCTCCCCTCCCACTTAGCTCTTTCCTGTTCCCAATGGCTTCTGAGTGCCCAGGAGTTTGAGAACCATAACCTCCTTCCCAGCCCTGCCATTTCTCACCCAGAGAAATATGGACTGGGGCCCCTATCTTAGGCTGCATTTTATATCTCCTGAGCAGTGTGTAGGTGTCCACAAGTCTGCCACCCCAACAGGGAGGAAAAAAATGTAAATCTAGCACCCATGCATTTTGCCCCCCCAAGTAGCAACTCAGCAGCGATTGATACCCAGCAGCAAGTGAAAGGCAGAACCACATCCACACACCTAAATGCTCCCTCAACTCCTTAATCACCACACAAGCAGGACATGCTCATCCCCATTGTCTTTCAAACACAGTCAGAAGCTCAATTCCCATCCCATACCCTGTTGTCCTTCCCACTTGAACTTGCTATTGCCCTCTATATTTGCAGTCCTAGAGTATGAATGTAGAGCTTCACACATGCTAGGCAAGCATTTCACCCCTCAGCTGCATCTTCAGCCCTTGGCAGATAGTGCTTCATGTGACCTTGTACTTGACTCATGGATGTCAACTCTTCCACATCCACACTTATCCTGCAGTGTGCTTACATTCTCATTGAAGGTCTGTCTCACTCACGCACCATTATCTCCCTAGATAGCCTGCCTAGCAATAGCATAAACTCAGGCTCTCTTACCTGTTATACCCTGCTTCCATTTGAAGCCTCCTGCCTTTCATCTTGAACTCACACTGCCTATATGTCCCACAGACCTATACTCTATCACCTCATTTCTCTCCCATACATCTCCTTACCATACGGTCCATGCTTGAGTACCACTCATACATAGACCCTTTCCACACAGACACCTATACAGAGAGCTTCTCAGTACAACTTGTCATGTTCCCTCTCCTTAAATCCATCTCTCCCACAGATGTTCCCCATCCCAGCCCATATCCAATCACATTTCTATTAAATCTCAAAGTCCATAATCCACCACATAATAAATTAAGTAAAGACAAATCTACAGTAGGTATATAAATATTGTACCTGAACCCCTGGAAACATTTTCTTATTCTACCACTAATTACACTGAATATTCAGGTTATCATACTCTTAAATGTAAGAATCCTGGGTGCTAGGCTGTCAGGGGACATCAGGGTCTAAAAACTGGCTAAGGCTGTTTCCTCAGTTTCCTTTGTGTCTGGTATGTCTCAGTCTTCCAGATGTAGAAGTAAAAATCTGACTATCCATAGGCACAGACAAGAGAAGTCCCAACAAAAACTCCCTATTACTAATAAAAAGATAAATAAAGGGTCTGCCCAAAAAACTTGAAAAGTTTTGAGAAATAAACATTTAATTTAAACATATACTACATAGACTATAGCACTGTCCCTAACATGGCCTGCAAAGGCCATTGTAAATCCAGAACCTCCAACCTCAGGGGTCTGACAGAGAGCTGCGACAAAGAAGACAACTAGAATACTGAAACTGTCATCCATGAAAGCAGGTAAACAGACCCTACATATCCATTGTGTCAGTAGAAGTCACATGAAAAAAACTGACTCTACCCCATCCGGAAGTAACAAAGGGCCCTTGTGCTTGCTAAGGTGCCCTGGGAAGTCAGCACCTTCCAGGGATCAGCAGTCACAAGGTTTCCTCACTTTCTATGTGAGTTGAAACCATTTGGAAAATAAAGCAGGTCCCTCTACCTTTTCAATCAGAATAGTACCAGGAGAAGCTCAGTGAGGAACCAGCACTTGCTCCCACACATTATCAAGGGAAAGCCCCTTCCAGGCTGTATCCATATGAGGCCCAGTGGGAGCCTCAACTTCTATCCCTCCCTGCAAGAGCAAAGTGATAGTCCCACTTTTCCACAGTGATTATAGTAAGTCCTAATAAAACAGAAGATTTAATATGTTTTATCTCATAATTTATACACAACTCACCCAGATTTCAGTAGAAAATAATGCATCACCTCAAAAACCAAGATGAGCACCAATCTACAAGTAGTGAAGCCTCTGAGGTGACTCAGACCTTACAACCATGGAAACATGGCCAGCCTTTAGCTACTCCAGTGTCACCTACACACATGCTAGGAACAAATGATAGGAAGACTCGAGAAAGGAGTGGGAAGCAGACAACTGAAACAGAGGGAATTTTCAGAATTGAAAAATATAGTTATCTCCGTAGTTACATAGTAGGCATCAACAGGAAAGAACTATTGAATGAAGGAAAGTATAACACTGAAGACAGAGACGTTGAAGTAACCCACTGTAGATAGCAGACAGGATGAAGGCTGTAAAATAAAAAATAAACAGAGGGAGCAGCAGGCACATGACACTGTCCAAAAGGTAGGGGCAGACAGATCTCATTATTCTCACAAAATAGGCAGGAAGTAATCACAAATATCAATGCAGATAAGCAAAACTACAAATTCCTATCAGTGCACTAAGCGATGATCTACATAAGTGGTTCTCAACCTGTGAGTCACAACTTCCTTCACAAGAGTCTCCCAAGACTAAAATACAAATACTTATATTACAACTCATAACAATAGCAAAATTATGCTTACAAAGTAACAATGAAAATAGTTTGATAGTTGGTGGGCACCACAGCAGGAGAACTGCATGACAGGATCACAGAATTAGGGAGGAATGTTGAGCACCACCAGTCTAAATAATCTTAGAGAATTTCCTGCAGAGAAACCAATCCACAGGTACTCTGATGATGTATATAGTCATTCTAGTTGCATTTTTTCCCTTTATTAGAAGTCAGTTGCCTGTGGTTCTGTGGGCCTATTCTGTTTCAGAGCTCCCTAATCTTCTACCATGAGCTATTTGTCTACACTTTTCACAGATAAGTGAAGCAACATTGTGTTGATGACTGTAGCTTTGCAGTAGGCTGGAGTAGGCCTCTCATTTTCTTTTCTGCTGTTAGTATCATGTTGGTCATACCAGGTTCTAGTTCCATAGTTTAGTTTTATAACTTGTATTTTATAGATGGGCAAATGGAACTGGGCTTTAGAGAAATTATCTGATTTTGTCAGAGTTCTCTATCTGGTGAGTAACAGGCATTTAAACTATTTTCAGAGATTGAATCTATCTTAATTTAAAACAAAAATGTTCTATGGAAACTCAAGTCTTAAGATTACCGAGAGATGCATGTCAACAACTCTCTGAAAGCATCATTGGTCTCCCCAGTAACTGATTGCTCTCAATAGGCAAGTGACTTCTTGACCTTATTTGTAGGAACACAGAATGTTCTTAAGCTTCAAGCCCGAGGATTCCTGCAAGGTTTCATAACTCTCAACCAAAATGTACTTTTTGTTTTTATATATTTCTACTCGTACTGTCCCTGGGGAATGCCTAGAAACAAGAGAACAGACCACCCCAAATATTAGAGTTCTGCAAACAAAACCTCTAAAAACCCAAGAAACAGCATGTACCAAAACTTCACTAAAATAGAGGAGACACAAATTAGAAAAACAATGAATGGGGCCTGTTAATTGGAAATTGCAACTAACTCATAATTCTGCACATTTTGCTTATAAATTTTAGCCACTTCAGACAAACCAATATCCTAAGACAAGGGCCATTTCAAGGCAGAAGTAAAAACACAAACATATCCCAAATTTTTGAATAAATACTGTTCTCAGTAGATGACAATGACCTGCATTTATTTGCTTCTCAACCAGAAACTAGAGCAGTCCATAAACTGAAAAGTGACGTCACTTCAATCACTCACTTCTACTGAGTTTATCTCATTTGTCTTTGTGGTCTGCCTTGAGAAAACAGGACGCATCAGGCATAGCCCCTGCCCTCGGGATAGATTCAGACACACAAATAAATCATGGTAAATATGAGACAGGCCACCATGGAAGTATAGCTCATGAAATAACAAAATGCTACATGAGGATAATGGATCAAGGAAGGCTTGTTTGAAAGGGAAATGCCACTGGGCCCTGGTTTCTCTGGTTTTGCTCAGCTGCAGATGCAAAGGACTTAACCCTTAGGCCTAGTGCATATGGGCCATCAGGGTAAGAATATTGCTTCTTAGGAATCCTATTCCTACAACAGAGACTATTTTGGAATTAGCAGGTGCCTTCAGCCTATAAAGCATATGAACCCTTAAAACAATGTGCAGTCTCTCTATACCCAGCTCCAGACCCCAAACTAGCCTGTCCATCATACTCCTTTTGGACTTGAGCTCCAAATTCAAGCCACAGATGAACCTGTCAGCTTCTCTGAATCCATCTTCCATCCATCCACACCCAACTCTGCAGTCTTCAGTTACAATCTCATTCCAGACTGTCACTCACATGAAGTCCCATTGTATGAGCTCTCCTATGGGATCCTGGGTACTGAGCAGATTATAAGTCACAGGAACTTGAGCTTCAGAGCACTGATTCTCTGCTCATATGAGTGAGGCTGTTTTTCTGTAGAGCATGGCCAACTGTGACAATACTTTCTTCAGCCATGTTAATTCTATGCCCTCCTGATTCTAACTTAAACATCATTTACTACTGTTATCAGTCTGGGCTTCTGACCTAACCAGATGATGGTTACACCTGCACTGTGGGGCACATGGACTGTGCCACCAGAGAAAACAGCATGGAATTGACTAGGTGAAACATGTCAGACTTGGAAATCTCAAAAGTTGAGATTTAAAATCTCATCCTAAGACCAGTAGGAATGAAACTAACTCTCTCCCTGTTGCCATGCCTGTATCTGCAGAGGATGTAAACCCCAACCAGGTGGTCACAGGTCATGCAATCCAGCAGCTGGAATTCTTCCCCACGCTAATGAGGCATCTCAGTAGCCTTAGCTTTTAGCTAACAGTCTTTGCCCACTCTGGGGATATTCACCTCCTTCTCAAAAAATATATAACTCTTACATATGCATATATGCCCACCCTGAATAAAGGTATATGCAAAAGCTAAGATTTTCTCAGAGAGCTGTTTCATTGAAAATTGCTGGAAAAGGCCCTAGCCTAAAAGCTGTAACATTAAGATCCTGGAAGGACTTCGTTCTCTTTCCACACCCCGGTGGCATTTGCTCCCATCCTGACCAGGATCCCATCTTTTACAGACTCTACTTGACTCCCTCCTGGTCTGGCATATAGCAATCTGAACCATGGACCCCACCCATTCTGGACTTTGCCCATCCTCTCTGGGCCAGTGTACCATCTACCACCAGTGACTGGATACCCCGAGAGGAGAGACAGAACCTGGAACCACAATGCACAGGACTTGAAATGAAGCTCACTAATTGTGGACTGATATTTGGCCTTGAGAATTTGGTTGGTGATACAGCCAAAAGTAACTTGCTTCTGTTTGTAAAGAAGTGAAGGTGAGTGGATTTTTGTTTTTGTTTGTTGGTTGGTTGGTTGTTTTTTTCAGTTGACTCTCAGCTGACCACAGGCTGTATGCATTCTTCTGTACACATACTTCTCTGGGCAGACTGTTGAACACATTTTTGCCTCAGCAGATCCCTCTTCTAACTCCTCTGATCCCTGCAGTTGACTAGACTCTTTGTGAGACTAGAGCTCTGTGGGCATAGGGTGTGGGCCAGTGGGCTGTGAGATGCAGCTGGGTGCTTGATCGAGCATGAGCTTGGAACCCCAGAACCTTACTGGACAGCAGGAGTTCAGCTCTGCTCCCAGGCCCTGGCTCTTTTCATTTAGCTTGAGTCCTCTAACAACCACTCCCACAGAGAGGTCTATGGCCAATAGTCATGAGGAACAGGCCTCAGGTCCTAGAGATTTACATACTAATGAGGTACCTGAAGGCCAGAGGGTGGAGCCAATTAAACATTCTTCCCCAGCCCCTCCCCACTCTCTCCCTCCCTATTTAACTCAGGTCTGCCCTGCTTGGGGGTGCACATCCAGATCCAACCACTATCCGTCATGACATTAAAGCCTATAAAAACTCCATGGACTTTCTCGTGTCATTGGGGCTGCGCCATGAGGAATTGTGGAGAGGCCTTTAGTGAGCCATAGCTGCAGCTAACTTCCAGCCTGGAGGAACCCTGCTTCTCCAGCCACAATTACCTATAATAGGGTGCTGATTGTGCTTAGTAAGCCTTTAGCATAACAATGAGTTAGATCTCCTCTTGCTTTCTGTCAATGAACCCTCAATCCCAGTGACCATCTTGGCCTATGTTTGGTGTGTTTGCTCTGTACTTTAAAGGATGAACAAAAGATCCTGGAAGCAGGATCCTCCTGTCTGATGCATTTCTTTGATGTGGTCTTCCAAATCATAAGGCTACAAGAACTGATTATTTCCCAACCCTAAAGAAGTCAGATGTGGGTCTCTCTCACTGGGTTAAATCAGAGTTTCCTTGGTCAATGATTCTTTCTGGAGAGTCTAGTAAGAATTTACATATTTTCCCCCTCCAGATTCTGGAGACCACCCACAAGCTCTGGTTTGTAGTTCTTTCCTCTGTCCCTGAGGCCAACAACAACAACTTTCTGGTCTTGCTTTTCAATTGCTTCTCCTTGGATCACAGCTGCTCTGAGTCTTCTCTACTCTGTGAGGTTCGTCCTATTTGACAAGACTCAGTGGACAATTCAAGTGCATCTCCAGCTCTCAAAACCCTGCATATTAACAATACGTACAATATCTTTCCCCCACCCCACCCCTTAATTCTTATGGGATCTAGCACCATTATAGAGAATATGATATTCGGTTGTAATATGACCAGGTCCAAACTTGCTATCCTTTCCTATATCTATTTTGGTTATAACTTTTAACTAAGGAGTACCTCAGGTTTCACAAATCTAAGTAGTTACATAAAATTTTAATTTTTCATTTGCAGATACTAGCTATCATCTTTATTCCTAGAGCTCTTTGTTAATCTTGAAATATACTAACTGCTTCCCCACTTATCTTGAACACATTAAAGCTAATAGGAGGTTTGGAAGCTTTAACTTCCCAATAAGGTCTATGCTCAACTTTCTGCATATTCTTGATTGGGGATTCTCTGGAAAGAGCAGCATGATTTGCTTTGTCACTTCTAGCCATAACTCAAGAGTGATGCAGCTGGGCTCAAGTACAAGTAACCTCAGGTCATGAGCATTTACAGCTGAGATGTCCCACAGGCAGGGAAACAGACAGGAATCACTGTAATGTGCAGGCCGCTGACTTGACCCTCCCACTTCCAAGTTCAGGTGTCCTTAGTTTATCATATGTTTCTATGTCTGAGACACAGAAGCACATTGCTTAGTCTCCTCTAAGGTGTGTTGAACAAATTCCATTCTAGTCTGTTGAGGACAGTCATGACCATTCTAATCGGAAATCGGCCAGCTTCCCTGTGTTGCTATCCCCTCATATTCATGCTGGTATCTTACATGAAGAAGCTGTGTAACTGGAACAGATCCTACAACAGTGACTCCATCATGGACTTGGATGTACAACTCATTATGAGTTCTTAGGCAACTTGCTTAATTTTTATGACTATGATTGCCTCCTCTATAATTTTCAATCTACACCTATGACTCTTTTAGTACCTAGAACTGAGCTTATCAATAGAAATTAATGCAACCACAGGCAATGGCCACCCAGTAAATAACAAATAAAATGCCTATTTTACACACTCAATATCATAGAAGCTTTAGGCAAAATAGTAGAACAGAGAAAAGGAAAAGTTGGGTGTTTTCACATTAAGTATTATTGGTAATGTTTTTCCCATGTTATAAGTGACTGGAATACTCCCCCTCTCTCTAACACACACACACACACACACACACACACACACACACACACACACACA
>JADRCG010009009.1:0-47394 GCA_019844195.1 Rhabdomys dilectus | reverse complement strand
ACACACACACACACACACACACACACACACACACACACACACACACAAAGACTCCCAGCTGATGCTAGGCATATGCAGAGCCAGTAGTCCTTCCAGTTGAAATGAATGAAACATTTGGCCCTTCATTTTTATTTGTTAAAAATTTGAAGACATTGTTAATACTGTATAAAGATCAAATAGTTGATGATAACAGATATTGAATTACATGGCTGAATCAGCAAACTAAAGACAAAAATATAGAGTTGGGGAATATGGGGATTCAGAAAATATTTACATATGTAGATACCATCTTTAGGTTAAAAAAAAATACTACCCATGAAAAGTCCATGGTTAATTCGTTGTTCCACTTCAGCCAGTCACTACTTTCTTATAGTAGTAAAATGAATATTCTTCAAAGAAGTAATTTCAGGCAGGAATCTAAATATTAGGCTAGAACAAAGAAGTAATTTCAGACAAGAATCTAAATTTTAACGCTAGAACAAAGAAGTAGGCTTCAGACATGAAAATGAGCTTGGACTAGGACAGGGAAGTAGGCTCAGAAACTTTGGTCATCCTAATAAGCCCTTAGAAACAGTGATCACAGGAGTGTTTGCATAATTGGGTTTAATGTCTTGCTTGTTCTTTGACTATTTGTGTTTATTGTCTTGCTTGTTCCTTGACTATTTGCATCTATTGTATTGCTAGACCCTCAACCTAGAACTGACCTTAATACATGTGTGTAATTAAAATGATATAAAAGCAAAAAGGAAGAGGGGGAATGGGATAGGAGGTTCTAGGGAGGGGAAATGGAAAAGGGGGATGACATCTGAAATGTAAATAAATAAAATAGCCAATAAAAATGTCTGAACTTGAAAAAAAGAATGTTCTTTAAATTGATCACCATTCTCCTGCAGTCGCACTTGGTGTGAATGAAGTGTCTACGTGACAGGTTTTTCAATTTTTTTAATGATTTGTCTTTTGTCACTGTGCACTTATGTGATTTCTTCACTCTAACTTTTGCATGTGGATGTCTTTTTTTTTACATGAATATACATATAGCACAACTTATGCATCTAACAATCTAAAGTGAAGTTTGAATTGCTATCAGCTTAAATTCTTCTGAACAGTGCTTTGAGCAAGAACAATGTGCCTCTTGTTCACGTTTCTACACATTTTTACCCACTTTTAGTGGTTAATACCTAGAGGAGAAATACTGGGACTGGGATACATGTTTGACTCTACTTTCTGTTGCTGTGATAAACACCATGACCAAAACCAACTTGGGACACAAAGGACTTACTTCATCTTACATTTCCAAGTCTCAATCCATCACCCAGAAAAGCAAAGGCAGAAACTCAGAGCAGAAACCATGGAGGGATGCTATTCACTGGCTTACTCACAGGCTCGTACCCAGTTAGCTTTCTCATACAGTACAGACCAACCTACCAGGGGTTGTGATATCCTCACAGACATGGCTACGGTCAAATCTGATGGAAGTAATTCCTCAGTTGAGGTTGTTTCTTCATAGGAATGGAATTATGTCTTCTTTTCACTTATTGTAATGATTTCAAGGTTCTGAAGGATGAAAACATATGGAAACTTCATTCTTTTACTTACTTATGAATAGTAAGTATTTCATGGACTTCATTTTGCTTATCTATTTAGGGACTGAGCTCGTTAAGTTTTTGCAGACTTGACCTTAGCTAGAGTTAGCTGAGATAAGACCTCAACTGGAAAAATGCATCCATCATGACCTGTAGGCAAGTATATGAGGGCATTTTCTTGATCAATGATTGATTTGAAAGGGATTGGGCCACTGTCCACAGTATCATCCATGGGCATACAGTGCTGGGTTGTGTAAGAAATCAGGCTGATCAAGTTTTGGAAAGCAAGCTTTTCTCCATAGCCACAATTTCAGTTCCTATCTCCAAGTTCTCGCATTTAGTTCCTGGCCTGAATTCCTTCAGTGATGGACTGTGTGACCTGAAAGTTTAAGCCAAATTAGCCCTTTGGAAGGCCCAAGTTTCTTTTGGCTATAATAGTTTATTAAAGCAGCAAAAAACATTAAAGTTGTCACCTTTTAAATTGCTTCTAAGGTCACGTTTTTAGAGATCTTTTATTTTCCAAACGGTTGGAACATTTATAACCTACGTCTGGTGTTCCATGACTCAGATTTTCCACCAGCAGGTTGTGTGGTGACTCTACCTGTACTGTATAGCGTCAGTGTTCTAAGAGGTAGCTGTACTTCCCTTGCCTTGTTAAGAAACTATTCAAAGGTATTTTGCAGTATTATTATTGCTTATTATTGTTATTGTTTATTATTGTTGTTGTTGTTGTTATGTGTGTGTGTGTCTGAATACATGTTTTTGTACCATATCTATGCCTGTGGGGACACTTAGGTACATTCTACGGGTTTTAAAGTGTCATTTTTTTAAGTTGTATTTTGTTCAACATGCTTTTATCACTGAGATTCCTTTTCTTCTCTGGCTTCCAGGTTTCTTTAGAGTTGTAGTGAAGAGCATACCGGCGTCCCTTGTCATTTCCTTTCAGGTTGATATGGGGCACCTTGTGTGTCTCTCCCAACATTTCAAGTTCACATGGCTGGCCTATAGACTCAAGTTAATTCCTGGAAGCCCTAGGAGAGAAAGGTCTCTGTGTGCTGACCCAACTACCCAGGCATGAGTAAAACTAACAAGCTAAGAATGTGTTGGCTAATGCACAGGAAATGTCCATTCTGAAACAAGAAGCCACTGGGAAGAACATTGGCTTTTGTTGGGGGCCAAGGAACTCCCCAACTGGCTGTGACTAGGGCTACTAAGTCCTAAAAGCACCCATCCTGTTTGTCTTTTAAAAAAAATCACATGTGAATCATGACTCACTCACAGTTAGCCAGAGTGAATATTTCACCTACAGAGGAAACAGAATGAATGGCTTGTAGTACTTCCCTAATTTTTTTTTTAAGACACACAATGCTTAGCACAGAAAACATTTTAAAAATTGTGACCTAAACTAACATGATACAATCAGTGACCCCTTAAAGCAATACATGATATTGTTATTCTTAGTCACCTACCAGAACTTGATGATAAGATTGTATGGCTAAAGACAAAACACTTCAGCCACTTAGAGCAATCAAGTTAGAAGCCTCCCTTGTTGGCTAGCTCTCATAGTGTCAGAAAGTAAAAGGTAGTTTGGCAGAGACTTATGAACTTTGGGAGCTACAGTATGACCTCCCTGACAAGATGTGCCCATTGTGGCAATAATGGCACAGATGTTTTGGGGATAACTAACAGCTATCTAATTATATTGACAATCCACTCAATGGAAGATAACTTATGCCCATTATTACAAACCTGACCAAGTACTCATGGCTGGAGAGGTCACAAACCCAAGAGCAGAACCCACTACTATTATTTTGCTAAATTGATATATTTAACTGCTGTCTAAATTACTTATCATTAGATCCATAGATTAGATTAGTAACCCTTTAGTCCTCTTCAAAGAACCTTATCTATCTATCTATTTATCTATCTATCTATCTATCTATCTATCTATCTATCTATCTATCTATCTATCTATCTATCTATTCATTGGAAGTGGACAAAAGTTAAACCATGATTGTCCAAACACAGCGCATAAGCAACTGCGGAATGCTTATCCTCAAATACGACATCTATGTCATACTTCCTACCCTGAGTTCAGGAAACATCATGGAAGTAGGGGTGGGAAGATTGGGAAAGCCAGATGAGTGGGAAGACTATTGTGAATTAGTGACCGGGAAGTTTCACCCTTTGACTCTCAGCAGCTATGGCAGCCTGCACTAGATCAAACTAGTCAGCATTTCATCATGAATGGAAAAAGAGTCACAAGGTATCCACTAGTTGAGGAGCTATAAGCTACAGCTTCTGGGTAAGAGTTTTCTTCGGGAATGTGGCCTTTTGTCGGTTGCTCCTCTCCCAGTGGACAACCCTGTACCCATACACATATGGGGAGCACTAATTGGACTCAGTGAGTTACATACTTAGAAGAGGAGACAGAAGCCATGCATAGAGAAGGGCAAGTGACAGGGGACCCAGAAGGAGCTGGAGGGAGTGAAGAGTATATCAAAATGGAAAAGCCATTATGATCAAAATACATTATGTCTACATATAAAGTTATCTAAAAGTAACTGTTAGAAAGCACTGGCATGTGTCTTATTGTTGATAGTATATAAGACACTTGCTCAGAGATTACTCACATAGAAAGTTATTTTCCAAAAAAAAAAAAATTCATAATGAAACATTACTTTCAGCCTTAAGAAAGAAAGGTATTTATATACAGGGTAGATGAGTGTAGGCCATTTTGTTAACTGAAATAGCCCAGCACAATGAAACAAACATCATGACATCTATCTCATGTAAGACATCTAAAATGTCGACTTGACAGCGAGGCAGTGCAAATGGCTACCAGAAGCTACAATAAAAGTCAAGGATTGCAGTGATATTGGGAGATATTGGTCAGAGAATCCATTTTTTCTGTTAAATAAAAATCATTTGGTTCAAGAGACAACACAGTATGGTGACTACAGTTAGTAGCAGGGTATTATATTTTTGAAAATTATGAAATAAGAATTCAAGCTGTTTTCATCACACAAAAGAAGTATGTTAGGTAATGAGCTAATGAGTTCAGGTCACCACCCAGAATCTTACACAATACAAGATGTTATGATACACAATGTATACACTTCTTGCCATCAACAAAATAAAAGGCCTTTTTCTACATTAAAATGATTCATTTGCACAATACTGTGATATCTTTCCCCCAATTATTGTGTTTTTGTAGCAGTCTAGTCATTGGGCAATTTTTTTTAATTCCTAGGCATTTGAGAGTAATTTAATCAAGGCAGTAGAGATATTTCCTTTAATTAAAACAAACTGTTGTGATGTGTTTATTTGAAAGAGCAACTATCATTTTCTTTTTTGACTAATGATATTTCATTGCAAGTTACAAGTTAGCATTTTCATGTGCATATGGAGTCCTGGTGTGTGTTGGACACTTCCTACTCAAGCAAACCAAATTTAAAAAAATAAAAGTGTTTTTTCAGGGCTGAGAAAGGTTGTCCCTCCCACCACTTCTGAAGGCTAAAGGCTGCAAGGTTACAGTGCTCTGTTACTTTCTCCACATTTAAAAAGAATTGTTAAGATTGTTTGGAAACTCTCTCTCTCTCTCTCTCTCTCTCTCTCTCTCTCTCTCTCTGTGTGTGTGTGTGTGTGGGGGGGGTGTAAACATGTTTATGGGTGCCAGAAGAATCCAGAAGAGGGTGTCAGATCACCTTAAACTAGAATTACAGGCAGGCGTGAGCCCCTCCCTGTGAGTGCTGAGAACCTAACCAGGTTCTCTGAAAGAGCAGTACAGGCTTTTAAGCTCTGAGACATCCTCCAGCCCCAAGTCATTTTCTCAGTACTATGTACAACTTTTTACCTTAAAACTCTTGCTCTAAAAGAATATTAGACACTAAAAGTATAGATTTTACAATATTTATGCTTTAAACACCCAGCATTACATAAGCTAAAGTGTACGAAATAGACATATTTGCATATTTGGTAGCAAATAAACCGCTATCAATGTTTGTATTATTTAAAAGTATTTGATAATATTTAAATACAGCATTGAAATGGCTAAGGCATGGGGACCCCATTTGATGAAAAAACAGAGATTTCAATTCAGCATGAAATGCAAAATTATTTGAAACTATTTATTATATATTATTATTATATATGTCATATATAATAATATAATATATATTATATTATTTATTATATATTATTACTATAAGAAACTATTTACTATTATGACTAATGATATTTCCAATTGATTAACTTTACTTTTATAATCTGTAAACCTTGAAAAGTCTAAATATTCAAATACTGATGATCATTCATGACGATATTTAAATACCAAAAGAGATCTTAGATTAATACATATTTATACACTTGGTAGCCCTTCAATACACCAATCATATTTTCAAAGACACAAACAATAAAAACTAAAATCTACCTTTCCAGGATTCCCTAGATGGCTTCTGCTTCAACAGCTTAATGCTCGGAAATCTTTCTTAAAGGTGCAATACAGAGAAGACAAGACTTAAGTCAACACCCAGGACCCCCCCCCAAAAAAAAAAAGAAAAGAAAGAAAAAAGAAACATAGCATATATTCTACAGTGAAGTATAGGGTCCAGAGTGTTTCTAAAGCCATTTCCACTGTCTTGGTCATTGCATTCCCTGTGAGTAGAGAGTAGAATTGCTGTGTCTGCAGCTCAAAAGTCTATGTGTATCCACACAAGAACAGAAAGACAAACTGATAGATATATGTATTAAGATAGCAGCACAGTATGCTTTATAGGACTTTATTCCCTGATCATGAACATGTTATACTATGTCTTGTTTTGTTTTGAACAAAATTCTCACGTAGGAAGCAAGCCAGAGGCCCAGGATGACATCTAAAGGCAGAAAGCTCACACCACAGCCATGGCTCCAAAGAGAGGGAAGAACCATTTCCCTTTGAACCTGTCCAATATCTTCCATCAAATGACTTAACTGAAGTCTGCCTTTCTCAAATTGCTTGTGCAGAAATCCACAAACTTTATAATGCAAGCCAGGAAATTGTTTCAAACACAGATTGTTCTGGTAGGAACTAATAAATGTTCATGTCCTAGGTTTGATGCAACAGACGCAGAGTCTTAAAGTCTGAGAAAAGACAGCCTTGTTTTACAAGGGTGTGTGAGAGACAGCACCTTAACTTTATTTACAGTGCTACATATGCTGAAGATATTATAATAACTCGAATTGTATGTCTAGCCTTATTTCCAGGCTACTAATCTAAAATAAAAAGCCTGTTTTCTTGCAGGCCACATTGGGAAGGTCGTTGTCAATGGAGTGGTGAGTGCAGTTTATCTTGGCTATACTGCTGTATCGAAATGACTGTTTTCTGTTTTCTCTACTCCTAAAGCCCTGTTTTATTTTCAAGAGTGACTTTGGATGGATTTCCCTGCTGTGGTTCTTCTCACTGTGGGTTATTCAGAGTTTAAGTTCACAAGGTTGATCATCCCCACCAGGCAGCCAGCAGCCCTGCGAGGGAGAGCAGGTGTCCAGTGCTCAGTGAAATAAAGCCCCCACTCCGCGCCCACACCCCTGGAATTGGATCCTAGTGAGACAGAGTAAGGACATACAGAAGGCTAAAGACCACTCATTCATCAGGTGTTCCGGGAACATGTGCCTGAAAGAATGGAACATCCTATCCGGTGTTACATGAGCTGCACTGAGTCACTGGTAAACTGTGTGTTCTGCTCCAGGCAGATACTCTCCAAGCTGCTTGCTCACTGTGGGTCATCTTCAGGAGTCAGCTCATCATCATCGTTTGGAATTCTTTTCCACTGCTTGTCATGTAGCCCAACCACTATGGAAATCAGAATGGAAGCTCTTCAAAAAATAAAATAAAATCTAAAAATAGAGCTGCCATTGGATACAGCTCTGAAATTTCTGGGTACTTACCCTGGGGAATCTGAGTCAATGTATCCGTATTGCAGAGATACTTTGCATCAGTAATTTTTACAGCACTCCTTCCATGGTGAAATAACCTGGATGTCCAAATACAGAGGAATGAATGAAGAAAACGCAATACATGTGTGCAGGCTTGAAAGTAAGAATTAATTTATGTCAGTTTTAGGAAAAGAGCATGCAACTTCTAGCAATCACATTTAAATGAACGAAATGAGACTGGAAAGACCAAGACTGTGTTTTTCTCTCACTGTGATTTCTAGGTTTTGCATAAATACATAAGATTGTATCTATACCAAAAAAGGGGAAGAAGATCTCAGGAGATGGCAGATAATTAATGAGATTGGGGAGGGATTGGAAAGGGGGTACACTGGAGTACAAGCGGATGCACTAGGGTATGTGCAGAGAGCTTTGTAGCCCTGTATGGAAATGTACTAGTGAAACATATTACTATGTACAAGGAATATATGTCAATAGCAAAGAAATTAAATTTCAAATTAGTAAGTTTATCTTTCTGTGGTGCTGTATTGTCTATAAAATGTGATATTACCTATTCCTTTTGTAACAATGCAATATAAATTAAGTCAAGAACGTGAGGACAAGCTGCTGACAGACTTTTCCAACTCTGGCCTTTGACATCCCAGCTGTGCCTATGAAAGCAGGGGCTCCTTGTGTGGCCCTTCCTTCCTCACTGCCTGGCTGTGCACTTCACATCCCATGCTTCTCAATGGAAGGAAGAGGCATCATGAGTGATAAGAGCAGACAGCTCTGTTGCCTCCCAAGCACTTCAGCTGACCAGTGACCTGGGCCCAGCAGGCCTCTATGTACAAAGGGGACAAGTGGACACCAGAGGGCAGGAGCTGGGAGTCCAGAGGCAGATACTGTTCCAGTGGCTGCAGTACTTATCACATTGCTCTTTTCAGATCAGACTTGATTTGGGAGGGACCTCCCTGCCTCCTTCTGGCTATTTTGTAAGCTTCTTGGTATGATAACTCAAGTGCATTTGACTGTTCACTGTGTATAAAAATAACACTCTAGAACATATTTTACATTTATAATTACATTTATAATTAATTTTTATTGAAAGATAAATTCTATAACATAAAATCCTTTTTTATACTTATTTGTTCATTTGGTGTTTGCCTGCACATACTAGGTCCACATGTAAAGGACATGTTAGAAGAGTCAGTCCTCACCTCCCACCACATGGGTTCCAGCACAGAAACTCAGACCCTCCTTGTCTTCCCATTTCAAAGTTTGTTAGTACATCATTTTCTTGCTGTTGGTGGTGCTGTTTTGTTTCCCGGCCTGAGCTAATTCTTCAAGGTTTTGAATGCTTTCTCATGTGTAGACATTGCAGTCTCTGTACATTTAGTTTAGTCATGTCATAACTGGACATAAATTTTCTAAATAGTTCAAAACAATGTATCTCCCAGATAGCCAACGCCTCCTATATCACATCTGCAGCCCTCAGAGGCACTGGAGCACAACCCTTAGCTTAAACACACACAGTTCATGAAAGTCCTTGGAGTGAGCAGGAAGTGAGAACCTTACACTATTCTTTTAGACATAGACTCTTTCTATATTGCCCAGGCTGGCTTCAAACCCCTGTGCTCCAATGATCAGCCTGTAGTACTCTCCAGTGTAGCAGGGACAGCAAATGTCTGCCACTGCCCTAGTTGGTCCCAGTCTACAGTTTTGTTCTTCAGCATGTATACTTTCCTCCAACGCATGAGACTTCCGCAAAGCCACATAAACAGAGTCAGGCTTGGCAAAGTCTCTGGGAACCTCTCACTCCTCAGGCTTTTACCACAGCTGTCAAAGTGACATGATAGGAAACAATTGCCAGTGGATGTTTTCCACCAATGTCCAGGAAAGACAATGTTTTCAGGCCATGAATTCTGTCAGGCCAAATCAAGATAAGCCCTGTCCAGGGTGTTCCAAGGCATAGCTACCCAAGTCAGCAACTGACCTTTGCCCTCAAAGGAGGCTTTGGGAAGCATGAGGCTATGATGTTCTTACAGTGGGTGCTAGGTTACTCAATTTTAAAACCACTGTGGTGACAAAGTTGACTGTTTTCACTTTTTGAATCGAGCTTCGAGACAGATGAGGAAGCAGACCAAGTTACTATCATACAACAAGCAAGGGTTGGGGGGCAGTGCAAGTAATCTAGTGCTTGTCTAGCACCCCAAGGACCTGGGTTTAACACTCAGTACTGCTGGAGCTGAGCTGTAACAATATCCTGTCACTGCTGAGATTCAATATTCTTGACTCCTTAGATTTTATTTTGTAAAACATCTTAATCCTCTGTCCCCAAAATTGTTTGATTTTCTTTTCTTTCCTTTTCCTTCTTTCTTTCTTTTTTCTTTTTTCTTTCCTTCTTCTTTCTTTTTGTCATTATTCTTGTTACATTCATGTCAAAGTGAGGTTTTGAGGTTCTTTCTCAGAGACTCTAGAAGACCTTGCATAGTGTTTCTCACTCTGTTGTCTTTAGAAATACAAATGTTGCCTGAAGTGCCTCGGATTGATACAAACACTCACTAAATGACTTAACCTTGGGAAACTTTTTTGAGAAAAAAGTTTGGCAACATACCAAACTCCTCAAATTCATCCAAAAACTTTAAGGAAACTTTTATGTCTATTATAATCAGATGTTATTAAAGAGAATTTTGGCCCTGGACATAGTAGTGCATGCCCTGTGGTGGGGGTGGGATGTGCAAAGGCAGGCAGATCTCTGAGTTCCAGGACAGTCTGGTCTATAGAGAGAGTTCCAGAATAGCCAGGGTTATGCAGAGAAATCCTATCTTGGAAAAAAAACAAAAAAGAAGGGGAAAGAGGTGGAGGCTGGAGAAGAAGATGAGGAAAATGAGGGAGAAGAGAAAAAGAAAAATTGGGATTTGATTTTGTTTCATAAGTATGAACTCTGTACCAATTACTGTATTCATACACACATGCATATACATATTCATATATCAAAATAAGACTAGAAGTCCTATCAAATTATAGCTTAGGGCTTATAGCTCCTTGGTAGATTACATCCATAGCATGTGTGAGGCCCAGGGTTTGATACCCAGTACTACAAAAACGAGAAAGAAATGATATAATGAAAAACGAAAGAATATTATTGTCAGTGGTTAGACCAACTCCTCCATGCTAAGGAACTGTGAATTATACACAAACATTGTTTTAACATTTAGAGAATTTGCTATTATTCTTCTGTTAGGTAAATCTTGAATTTTTTGTATTCGAAATTACAAAATGGTTTAATAAACATTGTGGTTGAATATCTTTACTTTCATTTGTGTATTTTATGTATGCTACAATATTTCACTGTGTTTCAGGAGCTTAGCAGCTTCTGAGCATCCATGCTCGGTGCATTAAAATAGCTTCTGCATCTACTACATACAGATAAAGTGCTAGGTATCTTGGGAAAATTAAAGGAGTCAGAGAGGAAAGGTCGGTCAATGAAACCCCTTTTGTAGCACGTGAGCATAGTGTAAGCCCACAAGGGTTGTAGATCTAGAGACAAAGAATAGGGACAACCAACAGAAGTTAGCATAGGGTATGGGTGATATTGTCAGTGACACTGGAGAAAAAACTTGCTGCAGAGGGGAGTCTGGCAGGCCGAAGGGTAAAGAATGACTTCCATGTGGAGGTAAAGGCAAAACATAGAGCAGTGTTGGCTCCATAGATTCTGGGTGCATGATAAGCAAAGCCTTCTGTAGCCTTCCCTAGTAAGGAACAGAGGCAGTGACACTGGACAGGATGAAGCCTGGTGACTACCTTTTTCAGGACATTGTAGATACAACATTCTTCAATAGTACTCTTGATTCAAGTCTTACTTCCTGTTGATGGAGTTATAGCCACAGTTCTTCCTGTTTTCTCTTTCTCCTATTTTGGGGGAACACATTACTTTAATAATTGGTGAATTATGTTGAACTTGCTACAGACTCTTTGCTCTTCTAAAACCCAGTTGAAACTCATCCCCCAGTGTGATGGTGTTAGGAGGTGAATCCCTAAGAATCCCTGAGCTCATTGTGAGGAGGCAGAGCCCTACAAATGGTATAGTGCCCTGGAACAAGAGACAGAAAGCTGCATTCTTCCTTCTAGCCCATGATGACAATGAGAGTGTATCATCCTGAGCCAAGATACCATTCCCAGCCCCTAAATCTACAGGCACCTTGATCTTTAACTCCTCAGCCTCCAGGGCTGCACAAACATATGTGTTATTTATGAGTCACCTAGTCTGAATGGACTGAGAGACTCATTTCCCCATAAGCAAGTTTTTAATCAACCAATGAGCTTGGTTACAGTGTGAAAGGTTAAAATATTGGGAAACCATGATAGGATTATTTGAGAGCCATGTGGTAGATATCTCTGAAGGTGCTCACCTCCAGGCCATGCTTTAGACTGCAACAAGACTGCCATACATTAGTCACAGGCTCACTTGGGTGACAGTCACAATTTGGGATTACACTATTCTTTCTATACCACTATGTTTGCACCCTTCCAATTGTCTTTTTTTTAGCATATCTTGCTTCTACATGTAGCTTTAATCTCTGTACTATTCATTTCCACATGTATTTGGCCATCATTCTCTTGAAGCCTTAGCATATTTTCTTAGTTCTCACAATCTCAACAGCTTTCCCATAAATCCCTGATCATAGCCATTTATTTTTAATTTCAAACTTCTTGGTGACTCAGTTGAAAGTTTATTAGTTTATTTAATAAGCAGCTCTGTTTTATCTCTTGCTTGCTATGAGGTGCCCACATAGCAATAACTTTACATAAAGGTCTGTCTAGTGGGTTAATGGAAAATAAATGATGGTCTTATTACAGACATATCTAAGATCAGCATGAGTCCAAGCAGACATCCGTTGCACTTTCTGCCATACATCTGGAGAGAGATCTCTGCAATAAGTGACATTTCAAAAAGGTTATCCTTAGTTAAAAATAAATACAAACTGAAGCAAAATCAGAGTGTCTTTTGTAGTTACTAAATGAATAAATACAGACCTGTTAAGAATGCAGTAAAATGGCTGAACTTGTGAACTCCTGAAAGAACAAATCTGAAGACCGTGGAGAGCTTCCATCTGTGGTTAACTCTGTGCATTCATGGTAACTGCACATTCCAACCCTTGCGCTCCGTGCCAATGGATACACAGAACACCGCAACCTGCTCCGTAATGAGCTTATGAGATGGTGATTCCACACAGCAGTCATCAGTCAACTGTAAAGATTGTCCAGCAGCATTCTTAGTGTTAGCAAAACAATATGGATCAGTCTATCAGGTTTTGAAAATCTGATACAATACATAAAATAATTGAGTGCTATACAAATATAAAATTATCAAGATAAATCAAATATCTTCTTATCAAACTCAAAACAAATAACCTTATTAAGCTAAGTTTACTTTAAATTGGTAATCAACGATACACCTCTCTGATTGGCTCTTTTCCCTCTGTGTTTGTTGGGTCTTTTTTTTTTTTTTTGAGACTGAGTCTCACTATCTATCGCATCCTCAAACTTGTAACAATCCTCTTGCTCCACCTCCCAAATTCTAGAGCTAAAAATGCAAGCTACTATTTCCAGCAATCTCACAGGTTTTCAGTTTCAAAACTTACAAAGCATTTTTTACTTCAACAGCTGGTATCTGTGCTACAGAGTTTTCCTTATCTACTTGGCTTCTCACCATGGGGAAAGTGGAGTTTTTCTATCCTTGAGAATGGTTATGGGATGTAAGGAAACATTTGGGTATGAGACTAGTCTATGATGGTATGTAAACACTGAAAGACAAAAATGTGCTGTCTCTGGACAAGGTGTTCTTTAAGATGAAAACCAGTTATATGGAAATGTATAATCTACTATAGATGATTCTCCAGGAGAAACAAGTTAGTGTCTTCTAATAAACTCAAGTCTGGCACCATTTACCTAAAGGTAATGGAATGAAATTGTGTCTCTTGTTTTTCATTCCACTGATGATGGAAGAGGGCCTTCAGTAAACCAGTCTCCAGCAAAATGGGCTTATTTCTCAATGTTGCACAGAGTTCTTGCATTATGTCCTACACTATGCAAAGAGACAGACACCTTGTACTTGGGGTCAGCTGTATAAGGTATATTTCTTGGGCTTTTATCTTATGTACTTCCAATTATTCTTTATTGTTCTATATGCATAGATTCTTGTCTTCATACCTTTGTAATCATGTTCATTCTTCAAATGTGTAACAAGCAGACACTAGCATCCCTGAAAGCTCTAGTGTAGTAAGTGTGTCTTTGGTATACTAATACAATGGTATGTTGGTGTTACTTGTAGATCGCAGCCTTTGGACACCAGATGGGGTTCCACAGAAGATGTGGGGTGTCAGGGAAAAACTTGGCCACAGTAAAAATGGTTTGATTGCAAAATGGCAAAATCCACTCAAATTCAAATGAATAATGAATTTAAGATGTTTCTCCCAGCCCTCATCAGTGTTGCATGGGACAACTTCATAGTAGCTTTGCTTCCAAACACAGAGAAGATGCATCGTGTCTCCTAGCAATGTCGAACAAGCACTGCTTGAAACATCCTGGCTGAGAATCAAGACTATTGCACTATGAACCATAGAGTCTATGTCATATTTTCTCATATAGGAATACAGTGGCTTAGTTATAGAGAACACTTACAGCTTTTTCGTAGCATCAATCCTCAGAATATAATCAAATCTTTAGATCAGATTGTACTAGAACATTTGATATTACTAATTGTTTCACTCGCTGACTTGAGTTTCATCTTTTTTAAAGAAATTATTGAATGCATTTTAAGTTGATAGTAGGACAAAATTCTTAATATTATCTGAAAGAGCCCTCACTAGACTTTTGCCAATTTTGTATAGTTATAATAGGTGGTAGCCTCAGCTCTAGTAATCAGTAAAAGCATTGGGTCTACATGCCTATTTTCTTTTTCTTTCTTTTTTTTTAATTTTTATTGGTTATTTTATTTATTTACATTTCAAATGTTATCCCTTTTCCTGGTGTCCCCTCCACAAATCCTCTATCCCATCCCTCCTGCTTCTATGAGGGTGCTCCTCCACCCACCCATCCCCTCCCACCTCACTGCCCTGGTATTGCCCCATGCTGGAGCATTGAGCCTTCACAAGACCAAGGGTCTCTCCTCCCATTGATGTCAGATGCATGCCTAGTTTTATATCCTTATATGCTCAAGGGCGTATAAAATTTGGGGTGTGTGTGTGCAAAGGGCTTTTGAGTTGTAAAAAGCAAATCAAAACGAGATGTTTTGTCCTAAATAACACGAGATAGATTTCTGATTAGGTGCCTACCCTAAGCAGTAAAGCTTGAATAAAGAATTGAGATTTTTAATCCTACTCCAACAAGACAGCAATGCCTAAAGAACCGGCTCATCAATCATGCCTGTGTAATGGATTCTTTATAGAAAATCCAGTAAGACAGGGTTCCCACGAGCTTCGGAAACCTTTCACTTTAGCTACCCCACACATAGAGGGGAGCAGGCCAGGAGTGGGCATGGAAGCTCTGCCCTCCTTGCTGAGTATTTACAGATGTCATCCATCAATTGTATCTTAGGCAGTAATGGCCTTTAAGATAAACCAGTAAACTCTAAGTAAAAGAATGTCTATAAAAAATATGTAGCCAGTTAACCAAGGTTGGGTTGGAGGTTAAAGGGCTCTCCATCTGTAACTGGTTCATCTTCATAAGCTCCGCGTGCTCAGACATGACTGGATTCCGAAGAAGGGCAGTCTAATAAGACTGAGACCTTTAGGCAGAATATGCCAGAGTAGAACAACTTTCAGTGTCCCGACCAGTGTTCCCTAGAGAATTGGATGCAGCATTGCTTGGTAGATATTCTAAAAAGATCTCCACCCTATTCTAATATTACAAGTGAGTGATCTATGAACAGGAAAAAAAGTTCTATCTTTTTTTTTTTTAATTTTGCTCCAGGTGTTCCAGACAGTGTTAAAAAATGATCATTTGGGGGCTTCTGAGATCGTTGTTTCAATGAACTTGAAGTCCTAGGGTGAACGTGACCCAGTTCAACTATTCTACCCCTTCCTCCCTCTCTCTGACTTCCTTACTTGCTGACACATCTAAAAGCACACCAGGCAGGCAATTAGGCAGAGGGGATTTAACAAAGGAAATTGGTTACACAGATGTTGGAGAGCTGAATGAGTAGACAGGGAAGCCCTGAGGCATTGCAGAAACCCCAAGTACAGGAAGCAGCCGCCCCCTCAGCCTGACACCCAAAGGAAGACAGGATGCTAGGATCCTGTGTCGTCAGCCGTTCAGTCATCAGTTTCCAATAATTACTATGTGTCTGTATGGTCTTCCCACGGAGTGAGCTGTTGGGATAGAAACTGGGGGGTGATCCTTTACACAATTCACAAAGGGTCATGTTCAACTCCCTATAACAAAATCAGCAATAAAGAAACATTACAAATTCAGTTAAATCACAGTTAAATGGCACAGCAATCTTCAGAGTGCAGCTCCAGAGACCACAAGTGGACTTTCTACTTCTGCCCTTTGAATCAATGAGGCATGGGCAGCCAGGTAGAAAGAACGGACAGCAAGGGCCTGAGTTGTGAGTAGCAGAGTGTGGTAACTCAGCGAAGATTATCTAGTCTCCTTTCTCCTTTCATCTGTAGCATTTCTTCCTCCCAGGGAAGGGTGAAACTCCTCTGGAATGAGTTTTAATTCCCTGATATTCAGCTGATCCCACACAAAAGCAGGGAAATGTTGGCAACATACCGTCACTGTGTTTTATGACTGACCTAGTATGAGCAACAGAATTGTAGTTTATTCGGTTTACCTCAAAAAAGACATGAGGCAAGACGTGAGCCATAAAAGCCCAGGGCTTTAGAGAAGATTCACTCCTGAGGCTCTAGCTCAAGAAAGGACCTCACTTCCTGAACCCCAGGCAGCCCTTGTCAACTAAATGTGCACAGCTCAAACAGAGGACTGGAGAGTAAGGAGGTGGCATATATCTCTACAGAAGACAGGTGAGGGGGTCTGGAGCCTGGCAAGGAATGGAGGCCAAGGGAAGGGGTGCTGATTACTCGGGTCTGTAGGAAGGCCAAGCAGGAAGACGGTGGTTTCATTAGGCAAAGGATGGAACACAGAAGACCAGACCTGCGATGAAGATGAAGTCTTGTGCACATAATGAAACACCAAACACTGATCTTTCTGTGATGCTCCCAAGCTACAGGAATTAGACATTAAAAGGAGGGTCAAGTAATACCACCTGGGAGCCATTAATGCCTGGCCGATCCTGAAGTTGGTCATATTTTCCCTACCAGAAAAACTACATTGGGGGGGGTCCTGCCTATCTCTCTATTAGATAGTATCAGCTGGAGATGGAATATTGAGCTATATTACTCTGCCCAAGTCCAAGTACAGAGAATAGGGTCCTGCTACTCCACCAGGTCTTTATATAAATGGTTATATAAATGTAGCATGCAAATGTAACTTCAGCTGATTTCCCCAAGGTTTAATTTCTGGACCATTGCACAGGCTCTCCACCTCAAGCCGATATGACCCCCAAGACCCCTTCTTGTCTTTAGGCTGCTAGTTGTGTCCAGTTCTCTGAGCCTTCTATAGTCCTCCCTGGCTTCATATGAGAACTCTAGGTCAGAAGCTTTTGTAGCATAGAACTTGCACCTCTAACCTTCTTCCCCAGGATCCTTTCTATCCATGGTCTTTCTGTCCACATCTATGCTGTCTCCTGGACCAAGTGTCTGTCTGATGATTGAAAGTACTATTCAGAGCTAAGAAAAGCTCTCTGTGCAGCCCTGGGGGCTCCAGGAGAGTGACAAGGTGCCCATGAGTCTCTGTTCCTTGTTTCTTCATCTGCAGAATAGAAATGGTTGGCAGCACCTTTCCCTCCTGAGCTAGAGATCAGGGTTAAATGAGTTAACATCTGTGGAGCCCTTAAAATTAGCATATACCCACCCCTTGCAAGTGCCACTCAGGAGTTTGTGGGGAGGGGTGGTACTGGTGTAAAAAAAATGAGGGGAGAGAGGGAAAAGGAAAGAGGGGTTGAGAAAGGGAGGCAGAAGAGGAACTAGGATAATTTTAAACTGGTTTACTTTACGTCTTGTGCTGGTTAGGGTTTGCTTAGCTTGACACAAGCTGGAGTCATCTGGGAAGAGAGACCCTTAATTGAGAAAATGCCTCCATCAGTTTGGCCCATAGGCAAATCTGTTGGAACATTTTTCTGATTAATGATTGATGTGGGAGAGCCCACTGTGGGTGGTATTACCCCTGGGCAAGTGGGGGAAGAAAGAGCTGCTGAGCGAGGCATGAGAAACAAGCCTGTTAACAACACTCCTCCATGTTCTTTCAGTTCCTGCCTCCAAGTTCCTGATTCAAGAACCTACCCTCCTTTCTCTCCTGATGGAATTTAGGCTAAAAGATAAAACAAATCTTTCTCTCTCCAAATTGCTTTTGGTCACAGTGGGGTTGTTTTTGTTTTTGTTTTTGTTTTTTGAGACAGGGTTTCTCTGTATAGCTTTGGCTGTCCTGGAACTCACTCTGTAGACCAGGCTGGTCTTGAACTCAGAAATCTGCCTGCCTCTGCCTCCCGAGTGTAAAAAAATTTAAAGGTGTGCGCCACCACTGCCCGGCTGGTCACAGTGTTTAGCACAATAAAAAATAAAACTAGAACCCCACTAAACACACACACACACACACACACACACACACACACACACACACACACACGACATTTAGTTTGCCATTGCAAAGACATACTCTCCAAGAACTATTAGGTTAAAAATATTTAGTTTGACTATGAAAAGTAGCATCTAATGACTTTAAACGTGAAAAGAAATATAGAGCGTAAACATTAAGCAAATACACAAAAGACTTAGAATCATGGTATGGCATTCTTCAATCTGAATAATGTCTTTTGTTTTGATGACAATGTCGTAATAATTCTTTGGATATAATCTTCCTCTTTCTCTGGAAGAGGACTCTAGAATTGAATCGACCTTCCAAAGCAATTTTGTCAAACATTCAAATTTAGGAGAGAAAGAGACAGAATAAAATGAAGTGGAGGGCTCTGACAGGCTCCTCCCAAGATAAGTATCTCTGCCCTCTTTCATCTACAAAGCCAGTGCAGTTGGACACTCCCCCTAGAAGGTTTAATATCACACGTAGTATTTTAAAACATAATTATTACTCTTCTTATCACAAAAGAAAACTCTTCCAAGGATGATAGATCATTAAAACCTCCAGGGAAGAAACAAATTCCTCCTTTTCATCTCATTTGAAAGTAAGTGCCCTGAGCCCTCTCAGGCTCCTCCCCTTTTGTTCATTCTTTCCTCTCCCTTCCATTTTTACAGTTTCAGGAGGGACATGCGCCCAGAAACACCAAGAGTAAAGTAATGCTTTGTCTCTTCAACCTCTATTCATGCCATATTCAATGGTTATATTTCTCTCTTGCTTTGCCCCCCCCCCCCACACACACTACTTTACCATGTCTACTGTCATGTGGGCCTGCAGAAGATTATGAGCTACTCCAGCTCTTTTTGGCACTTCTGAGCTGTATCACTTGTGTCTGGAGAATCTGATCTTCAATGGAACTGAATGATGGCTGAAAAGCTAATAATAAAGGAATTAATGAGAAATCAAAGCTAAGCTCCATTTATTTTTAGAGTTTGAAATAATTTCTATGACCCTTTTCAGTTGTCACTCAATTTGTGTCGTTTGATTTTATTTCAAAAGTAAAATGAACTTTTCCCAATACTTATAATTTTGGACCACATCAGGAGGAAAATCTGAGCACATAGGGAAAGTCTATTGATAATTCATGACTGCCACACATGTCTATCATGATCTTGTAGATCCAGCATCTTCTGACAGCTGAGATAAGCAAACAGGCTGAGGATCCTGACCCAGCTTCTTGACAGCTGGGCAGATGACCAATTTAGATGAGATTCACTTCTGTATGCATCCACAATCTATATGTGCCTACTTCCTCTAACAATGGCAGTACGAGATGAGAGCAGACTGACTGAATCCCTGATTCCTGCACACGTGTGTCCTAGGGACGACTGTCATTTCTACAAAAGTCCTTCCAAACAGAAATATACAGATATAACTTGGAAGAACTGCATCATCCATCATTTAGAAGCATCTATCCTTTGCCATGCTAAAAGGAGTAAAGCTCTATGCAGGTCTCAATACACCTATGAAATTTCACAGAGGCAGAGTAGATGGTGCTGAACTGCCTAGGTATTGCATGGGATGACAGGGATGCTGTGGTCCATGCATTGTTCTAGATCAAATGCATTAAAATGGACATGGCTGTGGAGATCCTGTTGCTAAATTCCCAGGTTATTTTCACAACCTGAGACATCCTTAAGATTTTAACTTTTTCTCCCAAATTCTATTTCTTATTTTCTACAACTGCATGCGGTGCTTTCCTTGTCACTGTTACTGTTTGGGTGTTTGGCTTATTTGTTTTCATCCTGACTTTTCTCAGTGTTTGTGTAATAGATCATGTAATGTCCCATGCCAGAGATAACCACACACTAATTTCCAGAGTAGGAACGTGTAAGAGAGCATGAAACATGTATGATTCCATTAAAAACCTGAAAACTTGGAAATCACACAGATTTTCTGGATGTGTTTAAGCAATTCCATAATCCTTGAGAGCCAGCCAGGGAACTGTCTGCAGAAGGACCAAGGTGAAATGGAAGTTAGAAGGATCCTGTGTGAGAAAGCTCAACTGTCCTGTGTCTATTCTGATCTTGGAGGAAGAGAGCCAGAAGCTAGAGAACACACATTTTATCTAGAAGCTGGACCCAACTTCTGCTGACAGCCCACAGAGAAACAGAACTCAATCTTACAACCACAAGGAACTGGATTTGGCCAGCCTGATTGAGCCAGGGGACAGATTCCCTTGCCAGAGACACCAAGGACAGCAACAGTCTTTGTTCCAGTGTGTGGGTCCCAAGCAGGGAGCCCAGCTAGGCCACCTTATCACTGGCTTCAGACACACACAGATCAGATGTAAACATAAGCATCTTTTGTCTTAAGCATCAAACTTTGTGCTTATTTTGAACAGCAGCCACAGGGACATGCGTGCTCCAGGAAGTGCAAGCCTGTGTCAGGGCCTGAGGGATGTGATTCTGCTTTTGATAAGTACCTCTCACTCTCTGTGGAGATTATAACTAGGTCAGCTCAGTAGCATTCACTGCTTTATAAGCAGTCCTCTATCAGGGAAGAAGGAATCTATTCAGCAAGATGTAGTCACACATCCATCTCAAAATGGACATACAGGGACCCACTCCCTGAAAGGTCATGTGACAAGAACAAGTGGCTGTAATGAAGGAAGTATAACAATAACAGCAGCTGTCAGTACACAGCTAAAGCTGATAGGGACCTGCAAGATAGTGGGTGAGAATGAGGTGGCCCCAATTGCATGACTGGGTTGGGTTGTGAGAGAAAATTAGACAGAAACAATACAATGTATGGAAATCTGAGCATGATAGGACCTTAAACGAAGAAGAAAAGAAGCTTCCCTTCAAAGCCTGGAGAGGCTTCAATAGGAATAAGAAAGAGAGATAGGAAGAGGTGAGAGGAGACAGAGGCATGAGACCCATGGAAAATAAGCAGAAGGGGTCTCTTCAGAGAGCAGTCCCGTCTTTGGACCAAATCCCCTGAACAAATGAAAATTCTGACTTTTGTAACCTTTTAGGAGTGGCAGGAAGTTTCACATTATTCAATTTCATTCAATATAGCTCATGACAAGAAACACAGAGGAGCCAGCAATCATAAAATGAGATCTGTCAAGTCACAGCACGGGGTGCTTCTTTACCCTCTTTCCCAGAACAGACTTCCTACGGGCATGGTCTGATTCAGGCCTAAAGATGCAAGCCCAGGTGTTAACTAAGAGCACAAGGTAGAGCCATCAAACCTACATAAATGCTTATACCTTTGGGCAGTCACCTTGAAATACTCCCAAATCTACTGTGAATGGCTCACACTATTTACTGAACGATTCATGTCCTTCCCAAGAAATCCACTGTGATATCTACCCAGATGCCAACAAAGAAGCCAAAGTAGGGCCAAAAAGCACCAAAGAAGTTAGTGAGCAGTTCACAACCATATTAAGAAGTCTTAATATTTGTTATTTTCAAATCAGTTTGAGCAGAGGACACTGAATGTGGCATGGTCAGACTCCAGGCATGGCTACTGCTGCACCACTGTATCCTTTGTAAAGATGTATTTTTCCACTTAGTTATTTTATTTATTTATTATTTAACTTTTAGTGTGTGTGTGTGTTTGTGTGTGTGTGTGTGTGTGTGTGTGTGTGTGTGTGTGCGCGCGCGCGCGCACGCGTGCTTGCGGGTGCAAGTGCGTGCTCTCTCTCACATGTAGATATCCATGCCAGGGCTCTTGTGAAAGTCAAAAGAGAATTCATGGGAGTCAGTTCTCTCCCTCCACCGTGCAGGTCATGGGGATCCAACTCAGGTCATCTGGCTTATCAGCAAATGCCTTATCCTCTGAATCATCTTACCAGGCAGCCTTGTCCTTTCTTTATGGAAAGGTAAAAGAATGTCAGAATATTGAAGTGACCTATTCATAGCTGGCCTAAGGGTTCAAACAGAGCTTGAAATGGCAGATTAGTCACCTCCAAACACAGTTCTTTCAGGACAAAAAATCTGAGAACTAAGCTGACAGTGATTTGTTCCTTACTATAAAATTCTAGAGAGCCCCTGCTGTTTAAAATAAATGTACGTGTACCTAAACTTACCATGAACTGTGTCCCAATAAAAACATCACAGACTGGGCTGGTGATATGGCCTGGTGATTGAACATGTGTCTGACAAGGACTGGAGTTTAGGCCTCCAGAACCCACATAAACTCCTGGTGGGCATGGGGATGAAATTCCAACCTAAGACAGCAGAGTCAGGGGATTCCAGAACAAGTTACATAGTGAAACTAGCCATATCAGTGAGCTCTAGATTTAAATGAGAAGCCCTGCCCCAGTGAAGAAGATGGAAGAAGGATCAAGGATGATTCTTGTCATTAACTCTGGACTTCCATCTGCATGTGTGAGTATCCAAACACATGTACATACACACATGCATGCTTACATATACACACTTGCACACTGCATGTTTGTGCACACACAGAGACACATACACTCATGCATGCAAGAAAAAAAATGAAAGAAAAAAAGAAACATTCCAAACTAAAACATCTCTTAAAACACCTAACCTACGTATACCCACAGGTGAACCAGGTTAACTTCAACATGCCCCAAAACACTCATGTTAACCTGCATACTGCTGGAAGGATATCTCATCCAAAACATACTTTACAGACAGTTCTGAGCATGTCATATGATTGATTGAATACCCTACTGAGCATGAAAAACAGAATGGTTGCCTAGTTAGACTTTCCCACTACTGTAAAGCAGAAAATGCACACATCAAATCAACCAGAGTAACAAGCATGGGCAATAGAGTGCAACCAACCCAAACTCGAAGTGCTAGTTCTCTAAGTTTCTAAATTCTCTTTCTGGGGCCTGAGTGGCATGTCCCTTTAGCGATGTACCATGTGGTAAGAGCTGCCAGCAGATACAGCTCACACATTAGTCATCTGGGTCCTTTGATTTTGTGCCACCGAAGTGTGCGTGCGTGTGCATCTGTGTGTGGCACTGCTGTGAAAATGGAAACATCAGAATTTGGAAATAAGATCCTAAAAGCTTTACCCTAACTCCCCTTGTTTCTAGCTGATCTTATCTCCAAAGATAGCATCTGAATCATACAATGAAATCCCACTAAGTACTAACGGGATTGAATATCATTACAATGGAAAGAAATGCCAAACACAGTGATGGGGATCCCAGTGGTCATGTTACAGACGTGTTAGGAAACTGCACCTGGGAGGTCCTGCAAGCTGTCTACTGCAGGGATCTCTCTGCCTGCAGCCTGCTAGTCCTCAGTCCCCTTTATCGTACATAGAAACATACTCATGCAGTCTTCCCATCTTCATCCTCCTTCACATTTTTGTACTCAGAGGGATACCTGAAAATCTTGTGGACACAATTCTTGTTCCCAGTACTCCATGTATTAGAGAAAGCTTGGGGCAATCACTGAATCATTCTTATCTATTGTGGCAATATCACAGAAACAGATCATAGTGAACCCAGATGACAACTAACATAAGACCAGGGAGAAGGATCAGGGTAGCCAACGGGCTCTGCTGGCTTACTCTCCAAGTCTTCTGGCTATCATGCTCAGAGCCTGACCTCGAATATACCTCAAATCAAGGCACGTCTAAATAATAGGAATATAACTGAGTGAATATTTTCCAACCTGTTTTTGGATTTAAAAGAAGGCAGGACAGAGTCAAAGATCAAGGAGGAGATGCATTATGAGAAATTCTATCTGTGGAAAAAAATGACAGAACTCTCTTAAAGAACAATAATATAAGGATGTCTGAGGACAGTCCTTGCTAAATGGTCTGTAAGCAGTCACCACCACAGTGGAAAAATATAGGTGAATATTAGAAAAAATAAAACTATTGGTGGATAGGAGAGGGTAGGTTATGAGCATAGAGACAATAGGGTTTGTTGAGTTGTGTGGAAAGGCGTGAGTGGAAAGGTCATAGCTATAGTCATCACAGCTTTTCATGGACAGTTTGGGTCAAGTCTTCTGTTGGACATAGACCACCATAACAGCACCAGCTCAGTGAGAACCCTGTGGATTCCAAATCCTTTTGTAGAGCTTAGACACAGGCTGATGAAGCACCTGGATGCTCTCCCATTCTTCACAGCATGAGTCATAGTAGATGCCTAAGGCTAGAGTGTGACAAGGTGCTTCATGTAAGGTTCTATTCTCTTTGCTTCCCCCAGGATGGGTGAGGAAGGCAGGAACCTTGGCAAGGTGGCACCGAGACTTTGAAGGCCCTTTAACATGTCAAGTGATAAATCAAAATCAATAACAGAAGCAACCCCTCACTGTGGTTGGGAGATTAACATCTTTACAAGATAATAAAGGCAACAAATTACATCTGCCAGCACTCAGAGCAAGAGACTCATAAAGACGTTCTTGGATAAGCAATGAGGCCCTATGTCTTGGCCCATCAGATTCAAGGTAAAAGCTGGATACTGGCCTGGAGGGAGCTATAGACTGGCTCCAAGGTCTGTGTGCTTAACTGAATGTATCATCCAAGAAGGCCTTGAAGAATAAGCTCTGGTTGCTGAGAGGATGCATTCAGGAGTCCTAGGAGTGGCAGCAGACATTTGAATGGTCCTTGTCACTCTCTATCCTTGCTCCTCTCCATTTATGGTAGTCATACCCATAAGTCCCTGAGCTGTGCCAAAAATTCTGCCTTGGTAAGCATAGACAGGTGACTGAAGTCAGGAACGAGGTCTCTGAAGCAACCAGAGTGGCTTAGCTGGGATCCTGCTTTCAGTGACTGCTCCAATGAGCAGACACTGTGGGGACTGACATGGAAGGCTCTGCTCAGTGAGAATCTACTCAATTCACCTGCTGCCTCCTCCATTTTCCTTCACGGATATTTTCTACCTGATTCCACACATGTCTATCCTGGCGCTACTAGAAACCGAATCCAACAGCTTGCTAAAAAATTGCTTGGTCTCCGTGACCAAGAAAGAGTTATTCCTGCAATGGAATATATTGGGCCAAGGGACAATAGGCAACAACTGCAGTACAGCCTATTAATAGAGTAAAAGAGAAGAAAAGCCCATGTGATTGTGTTAATTGATGTCAATTGAACATTTGACAACATCCAATAAGCTGTCATGATAGAAGCACTCAACAAACTAGGATTAGGAAGGAACTTCTTCAACCTAATAAAGTACATCTGTGGAGAGCCCACAGAGAAGATCACATCTGATGGGGAAAAGGAGGCCAGAGGCTTTCTCCTTGACCTCAGTCCTAAATATGTAACCCCTGCGGACAGAGGTTCTTCTCATTGATGTTAGATAGCGCTTCACTGCAGTTCCTAGCAGGGGCCTTATGCCAGAGAAAGAAACAAAAGAAATTTTGATCCAAGAGAATGAAAAACTATTGGCAGATGGCACTATCTTTTCTACAGACAGCTCTAAAGAAATCATACACATAGGCATGTTCACATACATGCATGTGCATGCATATACACACATCACATACATATAAACATGTATACATGTATACGCATGGGTTAACAGTAAAGTCATTATAGTTGCAATGTAAGTAGAAAATACTTATGGTTAAATTTAATCAAAAGGTATTTGACTTGTATTTTTTTAAAAACATGTTAAAAGAAAGCTAAGACACTAGGTGTGATGGCACATAGCACTGGGGAGGCTGAGGCAAGAGAATGAGTCATGAGTTTGAGGTCAATCTGGACTATACAGAGAAGCTCTATCTCAAAAAGGAAAAGGAAGAAGAGGAGGAGAAGAAGGTAGAGGAGAAAGAGGAGGGGAAGGGGTCAAGAGGGGGAAAAAAGAAATCTTAAGGGCCTTGGACAGAGAGGATATTCAGGGGCCAGAAAACTTAAAATTGTAACTCTCACATATAATTTTACAGGTGTTTATGTAATTCCTTTCAAAATTATAAATGTGACATTGACACATAGATAATCTGACCCCAATGTCATATCATGCTAAACATTAAAGAGTCACATTTTAAAATGATCCATACATTCAAATGGAAATTTCTCCAAAGGCATACAAGTGACAAGGGATACATAAAAGCTACGTATCACCACTACTTTTTTGGGAAAATATTATACCTTGTACCTACTAGGATAGCTGTATAACAACTTTTCCTAAAAGGCTGGCTAAAGATGCAGACTCATTCACTGCGGTTTAGAGTAAAATGTAGCCCAGTCATAGCAGAAAGCAATTTGATATTTTTTCCAAAGGCTATAAATAGATACTCCTACTATCCAGTAATCATAAAGGGAACCTTTGCTTATTTAGTTCAGGAGGTGATTATAAATTCCATATTGAGGTGATTATAAAAAACTGGATGAGTCATCTTGTGCTACCATTCCATGCCACAATCAGAGGAAAGCAAGCATATCTCTGTGATGAACATGGGTTTTGTTGTTTTGTTTTGTTTTGTTTTGTTTTGTTTTGTTTACAAAGATTGTGATAGGGGATGGATCAATTTGGGCAAAGACATTCTTTACCTTGGAATTGAAAATGTGTCCAATCTTAGAGGGCAGACAAAGCAAGCCTTGGAACACAGTAGAGAAGAGGAGTGATTGGAATTCCAGAGAATAAAATTATTACAATCTGAACTTAGAAGGCCTGGGCCCTGTAACTGATTTGTAACTGATTTCTAGACTCTTTAACTGTCGGTTTCCAGGGTCTATCGCTGCCCTGGCATGTAGAGGGTGTGGAAGGAGATCAAAACCTTTGAGATTTCATATTTAAGCCTAAGGAAGATCAACTCTGCAGCTGAGAGTCTTCCTTTCACAGGTAGTCTCCACATGTGTTATCTCAGCAGGGTCCCCAAGCCCAAGAAAGGCTGCTGCAAACCTGCATCTTTCATGGTTGACCCACCTGAATGCATGCTACCAGTTTGCAGGGTGACTCTTGAAAGTGAATGTTTACCCAGCCATCCACTTACCTGGGGACAGAATCGCACCAAATAGCCAGTCATGCACACAGACTGGAAGATTGGATGTGGCACACCAGTGAGAATAGAGAAGAATTTGGGCATCTATGGTCCATTGTGGCAAACTCTATTCCAGCCACAGGTCTTTAGACTTGGCAGGGACTTACACAGTTTTTCTCTGTTCTCCTCAGACATCCTCTTTCTGATTGCCCCATCTCTCCCTAATAGCCTCCTTCCTTTCCATTCACTGTCTCTCATAGATAGTACTTAACATATCCTCAGTTAGTCTGGAAATACAGTCACACATTTCAGAAGGCCACAGGGTACGGACAGGAGAAGAGGCTGTATGCCACAATTTCTGTCCCTCTCTTTACTTTCTCTTCCCTCAACCCTGATATTCCTCCTGCCGTTTGTCTCAGTTCGCCACACTGGATCCCAGTCTCTCAACCCTGACCTTGCACTTAAATTCTCTAAGACAAAACATCCCAGCAAGGGCTGCTCTGCAGCCTGACAGATGTCTCAGCCAGAACCTATGGAATTTCTCATTTTGTTTTCATCTTGTTTTGCTCACTTAGTATAAACTCATATAAATTTTAAAAAGAAGAGGAAAAAAAGTCTGTCACTACATCATGTTTATCTGGTTTCTGGTATGTTCTTGCTCACGGTGGTCCCATGATCCTCTGTGTTCTGTAACATCAGCCGGTCTCTTTATTTTGTGTTTGTCTTCTTTGTTTTCCTTTCTTACAATTTGCCTGCTTTGTTATCTGTAAACATGCCTTTCTGTTTCATTGAGTTTCAAGGCTCTTGGTGAATATATGTTATAATCCTACTTCCGTCCGTCTACTGTTAGGTTTTCTTTGTTCTATTTCCTCATTACACATGAGTGGATTGATCATGTCAATCTGAAACATAAAAAACAAAAATCAAACCAAAAAAAACCCACTCATTTCTGTATAACCATGGCTGTTCAAGTTGATGACGTGTGGGCTGGAAGCTGCTGGTACAGACCAAAATCACACTGGAAAAGTAAGTAACCATTGTGCCTAGCTGCTAGATCTTGGATCAGGAGCATGAGGTGCTGTCAAATCCAGAGGGTACTGACAGCAACTTAGGGGACTGGATCCTGTGCCCCAAAGCTTTACCCTCCTGAGAGCTGTTTCAACTAAACCCAAGGATGCCAGTATTCCTGCCAGCACTTGAAGATTGTGTTTAAGGAACAGAATATGGAGAAGAGGAGACTAATGTGGGGAAGGCAGGGTATGGTACAAATTTTACTTTAGCAACAGTGGGGACTGGATGCCTAAAGCAGATAGGAATGCTATCAGTGATAGCTGGAAGATACCAAAAGGCAGATAGTCACTTGACAGGTTAGAAAGAAGGGGTCAGAAATTTGTGACAACACAAGGGGGCCCAAGCAGCTCTGTATCACTGCATCTGAGGCAGGTGAGGTGGGAGGGAAGGGCAGTCTGAATACACAGGCCTTGAGCACCTGCTCTCCCCCTCATGTACATACATTTTGTAATGGTGGCATGGTGTTTCAAAATATTCTTTTTAGTGATAGCGTACAGTTTGGACAATGGGAGAAAAGGCTAGCTGCAAATGATGAGGCCAGAGCAAGAGTCAAAAGATGACTCACTCCTCCCCGCTGAACATGTCTCTAAAATACAATTACCCATGAACTGACATCAGCATTCTTGTTGCCAAATCTCTTCATTTTGAATGCAAGGTGTGCTTTCAGTTAGGGGTAATTATCTAATTATCTGTTATCCAGTGTGTATCACTTCATTTTCTCCTCTTTCTCCCGCTTTGTTTAGTGTGTGGCTTTTGGCGGGCTTGAGAAAAGCATGAGTCAGTTGCCTGTCAGCACAGCTTTACAGAGGAGAGAGCATCATGGAAAAGGAATCACAGTTGTCTCAGGAGCAGAGTGGTAATTGATTACTAATTACTGAAAATCATGTCTGAAGTGGAGGAGGCTCCAGCCCATATTCCAAGGCTTGGGGTAATTAGCAGAGACAATCTTGAGACACTAGTGTAGGCCCTAGGGGATTGATACCTGAGGAGGATGAGACTGTTGACCATCTTGATGAGGTCCATTTGTAGCCTTTGGGTGACAGGCCACTCATTCTCAAGCAAGAAAAAGGAGGGGAGGCTGGGTTAGGACTGAGGAGCTTCTTTGAACAGTGTTACTCAGAAGTGGGTACTCCAGAATTAGCCCCAGACTTCCCTAATGGCGTGGGGGTTGGAGTTAGGGTTGGGTGTGGAAGCAAAGAAGGTAACCAAAGCTCTTTGCTTTCTTAAAATTCTTAAGAGATACTACAAAATTGCAAGTCTGATCATGTCGTTGCTCTGCAGCCAGACTCTAGTGGCTTCTTCTTATCTAGAAGGTTCTCAATGCAGCTTGGACTCCAACTTCCTCGTTCTGTTTCATTTCTCACAATAGAAACTAACTGGCTGCTGGTGGCTTTGGGGAATGCCTCTTTCTGAAGCTCCTCCTCAGGACCTCTCATCCAAGAACATCTGCATCAACCACCTGACTGCTCTGAAGTGGCAGCTCTCTTTGCCAATGGCCCCTCATTCTTCTTTTAGTCCTAATATATCGCTACCAGCAAGACCTCTCTGAACTCTATCACTATGTACTTTCATTGACTCATTTTTAATGGGCTTTACTTTGTCTCAGAATCAAGAAAAAAAATCATGAGGAAAGTCTTCATATGCCCACTCTTGGTTTTCTCTTATAATGTCTTACACTCACATGCCAGCATGCTATAATTAACAAACCAGCATTGATGCTTATTTTTATATCATCTAGTCTACTGTTTAGTTAGAGTTCTTAGTTTTTGTCAAAGGTCCAGTAACTGTCACTAAATCCTCTTCAGGGATTAGCTATGATTGTGGTATGGTTTATCCCTAAAGGGTCAAATACTAGAACTTGCTCTTCAGTGTAGCGATGCTGAGAATTGTAGGTCTTCAGGTGACAGTTCTGGGTAGTGCGTTGTTCCCCCTGCGGACTCCACCCTCAGTGTGTGGAGTTCTGAAATTCTGATTAGTTGGTCTGAAACTGAAACAGTGAGTCGTCTGGCTCCTGACTCTGGTTTTCAATCTCACCACAGGACATTTCTCACACAGTCCCTCTACTGTGATCCACCATGCAGACCTCATTAAAAGCTGTTCAGATGCTCATGCCATGTTATTGAACCACTGAACTCTGAGACAAATGGACCTCATTTTTATTAGCAATCAGCTTCTCCCGCCCCACATAGAAGTCAAGCCTCCTTATAGTCTTTCTCTTTGATGACTTGGACATTTTTTGAGCATAGTTGCTCTGTCCCCTCTGTCAGAAGTTGCCTTATGAGTTTTCCTCCCATAATCTATGATAATGACTTTTTCAGAAGAAATCACGTATATAAAGTATTATTTTATGTGAAGTACATTTCCATTGTACCATATTATCTAACTACTTTTCTGTCATCGATAAAATACCATTATCGAAGCAACTTATAAAAGAAAGAGTTTATTTTCATTACATGGTGTCTGTGACAGAAAGCTGAGAGTTCACATTTGTGAACCACAAGCATGAAACAGAAAGAGAAAATTGGAAATGACTGGAATTTTTAAATTCTCAAAGCCCAAGTCCAGTGATTATGTGTGTCCTCTGACAAAGTTGCAAGTCCTAAGCCTTCCCAGACAGTGCTTCCAATAGGGGATCAGGCAACCAAATACACAAGCCTATGGGGAACATTTTTCATTCAAAATGCCACACACACCAAAGATACATTCTGTCATTAAAGAGGGAGCCTAACCAGGAGAACAGAGCTAAGAATTATATCAGCACATATAACCCAGACAGGGCAGGGTGAAACAGTCATGAGTGAAAATGAAGCAAATGTTAAAATCCTAGCTCCAGAGAAATAATCCCTTAAAATTGAGAGACCAGTAATTTAAAATGCTTCCCAAAGGCTGAGCCTTCACCAGAAACTTTGCCTTGTGGGAAACAGTAGAAAGAAGTTCATCATCCTCAGAAAGAGGAAAGCAAGCTTGATGCAACCCGGACTCTATGTAAAGAAAGGAAGAACACAATTAACGGAGGGAAAATGTTGTATTTTATACTGTTCGTTTACTTAAAAATAACTTTCGAAAGGTAATAGTCACAACATATGAGATATATAAGTGAGATGGATAAAGGGGGGACTTTAAAGGACAATAAGGAAGAGTGAGCATACTGTTCTGTTACAATAAACCATCTCATGTAAGACTTCTGCTCTCCATAGGAAGCCAGCCATTGCTGGCCATGTTTCATCAGTGAACAAGCAAGCTAAAATGCATGTTCAAGCTGTTTGGCGGCCATAATTGTTTTCTATCTCCCTGTTTATATACATTTTATCGTTTGTGTATGTGGACACATGTGTACCAGAGCAAGTATGTGGAGGTCAAAGGATGACTTTGAAGAACTGGTCCCTGGCAGATCAGACTTAGGCTCTCAGGCTGGCTGCTGACAAGTGTGTTGAGCCGCTGACATATTTCTCACATCTTTGGGATTAGTTTTTAAAGAAACTCTAACTGAACTGTTATAAAACCAGAGAAAGCAAGAAAAAAGCAGAGAGACAAAAATAAATAAGAAACAAATATACAAATATAATAAGAAAACAAGAACATGGTAGCTTTGATCTAAATATCAATAATTACCCTAAATGTGAATGGTCTAAGTTATAAAGTAAAACACATTGTCAACATTTGCAAACTAATCAAGGTCCAACTGCATATTGCCTAAAATAATTATTTTAAATTGATAATTCCTAATTTAGGTTTATTTAAATAACTGTGTGAAGGGTTTATTGCTGTTTAAAGCATTCTTTTTAAAACTAATTTTTACTTAATAATGTTTTATACAGTATGTTTATCACACTCCTTCACACACACCCTAAGCCCCTCCCATCCACTTTGCCTCCTCTGCACCCAGCTCTTCTCTTTTCTCTCTCTCCCTATTAAAAACAAAAAATCAAAACTAAAACTAAAATAAAATAAATGAAAAATAACAGAACAAAAAATGAACAAAAATGGAGGGGTGTGTTTGGCTGTGTGTGTGTGTGTGTGTGTGTGTGTGTGTGTTGACCAACCACTCCTGGGAATGGGCCTTGTCCTGGAGTGTAGTTTATATACACACTGATAATCTCCTGGAGAAAACTGCGTTTCCCTTTCCCAGCAAGTGTCAATTGCAAACAGCTTCTTGGTTAAGGGTGGACCTTGTGCTACTCTCCTTTCTCAGTATTGAGATTCCACCTTGTTTAAACCAGTGCAGGTCTCATATGTGCTGTCTTGTGTCTATTTCATGGAGTATGATTTAAATGCAATATTTTAAAAAAAGGTTTGGTTGCTATCATATATGACATTTGTGCCACTATTGCACTGAAAGTCAAAGCTGTTTGTGACATATGCTAAATGATTTATCATGCCACAGTTCACCACTCATAGAGATACATGTTCATGAAGTCTTACATAGCTTGGAAGAAAGAAGACTAAAAGGAGATAGCATTCTCGTTCTACTGGAAATATGGGGGTAGCCACACTGATTTCAGGGTGGAAAATGGAAGGAAGAATCATTGTCAAGGGGAAAGAGGACTCTCAATTTTTCTCCACAGACAACAGCTTTAAGTTTGGTTGCACAAAATTGATGATGTCAAAATGTGAGAGACTAACGTTAGAATTTTAAGAGAAAATAGGCGAACCATTGTGATAGTAGTCACCCCTTGTCTATTGTCTCTGCCTCCATGTTGTTAGTCACCTATGGTCAACTGTGATTCAAAGCTCTGTGATGTGGGGCTTGAGAGATGGCTCAGTGGATAGGAGCATGTGCTGCTCTCACAGAGGGCCTGAGTTCACTTGTGTATGTTAAGGAAAGTTCAATACTAAACTAAAATTTGAATCCTAATACTAACACTTCAATACTAAACTAAAATTGTTGGCTATCCTTTTGAGAAGGCGTTGGACCCCAATAAGCCACACTAAACATATAATTGAGTACTGCATGTTGGCATTCTTGTTGGCTATTTTTTTGAGAAATCATTGGATTTCAGGAAGCCCCACTAAATGTCATAATTGATTAATGCATGGTGATATTCCTGTCACAAAACTAAAGATAAACTCTGTCTGACAGTCTGATAAGTCAGAAGGACAAAAGTGCCAAAGTCCACAAACAAGCTGATTTCATTGTGACAAAGGTGAAGCCCCTCAGTCACAATCTTTTAAAGCTTTTTTTAAATTTAAAACAATTTTGTACAATATATTTTAATCATATACTTTTTCCCTCTGAAAATCTTCACTGATCTTTCCTACCTCCCTACTCAAGTTTATGGGTTATTTTTTTTCTTTCTCTCTTTATCAAAAAAGAAATAAAAAAAATCAAAACAAACTAAAAATTAAAAAAGAAAAAATAACAATGAAACAAAAAAATATCAAACCAAAACCCATGAAGTCTATTTTACATGGGCCAATTCCTAACTACTCCTCTCCATCTAGCCTGCCCTGCAGCATGGTTGATATACCTAGTATGATAATCAAATTAAGAAAATTGCCTTTTCTTACTAAGCAGGTACCAAGCTTCTTGGTCAGTAATGGATCTCTGTCCACTTCTCAGTGCTGCTATTTTGTCAGCTTTGAACTTGTGTGCTTTTGTATACTGTCAGGATCTCTGAGAATGCTTCTGTGTATCAGCCCTGTTGTTTGGCTCCGAAACAATCTGTATGTGACAAGGGACCTGGACTGCTTCCTGTTAACCAGTCATTTACTTTCCTATTGTTCTGGCTCCATGTTGCCTCCTTTCAATGAAAGTGACTTCAAATGACCAGTATGCTGTTTGTCTGGGTTGTCATTCCTGTTTTCTTTATGTCCTCAGTAAATCCAACCTTTCTACCAAGATCATTGAACACTCATCCTATCATAAGTGAACAAAGAGCTACCTGGTTCTATGATCACAGTAAAGCCAATGAAGATCTTTAAATTTTGTTGTAAAGTTTTTAAACTGTTGTCATCTTTTTTTTTTTTTTGATGGAAGAGTCAGAGTCCTACATTAACATTCTTTATAGCTTTTGTTCCTGGGTATATACTTTTTTTTTTTTTTGGCAAGTTCAGCTGCATTCAGACAAGTTTGTTTCTAATGAGTATGTTTCGTAAAGTCTACACTGTTAGAAATCACCTATCTTAGTTCCATGTTTTAGAGATCATCGTTTTATCAAATTCTACATACAATGCTACAATATATGTAACTCCAAAGGCAACTACCTCTCCCTGTCCTCTTGAACCCCAAACATGTCTTTGTTAGCTAATTTAAAAATTCTTTAGCTGTGTCTTTTGTTATTGTACACTGGAATGTTAAAACAACAACATAATTTTAGAATTTGGTGTTGTTTCTATCCTGTTGAATATACAATTTCAGTTCTTACCTAATTTTATATTGAAGAGAAACTTTTATAAGTTCTTGGAAAATTTTGTACATATCATTTTCCTATCCATCCTTCTTCCAACTCTTCCCAAATTCTCTTTCCTACCCAACCAACTTTGTGTTCTTACAAAAAACAAAACAAAACAAAACAAAACAAAACCCTATCAAGACCAATTTGTGTTGTATGAATAAGCATGGATCTGTGGCCTTCTATTGGAGCATGGTTGACTTACTAGGGGCTACAGCCTTAAAACTGACCTCTTTAAACAGCTGAAAACTGCCAATAAGCAACTCAGCTATGAACGAAGCTTTATACACAACTCCTCTCTCTATCCTGGGCTTTTGTCTGGCTTGTGCTTGTGCAGACCTTGTTATGTTATCATAATTGCAATGAGTTCATATGTGCAGCTGCCCTGCCCTGCCCAGAAAAATCTCTGGTTCTTATACCACTCCCATGTTTTCTGCAATGATCCTTGAGCCTTGGAAAAAAGGGATGAATTATATATGCTCCGTTTAGAGTTAGGAATTCTGCAATGTCTTATTTTCTATACCTTGACCAGTTGTGGGTGTCTGTATTCATCACCAGAATAGGGTTGAAAGACTCATTGATTTATGGGTATAATAATTTGCTCTTAAGTAGTTTTAATACCATGTCCATTTATCAGAATAATAATTGTGGGTTCTTCAATAAGGCCTATGATTTGTGTAAGCACAGGTTCTTTGGCCAATTAACAGTGGCAGGAATGTGTTCCATCTCATGGAGCAGCATGAGGAGAAAAGAGGTTTCATTTCTTCTTAACTGTTTATTCTCTCATTCAGGGAAGTTAGTGCAGGAACCCAAGCAGGAAGATGTATATAGTAATTGAAACAGAAGTCATGGAAGAGTGCTGCTTACTGGATTGCTCTTTAAGACTTTCTCAAGCTGCTTTCTTATATACCCCAAGTCCACTTGCCCTAGGATGACATCACCCACAAAGTCCTGGACCCTCTCATGTCAATCACTAGTTTAGAAAATGTACCACAGGCTTGTTCATAGGTCTATCTAGTAAGACAATTTTCTCAATTGAGGTCCTCTATTCCCAAATTATTGTAGCTTATGTCACACTACTCCTTTGTCAAATACAAATCTTTAAGATTTCCTGTTGTCTATACTGTGTCTTCACTCAAGTGATGATGTCCTGTGCTGTATGGAAAATGTTTGTTTCATGGGGTCTAATGCAATTATTGTTAGTCTTAAATGAAAGCTTGTGTTTTCAGGGTCCTGTTCAGAAAGTTCTTTCCTGAGTCACTGAATTCAAATGTATTTCCTACTTTCTTCTCCTACAGATTCGGAGTATCAGGTCTTTTATGTTGAGGTCCTTGATCCATTTGGAGTTGAGTTTTGTAGAGTGAGAGATAAGTATCTACTTTTATTCTTTTATGTGGAACTACCATATTTGGTCAGTTTTCATTTCAACAGTGTACACATACTGAAAATGGTACCAGTTTCCTTTTCATCTCTGTATATTCTTGTCTTTATCTAACTGAGTGAGAATGCAGCACTTTCAGGTTAGAATTTTCAAAACAATGTCAGCATCAGGGTGGGGGGAAGTGGACAACTTCAATTTATTCTTCAAGTTATGAGAAAATATTTAATCTTTTACCATTAAAAGACTAAATATCTGTATCTGAGAAGTTTTCATTTGGGGTTTTATAAACATCCTCTTTCAAGTTAAGAAGTTCCTTTTTTCCTACTTTAAGGATAACGTTCCACTGGAAATTCTTATTCTATATTCTAGCTGAGAGTCTATAGATAGTATTGGCATGAAGTCTGCTTTGAGCATCTGCTCTAACTCCCATGAAAAACTCTAGGCTAAAGATGAACTTCCGCTGTGTATTCAACTGGAAATTCATTTTATAGATCACTATAATCTATTTGGATTGCCTTCTTCTTGCATTTATTCTAGCAGCCTGTTATTTTTGGGAAAAAATGTCTCTTTTGGTTAAATCGTTGAATTTATGTGTGTACAACTCATGACATGTTTAATATCCTTTCACTTGGTTTTTTGATATAGCCATGACTTTCCTAATGTCAAATATATCCATTATCCTCTGCCATCTCAGTACTTTAATCTACTTGGATTTAAGTACTGTGCCACCCCAGGACTTTAGTGTCTGTGGATTTGGTACTGATACTCTCTCTTTAATTCCTAGCATCTTCCCATTGTGTCTTCTCTATCGATGTTGCTAAACATTTATGTAGATTCTGTTTTTAAAACCAAATATTAGTTAAATTCACTTTCTCTAAGTTGTCCCTCTGTTTTGTTTATGTGCATATTCTTCAGCCAGTTGAAACTGATATAGCAAGCATCCATAGACTAAGTGACCTATAAACAACAGAACTTATTCCTTCTGGATGTTGGACTCTGGAGGTTTGGTGCCAGCCTGGGTGCATCCTGATGAGAGCTGTGGGAAGACTGCCAACTGAAGATTTCCATGGCAGAGAAAAGAGAAGCACACCTACAACCTTTACAAGGCTGCTATTCTCATCCACAATGTTCTAGCTTCATGACCTCGACTAATCCTGATTACTTCCAGACATCACCTTGGGAGGTAGGATTGTGAATCTTAAGAGATGCATTCCAACCTATAGCAGGTTGTCTATGTCCTTAACTCTCCATTTCATATTTACTATTCTCATCCCTCTGTGGGTTCCCTGTTTATTCAGCTTTACTTTTGCTAATTCTTTAAAATGAAGGCCTGTAGAATTAACTCTATGCCTTTCCCTTATTTTCTACTTTATGCTAAATTACTCCCTCTAATTGCTTTTAAGCATCTCCATCGAGTGGCATTTTAATTTCATTAATCTCAAAAATATTTGATAATCTAATATTTTTGTAAGTGAAATGTAAATAGAGCAAAAGAAACCCACTTCAACCGCAGTTATGAGCAGAATCAAGCAAATTGATAAACAAATGTATCAGTCTGGAGAAAGGCATTGCATGGACCTTCCTTAAAGAAGCTCAAAGCTCAGTACAGAAACAGTTTAGCACGAATAATTGTCACACAAGGAACACAAGAAAACTGTGATTGAGAGTTAGTGTTACATGAAAGAAATTTGGATAGACTGTGTTTTTGGTAATTATGAACATTTTACTTTTGAGAAAATATTCTTGAGAATTTCGTACATGTACACAATGAAATATGGTCACGTGTACTTCCACTGTCCTCTCTACCTCCCACCATTGTCCCTCTCAGGTTCTGGCTTTTCTTAGAACTTTCTACAGTGATTTCCCAGTGTTTTATTCCACCTTAACATGAATTTTCATGGTAGATTAGCTTTCCCACGAGTCCTGTAGTGAGATGTAACCTAACAGTTAATAGAAGACCACGGATCAAATTCACTATGATAGTAAAACCTTTGGTGAGAGGAGGCATTCATAGCAGCCATGTTTCCTGACTTGTCTTTACAGTTAGTGGTTTTAGAGCACCTTCAGAAACTTTCAAAGGATGTGTCAAATGTGAAATTGCTCAAAGATAGGGCTCAAGATTTTAAAACTGAGTAGCTATTAGAAGACTTAGAAGTCATTCTGTCTCACGCAGTCAGTCAGCATCGTTGTCAGAGTTCAGAAGAGATGTCTTCTGCTTCCAGGCTAGACACATTTCTTTATCACACACAGACACACACTTGACCAACCTCTTGCTCTAGAAATACCTCCTGAGGTAGATTGACATTCTCCAAATGACAGTTTTGATTACATTCAGTTTGCCCTAATGACGAAGAATCATTAAACTTCATGTCATTTTCCTCATAAATGGGAAAGAAGCTGTTTCTTGTATCCTTACTACAGGTCCATGAGTAAATTTTCCACAATAGTTTCCCAGCTCTGTGCAGGCACCAGATGAGCATCTGCATTTAGCTCAGTGCTGCAGATATATTAACTATATATTAACTACCAAAAGTTAGTGCAGACCTCATGAGTCAGTGTCTCAGTTCTACAAGACTGCCCACCTACTTCAGATGCCAATCATGGGATTGGTCCCTAGGTCACCCAAACTTTTTTTTAAATGTTTGTGCTTTCCTTATGTTCCAAAATTTGCTGTAAGAGCTCACAGAACTCAAAGGAATGTCTTAGTGTTACTGTGTATTATAAAGGACACACTGGGGAACAACTCGAGGGAAGAAGAGCAGCACAGCTCAAGCCACATTAAGGCTGTAGAAAGGGTGCAGGACTCCCATGCTCCCTGGTACTCCACTCCCGGTTCATTTCTGTGTTCAAGGAAGGAAGCTAATCTACCATGCCATTTAGGGTTTGGGTGGCATGTCCAATTCTGAAGATATGGTTGATTAGCCCATTGACCACTGATGGTAGAACTCAATCTTCAGTGCCTTTCCTCTCTACGGGATGAGGCTAAAAGTCACCATTGTCAATAGTCCCCTAACAATCCAGAGCAATGCAAGGTCTCCCTCATCTTTCATTAATTTGTAAAAAGACTTTTTATCACTCTAGAGATTCCAAGGGTCCTAGCCATGCCTGTGTTAGGAATTAGGGACTGAGGCTAAGTGGAACAAAAGATTCTCCAGTCAGCAGTCCCTTTGGCTATTAGTGATTGAAGTTCTGCATCAGGGGTTGGGCACAAATGGCACTTTGCTGGGATAGTTGTCCCCCACACTATATGAAGGTGTGTCCCTGTATTAATTGTTAATTCTATACTGGCAGAGAGCTAAGTTCTGGCAGGATTTTGGTGTTGTGATTTCTATGGCTCATCACCAGTTTTCTCTATGTAAATGCTTGTCCTTCCTCAACTGCCCTAAGATTATCATATTAAAAAGCAAGTCTTTATGCCTAAAGGCAACCCTAAGGGATGGATCAGGAGTCATCCTGCTGCTGATTGCCTCAGACTGAAATGTAGCTTTTGTGTAATAACGAGCTGATGGCCTGGCCTGCAGTAGGGATACAGAAGTGGGACTACCAAGTAGGAAGAGATGCAGACAGACATGGAAAGAGGCAGAAGGGAGATTGATGGAGGCAAGCAGTGAGAATCACATGGAGAGACAAGACATTGGAGAAGTGAGAATACATTTAGTTAGCTAGTTGACTGCCTCAGCAAAAGATCAACAGCTTTAAACTATATAGACACCTCCATGTCTTAATTAAACCTCAACTTAAATTCTTGTAAGTCCTGCAGTAGTACTTTTCTTTCAAGACTTCCTATCTCACATGTTCTGGCGATTCTGCTTACATGGCACTCATTAGATGTATATATGCTAATCTTCCTGTATAAAATAGTTCCTTTGCATCCATGTAGACCAGTCCATTCTTTTAAAATTTATTATGTCTCCCTATTTTGTTTTTGTTACTGATCTTCCTCAGTAAAAAATAATTTCTACATGAGAGCTGTCAGAGTGTGCTGCATGTAACCCTGTGGATCCTATGCATAGAAGAGGGTTGGCCTAAGGGAACTGCTCAATGCAGATATGTGGTTTAACAGAAACTGCAAAAGTAATTCAGGATTAATAGAAACACTGAAGGTCTGAATTATGTGTTTCCAAAAATGACATGGTAGTTGTGTCTGTGTGTTAATAATAAGATATCTAAACTCAGGTCATTGGCACAAAGACACAAACTTGTAAACAGTAAAGTCAAGCTGATTAGGAATATGGATGTTTTGGATATTCCCATCTGCTGGACAGAAATACTTTGTTCTTACCAATGAAAAATGCTAGGATTCAGGTGTGAAGGAAAATGTCTGGATTTGCTAAAATAAAGATAAGAAAAAATCTAAAACTTGAAGAACCGTTTCACACAGGAAACAAACTGAGTTAATTTTGTTGACATTTTTATAATACATAGAGTTCTGAGCTTATTGAAATGTTGGCATGACCTCCAAAAAACAAACAAAGAAAACCAACAAGAAAAACAAAAAACTCACATGCTCTTACAAGCTATTACTATTCATAATTTACACCTGAGAAAGTTGACACAGATCATCTCAGTTCTGTACTTACGATTCCTGAGATAGCTCGTGGAGGAGCGGGTGGAAGATGACAAGAACTGAGATGTCAAGCACAAAGACTTTCTTCAAAATAGGATGTTGACTTCAAAAGATCTAGATAACATTCAAAATGAGCTTCTGTGCTTTCTATGCAAGTGAAAAACAATTTGGAGAAACCCGTCACCTGAGTACCAGGTCTTCATGATGGCCATGGGGCCTGGTTCTACATTTCCCAGCAAGAAACCTAGGGCAGCACCAAGTGGAACTTGCACATGTCTTTCCCACTTCCCCTGAATAGATCCACTGAGTTCACTGCTAACTTTGAAATTATCCCTCACTACAGGGGAGATGAAGATGCAAGCAAACCAAACAGAGAAGCTACTCTATCCAAGGCAGGAGTTCAGAGCAGAAATTAAATCAAAGACCATAGGGAAATACTGCTTACTGGTTGATTTCCCTTGGCTTCCACAGCTACCTTCCTTATACAGTCCAGGCCATCCTGCCCATGGATGACACTACTCACCATGGAGTAGGCACTCAATCATTAAGAAAATGTCCGCAGGTATGTCCACAGACCAATTTGATGGAAGCAATTCCTCAACTGAGGCTCCTTCTTCCCAGGTATGTCTAGGTTTGTGGCAAGTTGGCAAAAACTAAGTATAAAAAGGGGTGAAGACACCTCACCAAAACTGGAGAACATTCTGGAAGTAGAGAATCATAGCAAAGTTTAACCTGGGAAGTGTATTTCAGAGGACAAGCCCAGTGCAGGGGAAGTGACATAAGAGAATCAGGAGATGTAAGCTGGAAGAAAGGTCTTCTAAGATAATTCACTCAGCAGATGAAGGAAAACCATCTATAGCCAATCACCTTTTACAATTAGAATCTTACAAACAGTTCCATCCCACGCTGTTCCCATCAGAACACTGACTAGCTGTGTTGAGTACCAAAACAAGTCATTCGATACCATCATATACTCAGGAAAATAATTTTTCTTTTATTCATGATGTGAACAACTCAACTATACAGGAATTTCCCATGTTTGTGGTTATTTTTAAATAACCTACACTAATTCACTTTTAGTTTGTTTCCCCTGGATCAAAACAGACAGAGGGCATGTAAATATGCCAGTGTTTTAGAGTTCTTCCTTACTGTACAGGTCTAGTAGTATAGAGTCAGATGCAGCTCTGCCTTCTGGAATACCATTCATTAGCATCTACAATAGTCCACAGAAGGCAAACTAATAGATTCAGCAAGGCCACATAGGAAGGGTATGAACATAGTGCCTAGTATTTATCTTAAAATGTTTACATGTCAAAAAGAATAACTGGTGCACTGAGGACTTCTGCCCCAGGGCCTCCTGTTCAGCAAGGCCCTTGCAAAGGGGACATTGATTGAACTGCAACTCACGATAGAGAAACCACAGAAGGGTTGGACATCCCCTGAAAAGAGGAGGCATCCAAGACATACTGTCCAAATATGTACACCAAGTCTACATAGATTTCACAAGACTGCACACCATGTGTCTAGGGATAAGATACCCAACTGTGAATGCTCTTGATGTTGGAATAATATAGAGCCAGATGTTATGTCAGCCATGATGTGTTTTAAAGGGACATCTTAGAGGACTCGAGGATTCAGAAACTATACTAACTAGGAAGACAGTTGACTTCAAATAGGGATACTTAGTGGGAATGTAAGAAAACTCTTACGAGAGAGAGTAGATATTGTCACATAAAATGTTAACTATTATAGAAAAAAGTAAAACGGGATCTGCTGCAGCTTAGGGAGGGCTCCCATAGGCTGGAAATCTAATTAAATAGAGATTTATTTTTAAAAAACAGTGGTCCCCACTAGAATGCAAGCTACTGGACAGAGTGTTAGAAACATCTATTCGTGGCTAATGTCAATAAAGATGGTCTGTATGGGGCTGCAGATCCCAGATTCTCTTATGTTACTGATCTGCGTAAACATCTGAAAGCTGCCTGCTTAGTACTACAGAGCTTAAGTAATCACACTGCCCTTTCCATTAACATTTGAGTAATCGGCCCTCAAAAAGATGCTTGACTCTCTGGTTTTTTTTTTTTTCCAGTATGTGATAATTTTGTAAACACTTTACTAGCTCATTTATTTGTTCATTTGCATTTTTTCTTAAAGCACAAAAGGGTGAATCATTCCAAAGGACTCTTTAAATATGGGGACCATGCTCTGTTAAGTTGCTGATACCCCATAGGGCTGAGCAAATTTTCCTCTCCCAGAGCTGGTATAAACAAACTGAAAGCAGCAGTCTCTCAGGCTTTTCCTTTGCAGATATCTTGAAGGCTCCCCGAGTCTTAATTCGGATCCTAAATATTTGCATCCTAAATTGAGATAAAGTCATGCCTGTAATCACATTATCTGTTCTTCTTCATACTCATCCTCAGTGCCAAGGGGCATTTCTTCCTGGAAAAATCCATCTTTTGTGATAACATGCAATGTGTTTTTAATTAATAAAGTTGCTTTCTGCTGGCAGAGTGGAAGTATCTTATCGTCACATACAAGAGGAATTTGTGCATGGTCCTGTCTATGCATGCTGAGCCCTGGAGCCAAAGAAAAAGAATCTCCTGTCATTAACTGCTCTGCTTAACTAGCCTACTTATTAAGAAGCAAGCCGTCAGTCATGCTGGATAAGCATATCAGATGTAATGGACGCCAGAAGCTGATGAAATACTTTGGCGAGAGCAATGACCAGTTTTGTTATAATAAGTTGCGGTTTGTTTCCAGTGTGGAAGAAGAAAAAGTCATTTACGATTGCTCAACATCCTTGGGTAAAATATTTCTGTCATCTGAATCCAGAGGTAGAAAAGAGGATTTTATTTATTTGTTTGTTTTGCTTCATTTTTTAAGTAGAAATATGGTTTTGCAGTTGAGGGGCAATGGGAGCAAAGCTGGCTTTGGAGGCAAGCCTGGCTTTGTTGCAGACTGTACAGTTGTCACGTCTCTTTGCCTGTCACCTCCTTTCTTCTTGACTATGTTCCCTCCTTTCAATGGAGAATTAATGCCCCACATTGTGATGAGCACATGAGATAAAGTAGGGAAAGCTGTGGGCTGTGCAGATAAAGACATCATCCGTCTTTCTTGAAATAATCTTTTTTTTTTAATTCTGACAGACTCCACTAATGAAATAGCTGAGGGGAAAAATAACTATCATGATTGTTTGCTGAAGGAAAATTATCAAGCACTTCCTTTTCCTATGTCTGAATTTCAGGTTTCAGGTTTAAGTCTGATCCACAAAGGTTTCTTGGGAATTCATCCCTGAAGGAAGCCAAAATTAAATGTAGGCGGGAAATGCAGCGAACTGATAATGAGGTAAGGAAGGTATTTATAGTTTGGGAAAGCATTTCCTGGAAACATTTTTAACTGTAGGACCAATGAAAATGATAAGTTCAATGGTAACTACCCTGCAAAGAAGAGGGGCACTGCAGGCTCCTGTATTACTAAGCAAAATCTTTCATTAACACGAAAGTTACATTAACATTCCCTGTGAGGCTAATGCAGTGCATGCCAACTAAACAAAGCAAACTTCGAGTAAAGAGCACTCGGGGAGGAGAAATTAAACTAATTGCTTTTAATCACAAAAAAATACAGTCCAGGTTGAATCATCACCAAAACGGAATAATTTTCATAAGCATTGAGTACTCTTCAAATGATTGAAGGATTAGCCTGATAATGTTTTTAAATTATAAGCTAAGGGACTAAGAATGAAAAGTCAGGCTAGCCTTGGAGAGGTGCACATTGGGTACAAATAAAATGCTAGAACAAAAGACAAATTATTAAAAAAAAAAATAAAGAAGAAGAAGAAGATCTTTTCTGGTTGCAGTATCTACAGATCAAGGAATCTATGAAGACAGTTGGGACAAAATAGATGAAAGAAAATTAGAAGGATGCTAATGGGCCCACATATCTTGTTCTTTCATTTGTTTGGCATAGCCAAGTAAGGACTGATTTCCATGTAATATGCACCATGTCTTCTAGGGGACTTGCTGGACTGCTTATGTCCTGTGATGTCTTTCATGATCTGCATCCTTTTCTCAAAATACTCCCCAGTCTCTCCCACACATCCTCTTTCCTTCCTATTAACCCCTTTCTGGCCTTTACCTTGCAATAACCAGCTTCTTGAGGGTTGCATCACAGATGTATTAATTTCTGTTACCCCCAGTATCTCTGGTCTGAATAGAACTTAGTATCACAGTATAAACTTACTATTAATAGAACTCACTATTCAGTATAGACCAGATAAAATGAGCTAAATCATGGAAGTCGATTCTCTTGAGATGCTATACTGGGTATATCATGCTTAGTATAAAAGAAGAAGTGGTGATATTGGCTATTCAATATGGTCACATTTGACTAGAGACTGCCCTCTTAGGATATTACACTTTTGAGCTAGGTGTGGTGGAGTATGCCTTTATCCCAGAACTTTGGAGTCAAGAGGCAGCTAAATACATTGCAATCTACTTGCAATATAGATTAGTCTACATTGCGAGTTCCAAACAATCCTAATGCCACAAAGCAAAATAAAGACATTTCATAACAAGATGACACCTCCAATGAACAAGAGAAATATGCAAATTTTGATTGATCTCCTCCATCTCCATGAAGTGAGTTCTCTGTGAACAGGGGCATTTCTTTTCCATTCCTTGCTGTGACTCTGGTCTAGGATCAACATTTCCAATTGACTTGGACACACTGGCAGACCCACAGGAGCAGATCTGGGACTAACTTATAACTGACTTTCAGTGTATCAAAGGACAATTGGTGTTTTGCCAGGATAATATAAATTTTGTGATTCAAACTAGACAGGAAAAGTAATACAACCACATGTGTGGCATGGCTATCTGGAAACAACAGAGCAGCAGACCCACATTCGAGAGGAATTCAGTAGACCCAAGCACACAGCCATTGTTAGCATAAGGATCTCTCCAGCATCCTGCTGAAGAGAAGGGAGCCTGAGATATGCACATTGTGTAGTATGTGCAACATTCTGTGACCTGGAGTGAGAAAGAACACAACGGGCAAATGTCAGGTATTATCAGTTCATTCATAAGGCTCACTCTTCCTTACATGTCAGATTAAACAGGATATACCCAGTGGATGAATTCCTCTGGCTACTCTCCATTCATTCTCATATCCATTCATTATTTGTGTTCCTCTTCTTTAGTGCACACTGTAAGATGCTGCTCTACACTAGAGAAGCTAAAAGAGAAGTAGGCTCCCATCTTGGGACACACCATAGCAACATCTAGCCAAAGTTTAAAGATGAACACACTGAGGCTGTGATGCTAATGATGATGTGGAAAGATCACACTGGGAGATACAGAGATGGGAAGAAAAGAGAGAGAGAGAGAGAGAGAGAGAGAGAGAGAGAGAGAGAGAGAGAGAGAGAGAAAGAGAGAGAGACAGAGAGAGACAGAGAGAGACAGAGAGGGACAGAGTGAAAGACAGAGAGACAGAGTGAAGCAAAAATGAAACCTGGGAGCTCAGCCTCTCAGTGCAGACTCAGATGTCAGACACTGGAGTGAAGAAACCTTAAATCTGACATCTAGTACAAAAGTCCAAACCCCTGCATGAGGGCTGTTATCTAAGTCTATGTAATTCCAGAGTCTAAGGGAAGCCATCAGCATCAGGCTTTGAGTGACTGCATCTAGTCTCCATGGCACCTATTCTAGATAGCCAGAGTGGGTGAAAGAAATGGAATGCATGGTACCAGAGGTAGTAGCTAAGTGGAGAGGTGGCAGGTCTCTTTCAATAAGGACTTGAAGACAGGGAGGTGATACTGGAAACTGAAGGCAACAGTATTGTTCTGTAGATAAGTCAGAAATATGGCCACAAAATGCAGAAAAGAACAAATGTCAGAACAACCCAGAGTGAACTTGGACTAGGCAGAGAGGTAATTGATGTATTTTAGTTAGGTGTATCATAAGATGAGCATAGGAGATGAGTAGAGTTCAGTGTTAGCCTAAGCTACAGAGGGCCATGAAAATCACAACCCCACTGGATGCTCTTTCTCTCTCCTGCAACCCAGAGAAGTGACCACTCAGAGTTCAGTACATGCATGAATCACAGGGATAGTGAACAGAGAGAAAGAGAATTGTGATCCTGGCACAAGACTTAGGAGACGTTCAGGATAGTCTTGTGAACACGGACCCAAGAGCTAAAGTCACCTGAGAGGAGAGAACCTCAATTAAGAAAATGCCTCCATAAATTCAGGCTGTAGGTAGGCCTATGAGGCATTTCAGTGGGGAAGGGACCAGCCTATTGTGGGCGGTGCCACCCCTAGGCTGGTGGTCCTGGGTTCTATAAGAAAGTAGGTTAAGCAAGCCATGAGGAGCAAGTCCATAAGCAGCACCCCTCCATGGTCTCTATACCAGCTCCTGCCTCCAGGTTCTGGAACCGCTTGATTTCCTGTCCTGACTTCCTTCAATGATGAACTGTGATGTGGAAGTATAAGCCAAACAAACCCCTTTGCTCCAAGTGTCTTTGGTCATAGTGTTTCATTCAGCAACAGTCACCCTAGCTAAGCCAGAGAGGTAGGTGACTTTGAGAATGCCCTGTCCCCAGCTGCTGTCTGATACAGCCATGGTAAGATAGATACATAATGAGGACAACCCCGTGAGCCACAAAAGTCTCATATTCTTGAGCAAAATCAGTGACCCATGTATTGTGAAAAGGAGACCAAAAATAAAACAGTTGTTATGACAACGGTTTGATTCAATAGTTACCAGAGATTGTTCTAAAGTAGCAGAGATGGAGAAGAAGATATAAAATTACGTATAAATATATGTATGTATGTGTGTGTGTGTGTGTGTGTGTGTGTATGTGTGTGTGTGTGTGT
>JADRCG010009008.1:594402-614014 GCA_019844195.1 Rhabdomys dilectus | reverse complement strand
AAACTGCCTGAAATTTTTGACCACCAACAAAGCTCTAGAGAAGATAACAGAAGAGTCAACAGTCATGGCATGCTTCAAGTTTGAAGATTTGAAATTGTAAAATTACCTTCACCAAGACAATTATGTATTGAATTATGTATTATGTATTGAATTTTTGGAGTGCTGTGATTACTGGTGTGCACAAGCCTGCCTGTTTTCCATGGGGTAATGGATTTGAGTCTTTGTGTGTGCTAGGAAAACACTCTACAGACTGGAGGAGAATGAAAACCTCTGACACTGTTTGTCCACAGGCATCAGGTTTGTTTTGTGTGCCATGAGGTGCTTTAAAAGAGAGCAAGGAGATCAAGGGCAAAAAATGGAACTCAGCAACACAGGGCTTGTCTAGCACATGAAAATGCCTACAAGTCTACCATTTCATTAGCCTGGAAAAAAGAGAAGAAAATTAGAACAGGAACAATTCTGGTTAGCAATAGACCAAGCTCTGAACAGTCTCCCCAGATCTGTTATGACACCTGGCACATATTGTCTGTCCCACCTAATTCACCATCTGTGCCTTCACCTTGAGCAGACCAGGGAGATGTCAGAGAGTTCCCAACTTGGCCTCAGTTTCCTCTGACACCAGTAGAACCCATGGACACAGGGACCTTAGGAGGCCTTCCTAGAATTTGGTAACTAAGGTTTGCCCCACCTCTTCTGATCTCTCAGGAACTCATGCTAACTGCTGACTACCCACATCATCAGGGAATCCAGAGTAGAACTGGGGCCCCATAAGAAGAGGAGCAACTGTATTTGGGAATGTATGCCTGTCATGGAGACTAGCATGGATTTGGAAGTCTGAGTATGTCTGTGAGGTAAAAGCAATTAAGGAAAAATATGTGTGTGTTTAGAAGGTGCTCCCTGTGTTTTTTGAGGGTCTGGTTCATTTTGTGACAGTCTGGGTGATTGAGGCTGTGTTAAAAGATATTTGATTACATTTTAAACCCCAATATTGTGAACTGGTATGGCTCAGCTTTTGATTACAGACTTTTCAAGTTAGTGTAGACAAGTACTTGTTTGAGTCAACTCTAGCACATACCTTTAAGTCAAGAGCTAAATAAAATCAACTCTAGGTCAAAAGGCAGAGCAAGCAAACAAGCTGACAAGGAGTGAACATAAGTGTCTTAGGGTTTTACTGCTGGGAACAGACACCATGACCAAGGCAAGTCTTATAAAGGACAACCTTCAATTAGGGCTGGCTTACAGGTTCAGAAGTTCAGTCCATTATCATCAAGGCAGGAACATGGCGGCATCTAAGCAGGTATAGTGCAGGAGTAGCGGAGAGTTCTAGGCCTTCATCTGAAGGCTGATAGTGGCATACTGACTTCCAGGCAAGGTCTAGGGTGAGGACTTAAGGCCACACCCACAGTGGCACCCCTACTCCAACAAGGCCACACCTCCTTATAATGCCACTCCTGTTAATTAATTGATTGTTTATTTTTGAGACATTGTTACCTGTACCCTAGGCTGGTCACCAACTGCCTATTTAGCTGAGAGACCTTGATATGATCCTCTCCTCCCACCTCACCAGTCCTGTAATAAGCACTGTGCATCACTCTGTGCCTCTGAACATTCCTTTCTTGGTGTGCCTGGGTGAGGAGGACACCTCCCCTGTTCTCAGCTCCCTGCTCATTCACAGTGGTCTTCCAGTTCCTCCCCATAATCTAATCACCCTGACAGGTGGAAAGAAGCACTGGGATCCATCTGGCCTGGGCAATTTTCATGGAAGTTCAAATAGGTCTACATAGTCCAGATACCTCTGCACTCTGTGACCTTACACACCTGGGCCACACAGGTCTGCAGAGTGAGTGGAGACTTGTATTCTGTCCTGTCTGTCTGGAAAGAGTGTCCCTGAGGAAGTCTATGAGGAAGTGTGCAGGGAAGCTGGGGCTGGAGTGTGGTCTCAGCTTTCCTTTCTGTCATCTCCCTCAATAACTTTATGTGATTTTTAAAAAGAAAAAAGAAAAGATAGTGTCTCACATGTAGCCCCATCCAGAGATCCACCTGCCTCCACCTCCTTAGGACTATTAACCTGACAAATCTTATTAGCCTCATAGTGTATTTTCTTTAATGTGGATTATTTTGTTTGATGGAAAAACGATATCACTATGCAAAATAAGCTGACCTTGAACTCATATGTACAAACATAAACACACACTTTTGTGTGTGTGTGCTTGCGTGTGTGTGTGTTTGTGTGTGTGTGTGTGTGTGTGTGTGTGTGTGTATGCCTGCTGCTGTCTCCACAGTGCTGGGATAAATGTGTGCACTGGCACACCCAGCCTGTCAGGCATTTGCCTTCATGTGAGAATATTCATGCTTTCCTCCTACTCTCAGGGGGGCAGATAAAGGAGTCAGATTCCTTTGAACTGGGTCTACAGATGGTTTTTAGCTGCCAAGTGGATGCTGGGAACCAAATCTAGACCCTCCAAAATAGGAGCAAAGGCTTAAGTATTCCACACTGCTGGATGTACAGGACTCCTACAAAGGTGGAGTGACAACAAGAACAATTGGTTTGGGTGACTAGGAAACAGCCACAGGCAGCTCAGTGGATCTCAACTCTTTTAATTTATTTATTTATTTATTTATTTATTTATTTATTTATTTATTTATTTATTTATTTAATGGAAAGAAAGATAGATCCTCAGGTTCTCAGGCTAACATTATATTCACTATTTAGCTGAGGCTGGCCTTGAATTCCTAATCTTCTGCAACGACTTTCTCAGTGATGAGATGACAAGTTTGTGCCACCATATCTGACTATTTCAGTATTTTAGGACAGAAACTGACCAGAAGCTCCAAACCTCAAGGAAACCCCTGCCTTTGCCTCTGGAAAGCTTGGATAACAAACGTGTTCTACCCCACACTCAGCTAAGAAACAAAGTATCTCATTCGTCTTTGTTTTCTTGTGGTAGCAGCTTTCACTCAGCTAACCCAGGCTGTGTGAACCACCATCTGAGGCTTCCAGCCTTAAGTTCTTAGGAACTCATTACCTGCAAAAGGTTGGCTCTGGACATGATGTGTCTACCAAGGCATTTGTTACCCATCCCCTTCTAAGAACAACAGGTAGAGGCTGAGGAAGTGATACCCCTATTGGAAGATGGCTGCAAGCAGGCCTGAGTGACTCTGAGGTGACCACTGTCTGGAATCCTCAGCCATTTATGAAATGACAGTCTGGATAGCCTCAGATTTGGAATAGGGGACTTTCCCTAAGAGAGTAAGGGCAGTTTCTGTCTCTTCATTTTGTATTATGACATTGGGTATTCTTTCTATCACACTCTACCTTGCAACTTTCAAACAAGATTTCCCACTAAACCTGGATCTAGGTAAATGGCTACCAAGTCCTAGACCTCCTCCTGTGTCTCCTATTCTTAGCACTGGGTTTAGACATGAACACCCAAATTTTCATGTGTGTCCTATGATTTGAACTCCAGGCTTCCTTCTTGTAAAGCCAGTATTCTTACCCCTAATGCCACCTTCCTAGATCCCCCTTTACAGTTTTGAGACATTGCCTTTCACTAACCCCAGAGCTTGCTTATTTTGGCCAGACTGCCTGTCCTGAATCCTACTTCTGCCGCCCAGGGCAGACTACAGGGCTGAGTTCTTGCTGTGGCTTTCCCATAGGAGCTGGGGATGGGAACACAGGTCCTCACAAGCACTTTATCAACTAAGCAATTTCTCTAACATTCCTGTGAATCCCACAAGGAAACCCAGACTAGTCTAGAGCTCCTAAACTCCAGTAGTCCTTCTGACTCACCCCCCAAGTACTGGCATCATCTGTGTTGCATGCATGCCCAGAAACTTCATCTTGGTGTTGGGGTTGTTTCTCGCCATAGCCCAGACTGGCCTTGAACTCTGGGGAGCTACACCAGGGAGACTCAAGATGTCCACCAGGGACACTAGGGACTTTTCTAGTGCCATGTGGACTTTGGTGAAGTCCCCAGACCTGCCAGCCTGAATCAACAGGGATGAGTTTTCTGTGATCTCATACACCAGGGCCCTGTAGCAAAAATCACAGCTGAACAATTTTTCCTGAGTGCTCTGTGGTAACAACACATGAAAGCTGAAACAGAAATTTTGAGTTCTGAACTAGCCTGGACTATTTAGCAATAACTGTGTCTCAGAACATCCTCCCACTACGTTACAAAATAAAGAAATGTGGAGCCCCCAGGCCCACAAAATATGTGACTCCACATGTGGAAGTGTCCAGAATTGAGAACTCTACATAGTCATAAAGCAAAGCAGGGAAAGGGAGCAGGAGCAACTGATGCCTTGATGACCATGGAATGTTCTGGAATTGGAGCACAGCAATGGTTATATAGAATAGTGATTTTTGTACAACATTCAGTAAGTTACAAAAAGATAAGCCCTAGAGAGAGTGGCACATACTTTTAAATCCAGTGCTCTGGAGTCAGAGAAAGGAAAATCTCTGAGTTTGGGGCAAGCCTGATCTACATATCAATTTCCAGGACCTTTGGAGCTACATAGAGAGATACTGTCTCACCAAAACAGCTTTTAAAAGACAGTGAATGAGATGTCTTACCTTGCAAAGACAACTTCTGTGAAGCTTGAGGTCCTCAGTTCCATCTGAAGGAATCTATTGGGCAAGCAGGCTCCATATCTCTGTGCACTACCAAGAGCACATCCTAATGGTCCTTTCCATTTGAGTAAGTATCTGATGTAATCTAGACTGTCCTCTTCTCTATCCTTTGAAGCTGTGGCTGGCCTGGCAATCTAGCTTCCCCCTGCCTCAGCCTCCTAGGTGCATTAGTGTAGAGGTGCATGGGTCTCCACATTGCATTGCATTTACTGGCCATCTAGTACTTCTGGCTGGTGCCCAGCAGGGTCTTTCTGTGTTAAGTGACCTTCCTTCTTTCTCTTAGCCATCTTGTCCTCTCCCTCTCCCTCTCAATTTCTGTCTCCCTCTCCTCCTCCTTTGCCTGCTCTTCCTTCTTTACACCTTCTCTACATCCCCACCCCCTCTCTCTCTCTGAGTGTGTCTTTCTCTCACTGTTCTGCTAGTCTCTAGGCAGCTTTTCACTATTGTAAAAACTCTGGATAAGATAGCTCTCTCTCCTAGTAAAAATTCTAAAAGGTATCAGGATAGCTCATGAATTCTTTTGATCAAAGTCAGAAACGCTGCTATAAAAATTTCTTGGATCTTCCAACCAATTCAGAAATACTGTTAGAAAAAAATTTAAAAGTAATTCTTGCATGTTTCAAGCAAAATCAATAGGCCATAAAATATTCCAAAAGACCTGTGTTTGCTCTACAGGGAGCCTTCTCTGGATAGCTGCTAGAAAACATTCTTATTTAATTAATTATTTCATTTATTTACATCCCAATTATTGCCACCTCCACCCAAGAATTCTTCACCACATTCCCCCTTCCCTTTACAGGTGAGATGGTACTCTCATAACATCATCCTTGCTAAAATGGGACATCATCCTTTTCTGGAGCATCCAGTCTCTGCAAGCTTAGCTGCATCTTCTGCTCTGGGGCCAGAAGAGCAGTCACTCTTCTGAAACATATGTGCCAGGGGACTTGGACCAGCCCATGTATGTTTCTTGGTTAGTGGCCTAGTCCCTGGGAGTTCAGGTTCATTGATACTGTTGGTCTTCCTGTGTGTTTGTCACCCCCTTCAGATCCTTCAACATTTCCCCTAATGTTTCCACAGGGGTCCCAGACCTCAGTCCAGTGGTTGACTATGAGTATCTGGATCTGTCTCAGTCAGCCATTGGTAGAGCCTCTCAGATGACAATATAAGACCGGGATAGACAATCATTGTCCGCACTGTTCTCTACTCTCTGAATCTCCACTGAACTTTTGAGAGGATCCTGGCCCTCATATGACATGTTTAGCACTGCTGTATTAACTGAGCCTGGGCCTAAATCTTTGTTGCTGGTGAAGATTCTCAGACCCCCAAAGGAGGAAATGCCAGTTTTCTTTTCATTCTTTTTTTTTCGCAGTGGGTGAAAGACCTACACAGACACCAGCATGTGCATGCCAAGGTTGGTTTGAGGCTTCTTGAAGCTGTTTTGACTGAGCTCAGGTGGACTCCTCTTCCTCTTGGTCTTGGGAATGGTGGACTTCTCTTATCATTTGACTGTGTTCCTTTACTGCTTAAACTCCTCTGTTTACTTAGAGATGTTCTCTGGACCACTTGGTTTTTCCTGCCTGTCTTCCAACACTTCTGTCCTTGCTGGGGGCCACTTTGGAAGCTTTGCCCTTCTGGTTCTTTGCCATGATTTCAATAGCGCTGCCACTGACTTATTCATTCATTAATTTCTAATAGGATATAATAAAACCTAAATTATTATAGTTAAGAAAGATGTTAGAATAAAATAACCAACTTAAAATTCTATAGGCAATTTTACTATCTATTCAAATCAATGTGGGTATATTTTTTCTATCCATTTATATTTACTTAATCTTCTGTATTCCTGCACATGCACCTATGTATATACATATTTACATATGGTTTTCTGTTCTTTTATACTTCTGTATCAGTGAATATATCTCTTCAATCAATGTCAAAAAAGACTTAGTTACAGTGATATGGCCAGCTCTTACATTGCATAGCCATAATATTGAGACATTTCCATATCCTTTTCCCTTTGAAGGAAAAGCTGCAGTTTCCCAGAAGAGGAGTTCTTGACAGCATTCTCTCGCTCCTGTTGAGCCCACCTCTTCATGGCCTCCCTATCTGGTCTCTGCTCTTTTGTGATGGGCTGTGAGACAACTGGTCCCAGAATGTCGACTTTCCTCCATGGTATTGGTTGGTGGCTGAAGTCTTGCATCAGGTATTGAGTCTGAGGTTTGGGAGGTGATAGCATCTTGTTCTTGGCAGCAGAAACATGCTCTCTCTGGAATGAAGTATTAGATGATGCTCTGTATGGTGCAGGCCTGGAGGAGGCCAATGAGATTGAAGCACTAGACTGAATGGTGTTGGCTACGTTATGTTGTGTGACTCTGATGGACACTGGAGGAGCTGGCTTGGCGGAGGCCATCAAAAATGTGCTGGCAGGAGCTGGTTTGGCTGGCCTGAGTGTGATGGGTTGAGCTGAGTGGGAGTGAGGCTGCACAGGGTAAGCTGCAGTGGGCCTTTGTAAAGCCAGAGAAAGAGGATTTCTAGGAATAAGTCTGGCTTGAGGCTTGTCAAGGTTTGGAAAAGGCAGAGGTACTAAACTGACCTTCCATACTGGTGGCAGCTCGTACTGAGATGGAGATAGACAGTCTTTGTTGGCGCTGCTCTCTACTCTATGAATCTTCCCTGGACTTTTGGGACAACCATGGCCCTCACATGGCATGTTTAGCACTGCTGTAGTAACAGAGCCTGGGCCTGGATATTTGTTGCTGGTGATGGTTTGCAGACCTGCAAAGGAGGAAATGCCAGTTTTCTTCTCATATTTCTTTCCCAGTAGGTGATAGACCTGCACAGACTCCAGCATGTGCATGCCAAGGTTGGTTAGAGGCTTCTTGAAGCTGTTTTGACCGAGCTCAGGTGGATTCCTCTTCCTCTTGGTCTTGGGGATGGTGGGCTTCTCTTCTCCTCTGACTCTGTTCCTTGACTGCTTAAGATCTTCTGTTTTCTTAGAGTTGTTCTCTGGTCCACTTGGTCTTTCCTGCCCCTGTTTTCTAACTCTTCGGTTCTTTCTGGGGGCCACTTTGGGAGCTTTGCCCTTCTGATTCTTTGCCATGTTTTCAATAGCCCTATCACTGGCCTCAGCCACACACAGAGACACCTCTCCCTCCACCAGGTCCTGGTGTTGGATTTTTGCCTGCGGAGCTTCCTCAAGCAGCTCAGAGGTTTTATGTTTATTATTCCTCACCTGGTAAGGGGGGCCACTGATGATGCTCCAGTTTTCACAGGCCTAATCCTGGTCTATGTCTGTGAGTGTGTTGAGGAGTTGGGAAAGTTGAATGTCTGCCTCAACTATAGTGATGTCTTTAAAGTCGAAGCTGGATTCAATCTCATTCTGCAGGCCCCCAAGCTCTTTTGGACCCATTCTGTTGCCTCCCATATGGGCATTTTCAGAAGTACTTTTCTGCTTTAGGCTCTCAGTATCTGTGCTGTTCAGAGGCTGCTGCAAGTCAGGGTGTGCCAAAGTCATGATTGGTGTGTCCTGGTTTTCTTTTGTGCCCTTACTGGCATCCAGAGTCTTACAAAACCCATGTTTGATCTTTTTCATGGTTTTGTTCTCTGTTTTTTCCTGGATTGGAGCTGGAGGCATGGCTAGGAATTCTGAAGGACTGTGGATGTGGGCTGTTAATGCCCTGTTTCCATTCACAGCTGGTGGTCTTCTCTGGGAAAGCTGGGCACTGGTGTTGCAGAGTTCTGGACTCTGCAGCTGACAGTGTGTCTGACCTGAAGGTGGCAATCCCAGTGATGTCTCCATTTGAACTATGGGAAAAGAGTGAAGGCAGAAGTCAGTGCATGCTGTAAATGAAATGCTCTCCACCCCTACCCCCATTAGATATAATCACAGCATTTGGCCCCTGCAGCAGTGGGAGGGCCTTCCTAGAAGCTCTGGTTGAGGAGCTTGGATCGTCCCTGTGTTGTCAAACAGGACGTTACTACTCTGTTTCTGCAGACCATTGAACATCATATTTTCTCAGATATTTTTTCCTTCCTGTGTGTGTGGTTTATAGAGGAAATCCCATATGGGTCAGTTCCTGAATTCCCATGATGTGTGCTTCTCAGTTTCCATTCACTTTGTCTTTATAAAGATTGCTTCTCATATTCATGGAACTTTGCTATTAGGCATGTTGGCTGGTCCACAATTTCCTAACACTTACCTGAGCCTCCCAATTTTATTCAATAATGTTATCACACAGACAACTGTAAAAGCTTGATTTTTTACGTGGGTTTATATATCTAAACCCACTTAGGCAATCCCAGAAGGCAAGCATTTAACAACCAAGGATTGTCTCCTGCCCCATGTTTCACAATCTTATAAGTGGAATGAAATATGGTATGAGAGTTTGAAATTGTTGGTCTTGGGTGAGACTCAATAGTAGAGAACATGTCTGCATGATCTTATGTTCTTGGACATGGGTTACCTCTGAAGTACCACAGCAAAAGAAAAAAAGAGCAGCCTTAGCCAAATTGGAAATTGTACCTTGACTATACCATACTCTCTTTACAATTTTAAGTGTAAGAAAATTCCAGGATTGGTACTGGGAATCTGGGAGGAATTCTTCCTCCAGGACTGATTCTGAGCTACATTGCTCTGGAGGATTTAAACTCTGGAATATCGGATGTTACCAAAACCAAAATAAAAAAAAATCCTCAGTGTGTTCTAGACAGAAGATCAATAGGTCAGGAAGGCGTCTATTGCAGTACATTGGTGGGTGGGACTGCTTATCTTGGGTTGTTAGTTACATGTGTGACTGTGGTGTGATCAATGGATACCACTTAATACAGGATACATGTCACTCACTGTGGCTTTGCATTCTCTATTTGGATAGAATCTGAAGGTGGAAGTGGAAAGCCAGAGCTGGACTTAACCTGTCACGATACTCATTCTCCCTCTGTGTCGAGTGTACACTATAAATGTGTACAGAGAGGTACAGTCTACTTGAAGTTCTGATCCCACTCCTTCTCTCCTAGATCTGTACTCACTGGGAAGACTATTGTATGGCATGGATTGAGCAGATGTGGAATAGGAGAAGGCAGAGGTAAAGAGTGGTATCTGGACATTCCTTGGTTGCATCTCCTTTAGCATTATCACCATCTCTGGTTGGAGCACAGAGGTCTGACTCCCAGGGTGAAATACAGAGCTATGGGCTGGCAAACACTGCCAAATTCTCAGCATGGTTTTGCCAGCATGTCAGTTAAGGTAGGCATTTTTATTGAGAGCCTGGAAAGAAGTGCTGGATGCTGATGGCAGACGCCATGCTGAACTCACATCTGGAGTTGAGACCCTGGAGATGTTACACACACTTCCTGAGTGTGTGGAGTTGGTCAGCACAGTCAAAGAATGCTGCAGAGCCCTTTCTGACCCAAAGAAAGGTGAACTTTGGATATTTTTTGTAGGGAGGAAGAAGACAGTGGGAAAATGGTGAGGTTGATGTTTTCTAGGTTCCTGTGATGAGCAGTACTATGTCTAATTTGTAAAGGCTGGGATCATCTAAGACTGAAGTTTCCTTCAACATCCCTATTGCAAGTGCTCAGATTCATTCTTCGCAAAAATCATAATGACACTCATTTGATGAGCTCTTGATCTTTCTCCATGAGAATGGAATTCCTGGTTGAGGTGGTTCAGCCTTTACTCCAACCTACACACATTCCTTCTTTGCCCTTCTTTGTCTTCCCCTCATACCTGCTGTGACACTGCTTCAAAACTGTGTCCTAGAGGAAAAGTGTTTAGAGGTAGGAGAGCCTTAGTTTCTCAAGTTTCTGTTTTTTCTATGTCCTTCGCATATCTATGTAAAGAGACCTGATCTCTTTACGTGGAATAGGCTGGACTTGAAATCACAGAACCAACCTGCCTCTGGATCTATAGCACTGCTTTATAGGTGAGTTCCAGGATGACAAAACTTGTCTACACTCTGTGGGTGTTTTTGTTTTCAAAAATTACATATCAGGGATTTTGTATATGAATATTGTATTCACTTCATTTATTTTCCTAACCACTCTTTTTCCCTGCCACTCGTACTATAACTGATGATCTTATTTAAGTATAACTCTTAAACACCTATGTGTTTATGACTTTGTGTATACAACCTACTGATAATATTTCATGGTGTGTACGTTGGTTTAGGTCTGACCCATTGGGATTTACTAATCTATTAGAAGGTTGATCCCTGAATAAATTTACCCTTAATATGTTCCTGTTAATTGTCTGTAACTCTTGAAGAGGGGAAGCCTCGTGAGCACTTCCCACCTGTGTCAATGTTGGGCAGAGAACAACTGACTATTAAATTCCCAGCCCCAACTGACAATGTCCAACACAACCAGTGCATACAAGAATCAGAGAACTCTGTACAAGATGTGATAGATTGGAAGTATAGGACGAGAGTGGGATAATATCCTCTGTATATGACAGTGAACTTGCACCCAGACAAGTCCTAATATGGTTGCCTAAACAAAGTTTAGAAAATGACAATGCCTTGAATCTTTTGATTTAAAATGTGTGGTTCTCTGCCACATTCTGTCCCAAACTATCTTTGTGTTCCTTAAAGATCACATCTGCAGGTTTGACTTATTTTATTTCTCTGTCTTCCAGCCTTTCATCTCTATAGATTCGGTGGGTTTTTGTTGTCTGGTTCATGTAGGTCTGTTGGTCATGTAACAACCTTAATAATACTTTCACCTAAAGAAGTAGCTTCTCAGAGTCCAGTCCCCTCTTAGTCTCTCCAACATTCACTAGTCTTTTAAGATTCAACAGGACAGAGCCCAGACCATAGTAGCAGTGTAATCTCCCTGAGGTGGATAAAGAATCAGTTGATAGTAATCCCTATGGCCAAAGTCATATTCTTAGTAAGAACAAAAGCTAACTGTGGCTTTCAACATGAGATATCTATAGCCGTGTCATCCCTAGTATTTGAAAGATTCAAACATATACTAAAAATAAAGAATGATATGATCAAAAATGTTTGAAAGTTTTTTTCCTTACCTGACATGGTCGGGGGACTTTGTATGGGGAGTAAATTACTCCACCCTACAATTGAGCCAGATAAATGTTAGTCTTTGTCCAATGCGCTGACCAAACTAGTGAGTGTGTCCAGTATCAGACAGAGCCCACTGGTCACTGGTCACTGGTCACCTGTAGTGAGCCAAATTTGTTTACACGCAGCTCCATGGAAACCCCAGGATTCTACCGGGTGCTGGTAGGCTGGGAGGGAGAATGATGTCATAAATCAGTAAGGAGCCAATGGGAAGGACAGATTCTGAGCTACAAGTCAGGATTGAGAAAAACAGCAGCCCTGAAGGCTGAGGTTTGTGCTGGTGAAAGGATGTAATCTTCAGATGGTTGTTGTTTTTGCCTTGCCTTTTAGCTTAGGAGATCAAGACAGTGTTTCTTATTAGATCCATGAACTATTATAAATAATGTGAATAAGTTGAATCCCAAGACTGCTCTTTTGGGGTATCTTTTAAGGAGTTTTTTTTTTCTTTATTTGATTGTTCTGGCCCAGGGTAGACTCAGATCCCTGTTCTCTCTTTTTCATTCCTGCTTTGTAGGCTTTGATCCTTGGACCAGATTGATCCAGCATCCTTACACTAAAGGGTATTGTGCTATTATTATAGCACAATAAACTTCCAGAAGCAGTGGTTTTGATTTTATCCAACTGATGCATGTAAAGTGGCTTCTGCCCTTAGCAGCAAACAACAGAAGGACTGAGGTGGAGACTGGCTGCCTGTGTTCCCTCTTTTAGCATTTGTTGATGTTCCCCTGCCCACACTCTGCTTCCTCTGCATATTGTCTCTACTCTTCTTTCATTTTCCAGAGATAGGTTTTTCTCTGTAACTCCTGTTGTTTTGGAACTCACTGTGTATATATCCCTCTTGCCTCTGACTCAGGGACATTCATTTTGTCCTTGGTTAACTGTTTGTAGAACCATGGTTGTGAGCTACCTAGTCTAGGTGCCTTCTCTCTTTGACCTCAATAGAAAGGAGTATACCAGTTACAGTAGGTTCTTCCTCCTTGCAACAGACTCTGTAGAATCTTGGGCTTATACCATTCTCTGCCATGCTTGGATCTGAGTTCTGGCTAAAGCAGAAACAGTGGAACACTGGAGAACCAAAGAAGGTATTTGTACAGAGAGTTGGGTTAAAAAAAAAGTAATGTATGTATTTTGCTTGTGAATAGAGAACACACTTTTTTCACCATCTGAGTATATCTTCACATACAGGAATGCACCTGGCCTTTTGTTGAGAGATAGATAACTCTTGTATCTTTCTTCATTTTGTCCTGTGTTGTATCTGCCATTTTTATTATATTTGCATTCTTATACATTTATACATCCAGTTTTACCAACAATTTGATGAAGATACTTATTGTTCCCAGTATGTATGTTTCTGACTACTTTATCAAAGTCACCTACCCTATTTGTGTGCAAATTTGTGTCTGGACCTTAATTCAATTCTGTTGATCAATGTATATATTTTATGCCAGTATCATTCACGTTTCAGTACTGTAGCTCTATAGTACCAGTTAAAATGGAATATTGTGAGAGTTGTTCAATGTCTTTTATTATTAAGGATTATCTGTTGTATACAGTAGGGTGTGCGAGTGTTCTTTTCATATGAAGTTGAAAGTTGTCATTTCAAGTTCTGTAAGAAATTTTGCTGAAGATTGCCATGAATCTAGGATGACCCAAATTCCTATGCTGATGTTTTTCTTCCATGACTATGGAGATTTTTCTATCCCATGGTATCTTCTTTACACACTTGAAGCTTTTATCATACAAGTCTTTCACTTGCTTGTCTGGTGTTACCCTGAGGTATTTCATAATATACAATGTTACTGTGATAGTTGTTATCCTATTTCTATCTCTGCCCATTTATCATTGGTGGAAATATTTGTCTCATATATAGATAATATCAAGCGTTCTGCCGATAATGATAGTTTGACTCCCTTCTTTCCTGGTTGTGTCCCCTAAATGTCCTTCAGTTGTCTTTTTGTTCAAGCTAAATTTCAATTTCTATATTGAATAGATATGAAGAGAGTAGAAAAATTGTACTGTTCCTGATGTTATTAAGGCACTTTGTATTTTACTCCATTTACTTGGATATTAGCTATAGACTTCCTATAACTTGGCTTTGTTATGTTGAGTTATAACCCTCATATCCCCTGTTTCTCTAGGAAGAATTTTTTTATCATGAAAGGTGTTGAATTTTGTCAAAGAACTTTTCTGAATCTTATGAAATGTTCCTGAGGTAAATGTTTTTTGATATTTTTTTATATTGTGAGTTATATTTCCTGCTTTTTATATACTGAATCATTTCTACATCTCTAAAATGAAGTCTTCTCAATGGTGGTGGATGGTGTTTTATGTGGGTGTTTATTCATTTTATATGTATCTTCTTGTATACTTTAGCATCTGTTTTTAAGAAAAGTTAGTCTATAATTTCCTCTCTTTGTCGAGTCTTCTTGTGTTTGGGTTTCCAGCTCACTTTGGCCTCATATACTGAATTGGGCAATGTTCCTTTTGCCTCTGCAATAAATTGAGTATTGGCATTAACTCTTCCTTACAAATCTGGTCTTTGCTAAAAGCATGTCTTTGGGCTGTCATATTGGTTAGTAGACTTTTAATGACTGAGTCTATTACACTAGAAGGTATAGGTTTATATCCTTAGTTTATCTACTCTATATTTGACATAGTCAACTGGACTCTCTCCTGAAAATTATTCATTTCTCTAACATTTTCCAATTTGGTGAAGTAAAAGTTTAAGAGGATGTCCCTATAATACACTGGATATTTGTGGCTTCATTTTGTGTGTACATTTTTATTTCTGATTTTGTGAATTTGGATATTTTCTCCTTGTTTATTAGATAGTTTACCTAAGGGTTTTTCTCTCTTACTGTTTTCATCAGAAAACCAACTATTTGTTCCATTTATATTTCTTTTATTCTCATTGGCTGCATATCAATGATTTCAGCCCTAAGTATGATTATTTATTACAGAATATCCCATTTTAGTATTATTATTTCTGTTTGTTCTAGAGCTTTCTGAAGTGGGAGTTTCTGGTTTCATTGAAAAGTCAGTTGTGTTATGTGGTGTTTTTCTGGAAATTGTCTTATGAGAGAATATTTTGTTGAAGCAGACACATGAAAGAATGTTTCGATAAGAACAGAAACATTGTGTTTTTCTGGAAGTTGCCTGGTGAAATGGAATGTTTTGTTTTGCCGAGGTGGATGCCTGAGAGGTGCAGGATGTTTGAACAGACTGTAAGTATAGCCCAACAGACACTGGATAAAGCTCTTGCATTGGTTCACATTGAAACTCATTGCTGGTTATCATTAGGCTTTGATAACACTGGTCTTCACTGACAACACTCTTGCATTGGTACACCTTGATTTTTGCTGATTTTCACTTGTGACTTTATAGAGAGAAATGCACCAAAGAACTTCTGGTGGTATTTTGACTGCTCAGTGTTCCTTATGTGAATATTTTGGCTACTTCATGCTGCTTAGAGGACTCATGCTGATTGTCTGTGCCTCGCAGTTTCTTCTAGATCAAACTGCTGCTACTTATTTGTATATACTGTTTGTCATGTGGACTAGACTGCTGACAATGAAGATTGGAATTGCCTGCCAAAAATATTTCTATTCAGAACCATAACTGGTTTCCTATTAACTGCTGTTTTCACCTGCTTCATTGATGGCCTAGAAGGCAGATTGAAGTTAAAGACCCATACTTTGAAGTAGGCTTTAAAAAATCTAAGCTTACAGATTTAAGGTTTGTTGTTAAGATAGACATGATAGTTCTCCCCATTTTCTTTATGTAGTCATTCATTACTATGAACTTTCCTCTTAACACTGCTTTATTTGTGTCTCACAAGTTTTTCAGTACTCTTTACTCATTTTTCCTTGAATTCCAGTAAATCTGTAATTTCTTTTTTTCTATCTTGACATGTTGTTTTTTTCATTCATTAAAGAGATGTTGAGTTTCCATGAGTTTTTAAGCTCTCTGATGATTCTGTTGTTGTTTAGGTCTAGCTTTAATTGTGGTGGTCCAGTGGGATGCATGGGGTTATTTCAGTTTTCTTGTGTCTGTTGGTTCTTGCTTTGAGTAAGAATATGTGGTCAAGATTAGAGAAGGAACTATGAGTTACAGGGAAGAGGATTTTGTGTTTGCTTTTGTGTTTCCAATAAACGTTCTATAAATATATATTGTATTAAATATTAATACCTGACAATAGTTCTGATACATTTCTCAACCTTAATTTTATAGCTTATGATTTTATCGTGTCCTACAGTTTCTTGCTCTGACCATAAAGTCATATTGTTGCACTTTGTCAGAGTCTGGTGGATTCTAGAAACCACCTATCCTCCCTCTTTCTAGATTTAGCCAATCAACTTAAATGTCAAATAGCATTACTTTGTTTAGATAGCTTAAATGTTGCAAATGTACCTGATATGAATTTCCCATGTAAAAACTGGCCCTGAGACCTAACTGCCAGGGGTTGCTGCTTGGCTCCCTACTCCTTGCTGCACCACTGATTAATATGTTTTGAATATGTGTTTAATAAAACAAGCATATCTGACTGATATCAGTGACTGAGTGGTATTGAGCCTAATACTGAACCTCAGCATTTGATGTGCTGTCTGGGAAAGTGCCAGACCTCTACTACCCCTCAGTCAGTATCAATGAACACCACCATCCAGCTGTCCCTTTTGACACTAAGTAAGTGATTTTTGGGGGTGAGAAGGGGGTTGCGTTTTTTCTTGTGATCTAGACATGTTGGTGGCTCAAATAAGAGAAATTGAAAGCAATATTGCTCTTCAATCCATCAGACAAGGGATTCTCTATTTGGTACAAGGGCACAGAGCTCTGTTGACAATTTTGGACTTGAGAGGAACTCACAACCAAGGGCTTTTCTTTAACTCACATTTCTGCCACAACTTCTGTCTTGCTTTTCCATTGTTCCTTAGCCTGGTTATTCCTCACCTCATTTTTCAACCCATTCTTCATCCTGTTCTTCTTCTCCACTCCCCATTCTGGGCCAGTCTTCCTCTATTCTTGACATCCCTGTTGAAGCTTTTCTGGGCCAATTCAAAAGTTTCCAAAAGGACACTGCTGTTTTAGATACCCAAGTTTTTCCTGAGAGGCTCCATACTGTCTATGAGCTCACATGGCCTTCTCTTGAACTGGTTATGTTTTCAGGAGGGCTTTTTTGTCTCTGCTCTTCTCCTTTCTATTCAAGGTATAGTTCACCACGAACCTAAAGCACCCCGACGAGGTCACATATATCTCTTTGACACTTCTAAATGTCTGAAGGATCATGTTCTTTCTCCCCCCTAGGTCACAGAGGAGGAGAAGTAATCTGCCATTTCTGGGAATTTTCAGGACCAGATCTGAAAGACAATGGTGATTATCTACACTGTTAAGGAGGCTGTCCAAGATTATAACAAATGAGGTTCTGCCATCCTAATCCTATGATTAGGGTGACAATGATTCCCTTTGTCCTCCCTGAGTGCTCTAAGAAGCTTCACACCTCCACCAGTACATTCTTGTTCCTTCAGCTCTCCCTTCCTTTCCCCACTTAACTAGCCCCTTCCTTACAAGGTCAGGTACTTCCTTCCATCCTTCTATGGAAACACCCTCCCTGCACATCATACCACCTCCCTCTGCTGCAGATGAGAGACATTTTATAGCTTACCAATCCTTCTCCACCTGTGATATTTATAACCAAAAGGCTATTAATCCCACTTGTTCTGAGAAACTTCAGGTTTGATTTCTTTTCTTGAGACTATCTTTCTTGCCCACCACCCTCTTGGGACGACATCTAACAATTCGTTCAGATTCTGTTTACTTCAGAGGAACCAGATCACACTGGGTGGGAGGCCCAGAAGTTGGTCCCAGGAAAGAACATCATCAGACTTTCAAGAATTGAACAGATATTGATGCTGCCTTTCCCAAGAACACTCCTTACTGGGACACCAATTCAGCTGAAGATAAGCACTTCATTAGATAAGTTTTCATCAGATTCTTATGAGAGTTCTTCAGGTGGCAGCCAGGTACCCCACAAACTTATCTAAAGTGAGTGAAGTAGTAGAGAGCCTCCAGCCACTTTCCTGAAGTGACTCCTGGATGCCTAAAGAACTTACACATTGATCAACAAAGATGTGCCATAGAATCAACAGCTTATCAATCTGGACATTGTGGGTCAGTCATCACCAGATATCCACAAAAAGATCCAGAAGATTGAAGGATTTGAAGGTAAGAATTTGTCTGAAATCATGGAGATTCCTCAAAAGACTTCAATATTTGGGAATGTCCAGTGGACAAATAAGGTAAGAAAGTGGCAACGATTTTGGTGGCAGCCCAGGAACAACATTGAGGACTGGGAAAGGCTTCCACTGACTCAAGGTCAGCAAAAATAATCCTGGTTATCCACCTCATTTGAGGCTCCTTAGAGACTAGTGTGAATACTACAAAGAAGTAGGACACTAAAGGATCAATGCTCCCAGAATCCTAGGAAATTCTAGGAGCTGAAGCCCACCCTGAACTCTCTGCCTGAAAGAATAGGGACTTGGAGTCCCCTCTAGAGCCCATTGTAAACTTAGAAGGATCAGTGCCCAGTTGACTTTCTGTTGAATGCTGGGGCTCACCACCTGTTCCTCCGGATGACTCTGTTAGTCATAATGACCCAAAGTACCCTAGTTTGAGTTGCTATGGGCATCAAACACAATGCCTCGTCTACCAAGTGGTATATAGACTTGGACAAAAAGACAATTTCTCACTTTTTCCTAGTGATTTCTGAATTGCCTTATCTCCTTTTAATGAGAGATCTATTGACTGAAATGGCAGCTCAAATTTACATCTATTCTGGAGGCAAGAGAGTGGTCCATGTGAACCCAGCTCTGGTCTGTGTCTTCTCTGTGAAGAATGACTACCTCCAGCAGCCAAAGAAAAAGAAATGTAGCCCTTTACAATACTTCTTAGAAGAATATTTTATCCAGATTTTCCAGTATGAGCTGAAAGTAACCCTCTGACCTAGCTTCTCACCTTCCACCAGTTGTGGTAGATCTGAACATTACTGCTAGCCATGTAAGACTAAGGTAGTACCTTCAGTCACAAGAAGTCATTCAGGGTATCAGGCCCTATAATTAATTGGCTTTAAGAGTATAGTATCCTCGTTCCATGTCACTTTTCCTGGATTACACCCGATCTCTAGTTTAAAACTATGAAATAACAGACTGTAGATCAGTGCAAGACCTGAGGAAGGCCAATAAGATGGTGAGAGACATTGACCAACAGTCATAAATCCATATACACTTCTGAGTTTCTTACTGCCCAACAGAAAATTTACAAAGACTTGGACTTAAATGGCACCTTCTTTAATATTCCCCTAGACGAGAACAGCCAGCAACTTTTCACCTTCAAGTGGCAATATCTGGAATACAGGTTCAGTGGACACTAAGTTGGACAAGACTACTGCAAGGATTTAGGAACTTACCCATGCTTCTGGCCTATAGTTATCTCATTATTATGGAGATCTCTTGAGGCTCTACAGCCTGTAGTCACACCCACTACCTATGCTATGTGATCTAAGGCCACAAACCATACTTTGGGAGGGGCTGTGCATGGTTGATGCTAAGTGAAAGGAACCATGGCCTAGGAGCAAGGCTGAACTCCTACCACCCCTTTACAGTCACTGGGGTTTTGAGGCCTGTGCTCCACTAGGTAACCAGCAGCCTTCACACCATGTAAACCTGTCTATTGGTTGTGTATATAACAGTTACTATGTTACTGTTTACTTCTTGTTGTTGTTGTTGTTATTGCTATTCTTTGATTTTGAGGATATTTTGGTTTTGTTTTTCTCTTCTTCTTCTTCTTCTTCTTCTTCTTCTTCTTCTTCTTCTTCTTCTTCTTCTTCTTCTTCTTCTTCTTCTTCTTCTTCTTC
>JADRCG010009008.1:569167-594302 GCA_019844195.1 Rhabdomys dilectus | reverse complement strand
CCCCCTCCTCCTCCTTCTCCTTCTTTTCCCCCTCCTCCTCCTTCTCCTTCTTTTCCCCCTCCTCCTCCTTCTCCTTCTCCTCCTTCTCCTCCTCCTCCTCTTCCTCCTCTTCCTCCTCCTCTTCCTCCTTGTCCTCTTCCTCCTCCTCTTCCTCTTCTTCCTCCTCCTCTTCCTCCTCCTTCTTCTACCTCTTTTCTTCTTTTGGTTAATTTTGCATCTAGACAAGGCACTGAAGGTATTTCTCAACTGTACCATTTCCCTGGTTGAATTTTTGGGTCAGTTGTATATACTGTCATATCACCTGCAAGTAACAACACTTTAACTGCTTCCTTTCCAGTTTGTATACCCTTGATCTCCTTTAGCTGTCTGATTGCTCCTACAAGACTCCATGTATTATATTGAATCACAATCATCATCTAATGAGATGATCATTTGTATTTTTCATTTCATATTGTTTATATCATGTTTACAATGATATATTTGTATGTTGAACCATCCCTACATCTCTAGGATGAAGTCAGCTTGATAATCATGGATGATATTTTTGAAGTTCTCTTAGATTTGTTTTATGAGTATTTTATTGAATATTTTTGTTGCAATATCAATGAGGGAAATTGGTCTATAATTGTGTATGTTGAATCTTTGTGGTTTGGGGGTATTGAGGTGATATGACCCCATAAAGTCAATTTGGCAATGTTTCTTCTGTTTCTATTTTGTGGAATAATTTCAGAATTATTGTTTTTTTTAATTTTTATTAGATATTTTATTTACATTTCAGATGTAATCCCCTTTCCCCTCACACAGAATCTCCATCCCATCCCCCTACAAGGATATGACCCTACGCAGCCTCCCACTCTCACCACCACACCTACGACTTTCCCCACAATGGGGCATCCAACCTTCCCTGGACCAAGGATTTCCTCATCCACCTATGCTTGACACTGTCATCCTCCCCTACATATGCAGCTGGAGCCATGGGCCCCTTCCTATGATCTCCCAGGCTGGTGGTTTAGACCCTGGGAGCTCTGGTTGTGTGGTATTGCTGCTCTCTTCATGGAACTGCAAGGCTTTCACCTCCTTCAGCCTTCTCTCTAACTCCTCAATTGGGAACCCCTTGATCAGTTCAGTGGTTAGCTGTGAGCTTCCACCTTTGTATATTTCAGGCTCTCTCAGACCTCTAAAAAGACAGCTATATCACATTCCTGTCAGCATGCACTTTCTGACATTCATATCAGTGTATACCTTTCGTGACTGCACATGAGATAGATACCCAGGTGGAGCAGTCTCCAGATGGACCCTCCTTCAGTTTCTGTCTCATGCTTTGCCTCAATATTTGCTCCCATGAGTATTTTGTTACCCTCTTCTAAGAAGGGCCAAAGCACCCACATTTTGATCTTCCTTGTTCATGAGCTTCATGTGGTTTGTGAGTTGTTTCTTGGGTATTGCGAGCTTTGGGCTAATATCCAATTATCAGTGAGTATATACCATGTGGGTTATTTTGTGATTGGGTCACCTCATTCAGGATTATATTTTCTAGTTCCATCCATTTGCCTTAGAATTTCTTGAAATCATTGTTTTTAGTAGCTGACTAATATTCCATTGTGTAAATGTACCACAGTTTCTGTATCCATTCCTCTGCTGAAGGTCATCTGGGTTCTTTCCAGCTCCTGGCTATTATAAGTAAGGCTGCTATGAACATAGAGGAACATGTTATATGTTGGAGCATCCTCTGGGTATATTCCCAGGAGTGGTATAGCTGGATCCTCAGGTAATGCTACGTCCAATTTTCTGACAAACCACCAGACTGATTTCCAGAGTGGTTGTACCAGCTTGCAATCCCACCAAAAATGGAGGAGTGTTCCTCTTTCTCCACATCCTTGCCAGTATCTGCTATCACCTTAGTTTTTGTTCTTAGCCATTCTGACTAGTGTGAGGTAGAATCTCAAGGTGGTTTTGATTTGTGTTTCCCTGATGACTAAGGATATTGAATATTTCTTTAGGTGCTTCTCAGCCCTTCAAGTTTCCTCAGTTGAGAATTCTTTGTTTAGCTCTGTTCCCCATTTTTATTGGGTATTTTATTTACATTTCAGATGCCATCCACTTTCCCCATTTGTCCTTCGTAGAAACTCCTATCCCATACCCCCTTTTCCTTTTTTGCTTTTATACAAATTTTTTAAAAACTTAATCAAAGGTCTTATAAGTTTGGTAATGCTCAATCAGAAGTGTAACCCAATACCCAACGTAGATATACCAACTATCTTTGACTGGTGGAGACACATGAACATCTGCCTCCATGTCCCCTGCCCTCTTTCTCTCCTTTTCTCTTGATTTCTCTCTCTCATCACCTAGCTTCTCCTCTCCTTCTTCTCCTCCTCTCCTTACTTTTTCTCTTCCTCTCTGTACTCTTCCCACATTAGCTCCTCCTACATATCACCATTCCTGTTAAAATAAAATTTTTCTCTCAAAATACAATTAGAGCATAATTAGATCAATTTGTACCAGTGAGGTACAAGATAGGCCTAATACCTAGTCCATCATTTTGTTGACTAACAAGAACCTCTGTCATCTCTCCTAACTAAAACATTTAGTTCTGAACCTGGCTTTTTTCTTGGCTTTAGAATGAATGTCAGCTGAAAAACATCCACTCAAATCTTTTCTCTCAAAGTAAATAGCCAGGATTGGCTATGAGACTATAAGATTTCAACCCCAGCAGAAATCCAGAATGACTGAGTTAACTGAAATTATGGGAAGCACTAAGCATAGCTTCTAAAACTTAGCCAATTTATAGATACTGCTGAGCAACTGGACAGTCCCTATACTACAGAACGCTGGAGCATCTGGTTTTCAGCCTTCTGGCCCAGGATCATCTGACAGACCTTAGTGATGCAGAATTATTAAGGGCTGATTACTCTGTCTAGGCAGATATAATCAGTCGACTATTCCGCAAGTGTGTCCTTTTCTGGACAGTAATTTGTCTGTAGATGAAAAGAGGCAATTCTTGCCTAGTGGCTGTCTCACTACAACTGGAGTAACTCCAGAGTTGCTCAGTTTATTCTTAGAATCCAAGACAGGAAGCTGTCAGGAGCAGACAGATCTCTAATCAAAATGAACTTTACTACAAGAATGTTTGTAAAATCAATTCTGTGGACTTCTGACGTTTTGAAAACCAACTATCCATGTAAGCTAATCTGGATGGTTGTCTGTTAACTTCTCTCAGTTCTTTCTAAAGAAAATATAGAAAACACCCTAACAATAAACTAAAAGCCATGAATTTGTTATAGGCCCATAACTCACAGGCTAACCATCTCAAATCAGTTAAAAATGTTAAAGAAGGACTAGGTCTAAGTCTTGTATTCTTATATGTGTTATGCAGGCACAATGCCTATGAGAGTAACAATATTCATCTCACTTTTATATCAATAAGAAGTTCGTACCAATGAAAACCTTAAATTTAAATCAAAGTAAATTTTGTACCATTTAAGAAATTATAGCTTCATCTTGATAACAATTATACAGATTTCTACCAATAGGTTATGGTTATGAAATAAATCCTACCTAATCCTCCCTGTTCCAACAAAACCACTACTTTTCCCTAAAAAGACAGCCCAATATTAAGCACCTTGCTCACCAAGCCCAGGAAATAAGGGCACTGACTCTTCATTAACTTCTTCAAGCTAATTATGGGCATTGAGATATTAGAAGAGGAGCGGGAGGAAGAGTAAATTGATAAGCCTCTGATGTTGTGTCTTCACTGAATCCAGATGGAATTCCAGGACATCAAAGGTTTGAGCAGTTCTGCTCAGCTTGCTTGATGAATAGATACACCAAGGCTGTATGTTCTGCAATATACAGTTCTCAAAACAAATTTTTGTATCAGGATAATTTTTTTAGAAGGGTGATATTTTATTAAAGATGTTGGTTCTAACAACATTTTTCCCTTTTTAAATTGAATATTATATTAACATTTCAGATGTTATCCCCTTACACCATTCCCCCCACCACCCAGGAACCACTTATTCCATTCCCCCTCCTCCTGCTTCTATGTGGGTGTGCCCCCTCCTACCCCACACTCCCACCTCCCCACCCTCAAATGCCCCCCCATCAGTGTTCAGCCTTTATGGGACCAAAGATCTCCTCTCCCACCTTTGCCCAACAAAGCCATCCTCCCCTACATATATAGCTGGAGACATGGGTTCCTCCCTATGTGTTCCTAGGCTGGTGGTTTAGACCCTGGGGAGCTCTGGTTGGTTGGTATTGTTCCTCTCCTCATGGGGCCACCAACCCTTTCAGCTCCTTCAGTCTTCTCTCTAACTTCTCCACTGGGAACCCTTGATCTGATCAATGGTTAGCTGTGAGTATCTGCCTCTGGGTATGTCAAACTCTGCGGGACTTCTAAGAAGACAGCCATATCAGACTCCTGTCAGCATGCATTTCCTGTCATCCATATCACTGTCTATTTTTGGTGAATGCACATGGGATGAATACGCAGGTGGAATGGTCTCCAAACAACCTCTCCTTCAGTTTCTTTCCCACACTTTGCCTCCATATTTGCTCCCTTGGGTATTTTGTTACTCCTTCTAAATAAGACTTAGGCATCCACACTTGTTCTTCCTTCTTCATGAGCTTCATGTGGTCTGTTAGTTGAATCTTTGTTGTTTCGAACTTTTGGGCTAATATCCAATTATCAGTGAGTAAATACCATGTGTGGTCTTTTGTGATTGGGTTACGTCACTCAGGATGATATTTTCTAGTTCCATCCATTTACCTAAGAATTTCTTGGATTCATTATTTTTAATAGCTGAGTAATATTCCATTGTGTGAATGTACCGCAATTTTTGTATCCATTCCTCTGTTGAAGGACATCTGGGTTGTTTCCAGCTCCTAGCTATTATAAATAAGGCTGCTATGAACATAGTGGAGTGTATGTCCTTGTTATATGTTGGAGCAGGTTCTGGGTATATGCCCAGGAGTGGTATAGCTGGGTCCTCAGGTCGTGCTATGTCCAATTTTCTAAGGAACCACCAGACTGATTTCCAGAGTGGTTGTACCAGCTTGCAATCCCACCAACAATGGAAGAGTGTTCCTCATTCTCCACATCCTCACCTGCATCTACTATCACCTGAGTTTTTTATCTTAGCCATTCTGACTGGTGTGAGGTGGTATCTCAGGGTTGTTTTGATTTGCATTTCCCTGATGACTAAGGATGCTGAGCATTTCTTAAGGTGCTTCTCTGCCATTCAAGTTTTCTCAGTTGAGAATTCTTTGTTTAGCTCTGTACCCCATTTTTAACTGGGGTTATTTTGTTGTCTGGAGTCAAATTTCTTGAGTTCCTTGTATATATTCAATATTAGCCCTCTACCAGATGTAGGATTGATAATATCTTTTTCCAATCTGTTGGCTGCCATTTTGTCTTATTGACAGTGTCCTTTGCCTTACAAAAGATTTGCAATTTGATGAGGTCCCATTTGTCAATACTTGATCTTAGAGCATAAGTCATTGGTGTTCTGTTCAGGAACTTTTCCCCTGTGCCTAGGTATTCGAGCGTTTTCCCCACTTTCTCTTCTATTAGTTTCAGTGTATCTGGTTTTATGTGAAGGTCCTTTATCCACTTGGATTTGAGCTTTGTACAACAAGATAAGAATAGATTGATTTGCAATCTTCTATAAGCTGACCTTCAGTTTAACCAGCACCATTTTTTTTTTGAAAATGCTGTCCTTTTACCACTGGATGATTTTAGCTCCTTTGTCAAAGAACAAGTGACCATATGTGTTTGGGTTCATTTCTGGATCTTCAATTCTACTTCACTGATCTTCCTGCCTGTCTCTGTACCAATACCATGCAATTTTTTTTTAATCACTACTGCTCTGTAATACAGTTTAAGGTCAGGGATGGTGATTCCCAAGAAGTTCTTATATTGTTGAGAATACTTCTCGTTATCTTGTTTTTTTTTTTATTGCAAACGAAATTGCAAATTGCTCTTTGTATGTCTATGAAGAATTGATTTGAAATTTTGATGGGGATTGTGTTGAATCTGTAGATTGCTTTTGGCAAGATGGCCATTTTTACTAAGTTAATCCTGCCATTCTAGGAGCATGGGAGATCTTTCCATCTTCTGAGATCTTCTTTGATTTCTTTCTTCAGAGATTTGAAGTTCTTGTCATACAGATCTTTCACTTGCTTGGTTAGATTCACTCCAAGATATTTTATATTATTTGTGGCTATTATGAAGGGTGTCATTTCCCTAATTTCTTTCTCAGCCTGTTTATCTTTTGAGTAGAAGAAGGCTACTGATTTGTTTGAGTTGATATTATATCCTGCCATTTTGCTAAACTTGTTTATCAGGTTTAGGAGTTCTCTGGTGGAGATTTTAGGGTCACTTAATTATACTATCATATCATCCCTAAATACTGAAATTTTGCCTTCTTCCTTTCCTATTTGTATCCTTTTGATTCCTTTTGTTGTCTAATGCTCTAGCTAGGACTTCCAGTACTATATTTAATAGGTAGGGTGAGAGTGGGCAGCCTTGTCTAGTCCCTAATCTTAGTGGGATTGATTCAAGTTTCTCTCCATCTAGTTTGATGTTGGCTACTGACTTGCTGTATATTGCTTTTACTATGTTTAGGTATGGGCCTTGAATTCCTGATTTTCTGAGACTTTTAACATAAAGGGATGTTGAATTTTTCAAATGCTTTCTCAGCATCTAGTGAAATGACCATGTGGTTTTTTTCTTTGAGTTTGTTTATGTAGTGGATTACATTGTTGGATTTCTGAATATTGAACCATCCCTGCATTCCTGGAATAAAGCCTACTTGATCATGATGGATACTTGTTTTTGATGTGTTGTTGGATTCGGTTTGCTAGAATTTTATTGAGAATTTTTGCATCAATATTCATAAGAGATTGGTCTGTAGTTCTCTTTGTTGGGTCTTTCTGTGGTTTAGGTATGAGGGTAATTGTAGCTTCATAGAACGAATTGGATAGTGTTCCTTCTATTTCTATTCAATGGAATAGGTTGAAGAGAATTGGTATTAGGTCTTCCTTGAAGGTCTGATAGAATTCTGTACTAAAACCATCTGTTCCCGGACTTTTTTTGGTGGGGAGGCTTTTAATGACTTCTTCTATTTCTTTAGGGTTTATAGGACTGTTTAGATGGTCTATCTGCTCCTGATTTAATTTTGGTATCTGGTACCTGTCTAAAAAATTGTCCATTTCATCCAGATTTTCCAATTCTGTTGAGGATAGGCCTTTGTAGTAGGATCTGATGACTTTTTAAATTTCCTCAATTTCTGTTGTTATGTCTCTCTTTTCAGTTCTGATTTGATTAATTTGGATACTGTCTCTGTGTCCTTTGTTTAGTCTGGCTAAGGGTTAATCAATCTTGTTGATTTTCTAAAAGAACCAGCTATTGGTTTTGTTGATATTTTGTATAGTTCTTTCTGTTTCTACTTGGTTGATTTCAGCTCTGAGTTTGATTATTTCCTGTCGTCTACTCCTCTTGGGTATATTTGCTTCTTTTTGTTCTAACACTTTCAAGTGTACTGCCAAGTTGTTAATGTATGCTCTCTCCAGTTTCTTTTTGTAGGTTCTTAGAGCTATGAGTTTTCCTCTTAGTACTGCTTTCATGGAGTCCCACAAGTTTTGGTATGATGTGTCCTCCTTTTCATTAAATTCTAAAAAGTCTTTAATTTCTTTCTTTATTTCTTCCTTGACCAAGTCATCCTTGAGTAGAGCTTTGTTTAGTTTCCATGTGTATTTTTTCCATTGTTCTTGTCATTATTAAAGACCAGCCTCCGTCCATGATGGTCTGATAGGGTGCAAGGGATTATTTCAATCATTTTGTATCTGTTAAGGCCAGTTTTGTGACCAATTATATACTCTATTTTGGAGAAGGTACCATGAGGTGCTGAGAAAAGGTATATTCTTCTGTTTTAGGGTAAAATGTTCTCTCTCTCTCTCTACATATATATATATATATATATATATATATATATATATATATATATATATATAACATATATATATATATATAGTTAAATCCATTTCCTTTATAACTTCTGTTAGTTTCATTGTATCTCTGTTTAGTTTCTGTTTCCATGATTTGTTCATTGCTGAGAGTGGGGTGTTGAAATCCCCCACTATTATTGTGTGAGGTATGATGTATGCTTTGAGATTTAGCAAAGTTTCTTTATGTATGTGAGTGCCATTGCATTTGGGCATAGATGTTCAGAATTGAGAGTTCATCTTGGAACATTTTTTCCTTTGACGAGTATAAAGTGTCCTTCCTTATCTTTTGTGGTTACATTTGGTTGAAAATCAATTTTATTTGATATTAGAATTGCTACTCCTGCTTGTTTCTTAGGACCATTTGCTTGTAAGATTGTTTTCCATCCTTTTACTCTGAGGAAGTGTCTGTCTTTGTCACAGAGGTGTGTTTCCTGTATGCAGCAAATTTCTGGGTCTTGTTTATGTATCCAGTCTGCTAGCCTATGACTTTTTATTGGAGAATTGAGTTCATTGATATTAAAAGGTATTAAGGAAAAATGAGTGTTGCTTCCTGTCACTTTTGTTATTGGAGGTGGAATTATGTTTGTGTAACTATCTTCTTTTGGGATTGTTGGAAGATTGCTTTCTTGTTTTTTCTATGTTGTAATTTCCCTCCTTGTGTTGGAGTATTTCATCCATTATCCTTTGAAGGGCTGGATTTGTGGGAAGATATTGAGTAAATTTGGTTTTGTCATGGAATATCTTTGTTTCTCCATCAGTATTGATTGAGAGTTTTGCTGAGTATAGTAGTCTGGGCTGGCATTTGTGTTCTCTTAGGGTCTGTATGATATCAGTCCAGGATCGTCTGGCTTTTATAGTCTCTAGTGAGAAGTCTGATGTAATTCTTATAGGTCTGCCTTTATATGTTACTTTACCTTTTTCCCTTACTGCTTTTAGTATATTTTCTTTGTTTTGTATATTTGATGTTTTGATTATTATGTGATGGGAGGTGATTGTTTTTTGGTCTAGTCTATTTGGTGTTCTGTAGACTTCTTGTATATTTAAGGACATCTCTTTCTTTAGGTTAGGGAAATTTTCCTCTATAATTTTGTAGAAGACATTAACTGGCTCTTTAACCTGGGAGTCTATACCCTCATCTATACCTATTATCCTTAGGTTTGGCCTTCTCATTGTGTCCTGGATTTCCTGGATGTTTTGGGTTAGGAGCTTTTTGCATTTCACATTTTCTTTGACAGTTGTATCAATGTTTTCCACGGTATCATCTGCACCTGAGATTCCCTCCTCTATCTCTTGTATTCTGTTGGTGATGCTTGCATTTATGACTCCTGGTCTTTTTCTTAGGTTTTCTATCTCCAGAGTAGTCTTCCTTTGAGATTTCTGTATTGTTTCTACTTCCATTTTTAGATCCTGGATGGTTTTCTTTAATTCCTTTACCTGTTTGGTTTTGTTTTCTTGCAATTCTTTAAGGAATTTTTGTGTTTCCTCTTTAAGGGTTTCTATCTATTTACCTGTGTTCTCCTCAAATTCTTTGAGAGTGTTATTTATGACCTTCTTAAAGTCCTCTAACATCATCATGAGAAGTGATTTTCATTCTGTATCCTGTTTTTCCAGTGTGAAGTGGTGTTCAGGGCTTGCTATGGTGGGAGAACTGGGTTCTGGTGATGCCAAGTAACTTTGGTTTCTGTTGTTTACGTTCTTGCCTTTGCCTTTGGCCATTTGGTTAAAACTAGTGCTACTCTCACTTACTGTTTCTGACTGGAAACTGTCTTTCCACTTATCTTGCCTGTGCCAGAACTCCTCAGGGTCCAAATGTCTTTGTGATCCTGTGATCCTGAGCTCCACCTGCTCTGAGTGCAGTGTCTCCTTTAGGATGTCTCAAGGTAAGGTGTCTTTGTGAGAGCAGATCAGCTAGGTGTTCATTGCTCTGAATGTAGTGATTCCTCTAGAATGTCTCAGGATGTGGTGTCTGCTACTCTGGGTTTCATGGCTCCTCTAGAATGTCTCTGGGTATTGTGTCCCCTGCTCTGAGGTTGGTGGCCTCTGTAGGATGTCTCAGGATATGGTTTCCACAAGGGTGCTGACCCGCTGGGTGTCTGCCTCTCTGAGGACACTGGCCTCTCTGTGATGTTTCAGGATACAGTTTCCACAAGGGTGCAGACACGTTAGGTGTCTGTTCCAGCCACTGGACCAGGAGAGGGAGTGGAAGGGGAATGGAATTCTGCAAGGGCAGTGTTTGGGTTCCTGGGGGGAGGGCTTCTGCAAGCTTCTTGCTCCCAGCTGTGGCTTTTTGGCATATGGAGGTGCGCCACTGACCTTATTGCATCTCTGCGGACACTGGCCTCTCTTGGATGTCTCAGGATGCAGTTTCCACAAGGGTGCAGACCTGCTGGGTGTCTTCTCTTGCCACCAGGATCCTGAGAGGGGTGGAAGGGTTTGTGCCCCATTTTTAATAGGGTTATTTGGTCGTGTGGAGTCTAATTTCTTGAGTTCTTTGTATATATTCTATATTAGCCCTATATCAGTGTTAGGATTGGTAATGATCTATTCCTAATCTGTTGGTTGCTGTTTTGCCCTATTGACAGTGTCCTTTGCCTTACAGCAGCTTTACAATTTTATCATCTCTCATTTGTGTGTTCTTGTTCTTACAAATAAGCCATTGGTGTTGTGTTCAGGAATTTTCCCCTGTGCCTAGGTATTGAGGGTTATTTCCCACCTTCTTTTCTATTAGTTTTTGTATGTCTGGTTTTATGTGAAGGTCCTTTATTCACATGGACTTGAGCTTTGTACAAGAAGATAAGAATAGATCAATTTGCATTCTTCTATAAGCTGACCTTTAGTTTAACCAGCACCATTTTTTTTTGAAAATGCTGTCCTTTGACCACTGGATGGTTTTAGCTCCTTTGTCAATGATCAAGTGACCATAGATGTATGTGTTCATTTCTAGGTCTTTAATTCTCCTTTATAGATTTTTCTTCCTGTCTCTGTACCAATACCATGAAGTTTTTTATCACTGTTGCACTGTAGTACAGCTTGAGGTCAAGGATGGTGATTCCCCAAGAAGTTCTTTTATTGTTGAGAATAGATCTTGCTAATCTGGGTATTTTCTTATTCCAAATGAAATTACAAATTGCTTTTTATCTCCATGAAGAAGTGATTTGGAATTTTGATGGGGATTGAATTGAATCTGTAGATTGCTTTTGGCAAGGTGGCCATTGTTACTATATCAATCATGCCAGTCAACAAGCATAGCAGATCTTCCCAACTTCTGAGATCTTCTTCAATTTTTTTCTTCAGAGACTTGAAGTTCTTGTCATACAGATCTTTCACTTGCTTGGTTAGATTCACACCAAGGTATTTTATATTATTTGTGGCTATTTTGAAGGGTGTCATTTTTCTAATTTCTTTCTCAGCCAGTTTATCCTTCAAGGAGCAGAAGGCTACTGATTTGTTTGAGTTGATTTTATATTCAGTCACTTTGCTGAAGTTGTTTATTGGGTTTAGGCGTTCTCTGATGGAAGTTTTAGGGTCACTTAAGTGTACTATCATATCATCTGCAAATAGTGAAAATTTGACTTCTTCTTGTCCTATTTGTATCACTTTGACCATCTGAAGACCATTCCACCTGAGTATCCATCCCATGTACAGTCACCTAAGCTAGACACTGATGTGGATGGCTGGAAGTTCATGCTGTCAAGAACATGATATAGCTGTCTCCTTAGAAGTCTGCCAAAGAGTAACACATTGAGAGGACGATGCTCACAATTAACCACTGATATGATCAAGGGTTTCCCAATGGCGAACTTGGAGAGAAGACTGAAGGAGCAGAAAGGGTTTGTGACACCAGGAGGAGAGCAACAACATCAAACAACCAAAGCCCCCCATTTCTAAACCACCAGCCTGGGAGCACATAGGGAGGGACCTATGAATCCAGTGGTATATGTAGGGGAGGATGGACTTGTCTGGCATAGGTGGGAGAGGAGATTCTTGGTCCCATGAAAAATGAACACATAGTGGGGTAGGAATGTGAGGGTGGGAAGGGGGTAGTGGGGGAAGGGGTAGGTGAGGGCACAGCCTCATAGAAGCATGAGGGGTGATGGGGTAGGAGGTTTCTGGGTGGTGGGAGGAAGTAGGGTAAGGGGATAAAATCATAAATGTAAATATAATGCCCAATTTAAAAAAGAGAGATAAAAAAGGGAAAAAGGAAAAAAGAAAGAAAAAAGAATAGGAGATTTAATAACACAAATGGAAGGATTTAGAAATTTAGGAGGCAGTTTATGGTAATGAAAACAGCATCATAGAAACTGGAAAATCACACCCTCATAGAAGCACAAGAAGTGGGGATGGGATAAGGGGTTCCTGGATGGTGGGGGAAATGGGATAAGAGGATAAAACTTGAAATGTAAATATTATATCCAATTTAAAAAGGGAAAAAAAGAAGAAAAGTGGTTAGAACCAACATCTTAAAAAAAAGTCAGTCCCCTAGGGAAAAAAAATTTCTTGATACTAAAACTTGTTCTGAGAATTGTATATTGCAGAATACACAGCCTCAGTTTATCTACACATCAAGCAAACTGAGCGGACCTACTCAAACCTCTGATGTCCTGGAAGTCCATCTGGATGCAGTGAAGACCCAGCGTCAGAGGCTTATCAATTTACTCTTCCCCCCCCCACCCCTCTTCTAATATCTCAATGCCTGTAATCAGCTTGAAGAAGTTAAAGAAGAGTCAGCGCCCCTTTTCCATGGGCTTGGGGACTAAGGTGGTTAATATTGGGCTGTCTTTCTAGGGAAAAGAAGTGGTTTTGTTGGAACAGGGAGGATTAGCTAGGATTTATTGCATAGCCATAACCTATTGGTAGAAATCTGTATAATTAGTATCAAGATGAAGTTATAATTTCTTAAATGGTACAAATTTTACTTTGATTTCAAATTTTAGGTTTTCATTGGTATGAGCTTCTTATTGATATAAAAGAGTGATGAATATTGATACTCTCACAGGCATTGTGCCTGTATAACACATTTAGGAGTATAAGGCTTAGACCCAGTCCTTCTTTAACCTTTTTAACTGGTTTGGGACGGTTAGCCTGTGAGTTAAGGGACTATAGCAAATTCATGGCTTTGAGTATATTGTTAGGGTGTTTTCCATATTTTATTTAGAAATAGCTGAGAGGAGTTAACAGACAACAGTCCAGGTTACCTTACATGGATAGTTGGATTTCAAAACATCAAAAGTCCATAGAATTGACATTACAAATATTTCTATATTAATGCTCATTTTGATTAGAGACCTGTCTGCTCCTGACAGCTTCCTGTCTTGGATTCTAAGAAGAACTAGAGCATCCTTGGAGCTACTCCAGTTGTGTGGAGACAGCCACTAGGCAAGAATTGCCTCTTTCCATCTACAGACAAATTGCTGTCCAGAAAAGAACACACTTGCAGAATAGTCGACTGATTATATTTGCCTAGACAGAGTAATCGGCCCTTAATAATTCTGCATCACTAAGGTCTGTCATATGATTCTGGGCCAGAAGGCTGAAGATTTGATGCTCCAACGTTCGGTAGTATAGGGGCTGTCCAGGTGTTCAGCGGTCTCTATGAATTGGCTAAGTTTTAGAAGCTATACTTAGTGCTTCCCATAACTTCAGTTAACTCAGTCATTCTGGATTTCTGACGGCGTTGAAGACCTATAGACTCATATCCAATCCTGGCTATTTACCTTGAGAGAAAAGATCTGAGTGGATGTTTTTCAGCTGACATTCATTCTAAAGCCAAGAAAAAAGCCAGGTTCAAAACTAAGTATTCTATTTAGAAGGGACGACAGAGGTTCTGGTTAGTCATCAAAATGATGGACTGGGTATTAGGACTATCTTGTACCTCACTGGTACAAACAGGAATAATAATGCTCTAATTGTATTTTGAGAGAAAAGTTTTATTTTAACAGGAAGGGTGATATGTAGGAGGAGCTAAGGGGGAAGGAGTACAAGGAGGAAGAGTTGGAGTAAGGAGAGGAGAAGATGAAGGAGAGGAGAAGCAAGGTGATGAGAGAGAAAAAGAGGGGGGGCATGGAGGCAGATGTTCACGTGTCTCCACCAGTCAAAGATAGTTTATATATCTAGGTTGGGTATTTGGTTACACTTCTGATTGAGCATTACCATACTTATAAAGCTTTTGATTAACATTTAAAAATTGTATAAAAGCAAAAAGGAAAAGGGGGCGTGGGGTTTTCTATGGAGGGAATATGGGGAAAGGGGATGGAATCTGAAATGTAAATAAAACATCCAATAAAAAAAATACAAAGCCTACAAAATATATTCACTTGGTTGACAATGTAAAATCTTTGAACATCTTAAGTGTGTAATATGTGAAGTTATTCAAATGCAGCTTCTTTATTAAGAAAACATAACAGAAAGGGCAAAAAAGTGGGGTTTTTTGCAGTGAAATCTATAAAAAATAAAAAAAATCATTAAATGAATGCCTTGCTAGTGATATCACTTTATTTGAAATGTGTTAATAACAACATGAACTGTTTGTAAGAAACAATTTTAAATGTAAGAATAACAGTAATAATTTTGTTTGGGGATAAGAGATAGAACATTTATATATTCAATAAATGCTTTTTATGAAAAACAAAAACAAAAAAAAAATTTACCATATAATTGGTCAAAAAACAAACTTCAACAGATATAAGAAGACAGAAATAACCCATGCATATTATAAGATCACCGTGGATTAAAGCTGAACTTCAACAATTACAAAAACTACAGAAAGCTCATGTATTTGTAGAAACCTAACTTTTAGGCCACTACCTACAAGAGATAGTGGAAAAGAAAGGATAAGGAGGAAGTAGACGTTTCTAGAAATGGTTCTCTGGAGCAACTCTCATCTCTGTGGTCTGGAAGTCAGCTGTTCAGTTCCCAGGACAGCCGCACAGCTTGATCCACTTGTAAACACTTCACTGACATAACAGCAGTCCAATTCAGTAGAGGATGGCAAATCAGTAATAGTAGCAACTACCTAACAAAGACAGCCAGGCCTCAGCCTCAACACAAGTCAGCAAGACAGACCAGCCAGAACACCAGAAGATTTTGCCTCTCTCAGCAAAGCACAAATCTGCAAAGACACTAGACTAACAAGCATTGCACAGCTAGCTCTATAAGCAAAACTAGCTTAGTCTTCATCACTGTTCATCCAATCATTTTAATACTTGCTCTAAACATCTTATATCCTCCATGTGTCTTGTCTCATCAAGTGAGTCTGTCTTAGCTGACATTATGCTGTCAGTCAACCCACAGAAGTGGCAGGAAACTGTACCACACCACCAGAAGTTTTGTGATGTTTTTCTCTTTCTACATAGTCCCAATAAATGGAGTACAACTACTCAGTGGAAGGTGGACCATTACATGCCTATCATTAGCAAATAATCCTTGATCACCTGTCCTTTAATGTTCTTTCTTTAGCAGAACATCATTTTTCTTGTGCCTGCTTCAGTGAAACATTCCTTCATGAGTTTGTGTTAGCCTTTCACCTAAGTCCCCTTCAGAGCAACACTACTTCACATGTTTTCCCCAAGAAAGACCTTTCAACACAACTGACTTTCCAAAGAATTCTTATGTGCTGCCCAAGGACACTATAAAAAGAGTGGTAAGAGGACAGTTTATAGCACTAGGTGCACTCATAAAAAATGAAGACATCTCAAACTAACAAAAGTACATCTGATAACTCTAGACCAAAAAAAGAAGAAAAACACACCAAAGAGGAGTACACATGAGGAAATAATCAGTCTCAGGGCTGAAATCAATCCATCATAAACACAGAGAAAAGTACAATGAATCAACAAAACCAAGAACTGATTCTTTAAAAATATCAAGATGACAAACCTTTAGACAAATTAAAAATCAGACACTACCCTAATTAACAAAATAACAAATGAAAAGGGAGACATAACAACAGACACTGAGAAAATTCAAAAATCATTAAGTCTTAATTCAAAAGCTTATATTCCACAAAATTGGGATATGTAAATTAAATGGTTGAGTTTCTAGACAGATACTAACTACCAAAGCTAAATTAAGTTCAGATAAGCATTCTGAATAATCTTATAATGCCTAAGGAAGTAGAAGCAGTCATTAAAAGTCTACCAACCAAAAAAATCCCTGGACTAGAGGGTTTCAGTGCAGAATTCTACCAAACTTTTGAAGAAGAGCTAAGGCTAATACTCCTTACACTATTCCACAAAATAGAAACAGAAGGAACACTGCCAGACTCATTCTATGATGCCACAATTACCTTGCTCAAAGATACAGCAAAAAGAATTTCAGGCCAATTTCCCTTATGAACATTGATACATAAATACTCAATAAAATATTTGAAAACTGAATCCAACAAGACACCATCTACAATGATCACATATGTGTCATTCCAGGGATGCAGGGACTATTCAATAAATAAAAATCCATCAATATAATCCACAATATAAACAAACTTAAAGAAACAAAACCCATATGATCATCTCACTCAATGCAAAAAATTTGTTTGATTAGCTTCAAAACCTCTTTCTGATAAAAGTTTTGTAGAGATTCAGGATAAAGGGGACATACTGGAATATAGTAAAGACAGTTGACAGTAAGTTAATTGCCATCATCGAACTAAATGGAGAGAAACACAACATAATTCCACTAAACTCAGGAAGAAAAAGCTGTGCAATTTCTCTATATCTATTCAGTATCACAATTAAAGTGGTAGCTGGTGCTATAAGATACTGAAAGAGATCCACTGGCTAACTGATTTAATAAATTCATATAGAATATAATTAAAACTATATCATCACATTTAAGAGAAATATCAGAATAAAATAACCAACTTAACATTCTATAGCCAATTTCACTAACTATTCAAATCCATGTGGGTATGCTTTTTCTATCCATTTATATCTACATTTTCTTCTATATTCCTTCATAGGTTCCTGTGTATATACATAAGTATATACACATACATATATAAGTACATATGTATTTCTGTCCTTTAATACATCTGTATCAATGAATATATCTGTGTGTGTGTGTGTGTGTGTGTGTGTGTGTGTGTGTGTGTTTCTCTCTCTCTTTATTTTACTGGTATGAATTGTCTACCATAAGACTGGGAATGCTATTTTTTTATTTTCCTTGAATTCTAGCAACTCTTTCATGTCTTTCTTTGTTGCCTATGCCCTGAACAGCTCTCTGCCTGACCCTACCTGCTCTTGGGGATTGGGGACAAGTTATCCTAGAGTCAACAACACAGGCTTCAGGAGAAGATGAATAATGCTGCAGCAAGTTCATCTAGCACTGTTACAGACTTCTTTAATACCCTCCACCAGTGCCCCCATTGGTCGCAAGATAGAATTTATTCTAAACAGCAGTTCCTGATTGGCTGACATTATCTGTACCAACAATCCTTGCTCTCTCTGGCAGTCCTCAATTAGGTTCTCCTGCAGGAGATGCTTTTGCATCTGCACGGCCAGCAGCATTTATACAGAAGTAGTCCTGCCTTTCCTGCTATATATACACCCTTTTGTTTTAAGATTGTGACAGCCTAGTGGAAGCCAGGGTGCCATTGCCTGGAAATTGTTGACCCTACCTTACAGGATTCCCAGTATACTGGACTGTGTCTGTCTTAGGTTGTCCTGTCTTGCAGGATCTTATCCATCATTGATTACCAGCTCTCAGAGTTATAAGTCTGGAGGCATAACACACAAGGGGGAGATGAGGAACAGATATATGATATTCTCAAGATCTCTGCCACTCATGCTTTGATCACTTCCTTAGGGAGGCTGCAATCAGGATTTTCAAGAGCCATCAGCACCAGGAGGATTGCCTTATTTATGGAATGCTGCCTGGAGATAAGCTATCAAGACACTTAAGATAATTATTAGTACGACCATTCTTCCTATAATAGCATAAGTGGCTATCCACAAGGTGGTCAAACAGCCTCTTAACATTGTCCCACACTTTTCCCCAAAATTCAGCATCTAGGGAAAGCACAGATACCCTGGCTGATTGAGGTTGGCTATGTTGTCCCTTAACAGTACAGAATAGTTAAGGAATTTGTTTGACCAGGTACCTTTAAGATATTGAGCCAATGGTTTTAAGGCTTCAGTGGTATTACATACCTGGTAAGGGGTTAGGCAGATTGTGTGTAACCTTCAATCCTATGCAAATAGTGACATGTCCCTAACAAGGGTCAACTCTTCTGCCAGTAAGTCAATCTGTTGTTGTAAAATGTGGATGGCTTGATAAAGATGTTGATTTAGTGCCTCCTGTGCCTGCAGCAGCTCAGCTGACTTAGAGACTACAGCACTGACAGTCTCTGCCATAGAGGTTGTCTGGGTCAAAGTAACAGCAGCTGTGTTGCAACAGCAATGCCTGCAATGATGGCTGCAATGATGGCAGTTGTAATATCAAAATCTCTCTTTCCCTGGTTTAGGGATTGTAAGTCTGAGCCATCAGAGTGAAGGCATGAAAGTGGGTGATATTTACCACAGGAATCAAAACGGGGGTTGGTTCCCTCATCAGGATAATTGTTGTTGAATTCTCTATCCAGCAGGCATTAAGGAGATATTTCTTATTAAAGCATTCAAGGCTGTCTCTGACAATGGATTTATTAGTGATTAGAATTAGGGTCAGATACAACCTGGTTTCCAATGGTAACATTCACTGGTGTAACCCAAATTCACATTTTTACCAACCAGTTTATGTGGAAATATTTCCTACTAAAGAGACAGACACCTTTTAGGAGAGAGTAAAGGGGCATAAATCAAGACAATGAGAGTGGCTAGATAAATCCCAATTGCTCATCATGTGGTCACATTGGAATCTAATGGGATCCCTGTTAATATAGGGAGTAATATTGGAAGCACCATGTGAGATAAACCTCCATATACCAAGTGTGAGTTTAAATGATAATATTGTGAATTTTACACTTAGTGCAGGCTGCTAGTGCTCCCAAGGGATAGGAAGTCCCATGAAAGTGGGTATTTGAGGGAACCTTGGACAGAGAGGCAGGGATGGATGTGATACGCTTGGGTCATCCTTTGGGGATTTGAAACCAGTAAGGGTAACATGAAGTTCCATATCTAACATGGTGCCATAAGTTAGGTTAATATGAAAGTACCACTAAATCACACCAGGGGCAAGCTGTGGGTACTTTCAATGGGGCCAGAGCAGAAGGTCTAGTGAGTGAGGGACTGTTGACAGCAGCACTAGAAGATGACTTAGAGCCTGATAGCTGCAGGGCTGGAGCAGAGGCACCCTCATCCTCATTGCTAAAGTCAACCTTTTGTCTGGAGAAGATGGGAAGTGGTCAGTAATGAATATTAACCTGATCCTGGCAGTGTTTTTGATGGGTAGCCAGCACTTCCTCTGGGAATAATTCTTAAGACTGGAGATGACTGCAAGGAGGCTGGGGACAAAAAACAAGCGAGGGATAATCCCAGACTGTACCTCACATTTGAGGGCAAAGAAGGGAACAGGCATCCAGAGATCAGGGTTCCACATGTTCTCAAGGGATATCCAGGGGCCAATGTAGCAGCCTCCTCCCAAAATTGGTCTAAGTCATGAGTCTTAACCTTGAGATGGCAAGTAACTAGAAGAGTTTTCAGAGCCCTAATCTGGAGTAGAGTGTAGAGAGCCCATGATGACAACAAGCACAAAGGAAACAAACAGTGAACAGATGTGAGAAATATGACAGAAGTGATGAAAGTCATATACTAAGCAGGGGACTCCCTCAGGTGTAACTCTAAGGCCTTATGTCTGGATTGTGTACCCAGGAAGGAAAAGGTGTTTGGGAGCCAATCCCTGGTACCACAACCTGGGAAACCAGCACCTGTGTCAAGTACCAGGGAAAATCCAGACCCAAAATGAAAAACTGACAAAATCAAAGAAGACAGAAAAGATGGCTGCTGAACTCTTATTGCAGCACAATCACACAAAGACAAAGAAAAACAAAAATGGCCACTGCACACTGCCAGAACATAAATGGTCCCTGTACACTGACCAGGCAAACAAAGATGACCACTGCATGCTGGCTGCAAGCTGGCCACAGGCTTGCCACTGCATGCTCACTCAATGACAAAGGAAAAACGAAAACCTGACTGCTGTAAGCTTGCTGCACACTCGCCACATGCTCACCGCACACTTGCCTCACACTTGCATCATGCTTATTTCACACTTACCTCACATTCATTCTTGAACTGTACTGAAACCAAAAGCGAGATTACCATGATGGACAGAGAGAAAAAAACCAATGAAGACAGAAATGAGGCCCACGTGCTCACGTTTACAGATCACACAACATAAAACACTAAGGGGCCAACTCACCAAAGAAGCAATCAAAGGGGCCACAACAGCAGCACTGAGAGAAGAAGAGAAGATGAGGCTGAACCAAAACAGTTCTTGCAGCAACAGGCAAAAACTGAGCCCCCCCAAAAAGAGGTTCGCAAGCAGCCAGAAAACAAGAACAATGAAATAAGTCTATTGACCACATTGGGTGCCAGATATTGCCTGTGCCCTCAACAGCTCTTTACCTGACCCTACCTGCTCTTCTGGGGTGGAGGCGAGTTGACACAGAGCCAACAACACAGACTCCAGGAGAAGATGAGAAATTATGAGGAAGCTCCTTTAATACCCTCCACCCATGTCCCCATTGGTCCCAAGAAAGCATCTCTTTTAAACAGCAGTTCCTGATTGGCTGGAATTATTTGTGCCAGCAATCCTTCCTCTTTCAGGCAGTTCTCAATTAGATCCTCCTGCAGGAATGCTGGAGTCACAGGCAGTCCTTAATCAGGTTCTCCTGCAGGAGATGCTTCTGCAGCTGCACAGCTCCCAGCATTTACATAGAGGCAGTCCTGCTTTTCCTGCTACATTTCTTTCTTCCTGTCTTGGTGAACTTTCTTCATTCAGTGGAGAGGTGTTGAGTGTCCATGAGTTTTTAAGTTCTCTATTGTTTCTATTGTTATATCTATTATATCTAGCTTTAATCTGTGGTGGTCTGATTGGATACATGGGGTTCTTTAAATGTCCTTTGTCTGTTCAGTGTTGCTTTGAGTCAGAGTATGTGGTTAATTTTGGAAAATGTTTCATGAGGTACAGAGAATAAGGTATATTCTTTTGTGTTTAGGTGAAATACTCTGTAAATATATGTTGGGTCCATTTTTTTATTATAATTGTTATCTCAAATATTTCTTTTTAGTTTTTGTCTGGATGAACTATGTAGTGATGAGTGGGGAATTGAAATCCCTCCCTATCTATCAGTCTGTGAGAATCAATATTTGATATAAGCTATAGTAATATTGCTATGTTTATTTATTTACTTTACATTTGGATCAAGGCCCACTGTTCCTCTTATCCTCCAAGTCCCACCCTTAGAAATCTATCTATCCTTCAACTCCAAGAAGGGGAAGCCCCTTTTCGGTACCACCCCATCCTGGGACATCTAGTCTCAATAGGACTAAGAGCATCCTCTCTCACTGAGACCTGACTAGGCAGTCCAGCTAGGGGAAGGATATTTAGTGGCAGGCAAGAGAGTCAGAAACAGCCTCTGCTCCAATTGTTAGGGAACCACATGAAGACCACCCTGTACATCTGCTACAAATGTGTATGCAGCTCCAGCATGCTCTTATTTTCTTATGGTTTAGATGCTGCGAGCCCCAAGCGATACAGGTCATTTAACTCTGTAGGTATTCTTGTGGTGGTTTTGACCCCTCGGGTGTTGTACCTTGAAAGGCAGCATGGTTTCTGGGCAAGCACTGGCAAGAAACTCCCAGAAAACCCAGGTAATCCTAAGGGACAGCAGGCATTTCTCCACAACCCTAGACTCCAGGATCCTGAGGCCACAGCCCTCCATAGATTTGTGTCTTTCAGTAACATAGCCTCAAGACAGATCTCCACATTGATGAGGTTCCTAAAGGCCATAAGGGCATAGCCAATTAAGCATTCCTTCCCAGATCCTCATCCCTGCAAAAGGTATTTAATCTAAGGCATGCCCTAAGAAACTGTGGTAGGGTTTATAATCTGTTTTCTGCCATGACAATAAACAACTTAAAACCATGGACTGCTTCTTTTTGTTGAGATCTACTGTGGAGAACAGTGGAACAGGCCTTCACCTACAGAGCCAGCATCTAATCTTCTGCAGAAGACTTCTTTGCATTCCCAGCCATGGCAACCACCAAATCAATCCAAGCAAGCCACCAAGACCAAGCCAAGAGGAGCTTCTCTTCTGCTCTCCTCTTTGGCCATGGGCCAATCCAGTCACTTTGAATCTGGACTTTATTTAGAAAACAGCCCCAGATGTGTAGCATCAAAGTTGAAAATCTTTCTGCAACATTACACAAGCAGTAGCTACAGAACACTCGTTACTTGCCAAGCAGTTGATTTAAAATAACACATATACACACTAATACACATGTATGTGTACACTCTTATATGTATATCAATCTTTCTAAGATATTTTAAACAGTAATTATTCCTAATTATGCACATTATAAAGTTGTAGCTGAGACATGCTAAGAAACTTGTTCTCTGATAAAAGGGCACGGCAGGGGTGTGAATCACCAATCAGAGGCTTAATCTTTCCCATATCCCCTCTCTCCTCTGATACTGCTCCAGTGCTTGATTGCCCTTCCAGGCACAGGTCTTTTCTTCTCAAACACCATGTTTTAGGTTTGTGATACTGCACCTAAGAAGCTTCTTACATGGAGTGAAGGTGAAAAGCCAGGTAGTAGAGGGGAGCAGGCCTTTGACAGAAGCTATATGGGAAGGTAGCTGCTAGGTTCAGTCAAGGACTTGGACCCACATTTTTTACTTCCCCTGAGAGGCCCCTGAGGAGAACACACACACTGGATCCTGACATCTATTCCTAGCTAAGAGACTGAGTTGGCCGTTTCAAACTCTGGACCTTGATTTGTTTGTGCAGTGAGTCAATTCCCTAAACGTTGTCTTTGGATTCTGTTGAGACAGGTCATTTCACAAACCAACTTCCATTGGGTGCCTCTCTCATCCCAGTTAACTTTTATTGTCTGCCAGCTTCCGGAGGCACTCTGACTATGTCTCCTCCAGGCCTCACTCATTTTCTCCTTTTAGTCTTGTTTGGCAACTTTCACCAACAAGCACTTTTTCTTCTTTAAATTTCCACTGGGAAAAAAATCCCTTATGCCCAAGTAACAGCATATACACAGTACATAGACTTGCTCTAGCTGGCCTCAATGGACCGCAACCAGATTTCAGATATGGTGCCTCCAGTGTTGCTATCATGACACCATAGAAGTGTGTCTGTCTCTGGCAGCAAAGTACTTTAGGCAGAGCTGAAAGAAAGACAAACTATGCAGACCCACACTCTGTTGAGTGGCGACTACTTTCTGCGGCCCCTTCACTTTGCAGGTCAGGATTAATGGGGTGTAGGGAGGATGCAAGGGAGAGGACAAGAGGGAGACTGGGAACTAGGGAGGGCACAAGTGGGCCTGGGATATTGTCAGTAATGTCTGTAGGATTCCTTTTGCCTTCTGGGTTTGTTTATTTTTGTTTGTTTTCGTTTTTGAGTAAAGGCTTACTGTGTGGCCCTTGGTGGCCTAGAATCCATTCCCGAGATTATTAGTCACACTCTTTATGATGGGCAAGGATTTATTTCTATTTCTGCTACTAAGTACATTTATGACCTCATTTAAGGCTCTCTTTCTTATGAACCTTATAAAAAATATGTATGTTTAGCTGGTGTTGGAACAAGAAGGTAGATATGAGTAATTAGTCATTTTTAAAATTTTATTATGCTGAAGGTCATTCCACAAGATTCTTATCCTAAATTCCTAACTGCAGCTCTAATCCTGCCTCCCAAAGGATACTAACCCATGTTATTTATGTTAGCTGAAAGTCAAGTCCAGTCTCTAATAGGAGTCTTTAAGGGTTAGAATCTTGGGGGAAGACACTCCAGATGCAAGGCAGATCAAGGAGGCATCTCTCCAGATTTTCAGAGCAAAGCACATTTTGGTCTCTACTTACACACTGTCCAGTGGGCATTCTGGAGTTCTAAGACTGTGTCTGGAATCTTGAGTGATGTTTCTAGGTTCTGGTTATCAGGTGTAACCTTGAGTGTTGTGGGGTTCCTTGACTAAGCTGTTTTACATGTTTTTACATAGTTTAACTGTGTTCATTACAGCTGACTTGTTTGAGTTTCTGGAGCATTAGAATTCCTGGTCCCTTTTTTAATTCAACCCACAAAGCATTTGGAACATTAAGTACTATCAGTATGATAAAAGACAAAATGTAATTCTTGTGGCTGAAGATCTGGGACAAAAAAGCCCAGACCAGCCTTCTCTCCAGCCCAGTTATTGAGAGTCTCTTAATGGACTCTTTTCAAATATCAAGATTGGCTTTGGATATCAGCCAGATTTTCCTGTGATTTTCAGATTACAGTAGGGTGGTAGGTTCCTCAGAGCAACAGTGATACCACAGTTGCCAGATTACTGAAATTTTGCTTTTGATGAAAGAGGCAGACTAACTTTATCAGCTTCAGAAAATAGTGTATGAAAAGTGATACCTATTAGAATTTTTGTGATTCATATTTATGATAGCAATGTACTGGGAACAATATTTAACACTGATGGACTTAGCAAAAGAAGTTTATGCTGATGTATTTGGTAAATTAAATTTATCACATGGGCAATAGAATGCATATCTATAACCTCAGCACTCAGGAGGATAGAAAATTTGAGGCCCTCTTAGCATGCACATGGAGACCCTATCTTAAAAGGCAGACAAATGAAACATTTGAACATTTTTGATTCCTAGCATCTCTTAGGAGAATTATCTAGGGGAATGTTTCCCAGAATTTATATATTTTTATTTACTTTTATGTTCATTGTTGTTCTGGCTTCATGTATGATATGTGAGTGAGATGTGAGAAATTCTAGACCTGGAGTTACAGATAGGTGTGAGTTGTCATGTGGGTGGTGGACAATGAACCTTGGTTCTCTGAAAGAGAAGCCAAGTTCTTTAACCCTTGAGCCCTGTCTGCAACCCCAAGAATTTACATGTTTTTAAAAAGATTTTAAATGAATTTGTGTGTGTGTGTGTGTGTGTGTGTGTGTGTGTGTGTGTGTGTGTGTGT
>JADRCG010009008.1:550997-566856 GCA_019844195.1 Rhabdomys dilectus | reverse complement strand
ATTCTGTGGCATGCAGGTATACATGCAGATAGCATACTCATAGAGATGAAATAAGTCAATTTTTAAAAAATTGTCAGAGGCAGTGAGACTCAGGGCTGCATGGTTTCCACAAGTTCCTGATGCAACTGCTGACCAGCAGTACAGATATCCTATTGACCTTCAAAGGTGTCCATGTTTGTTCTTGACTAGAATTACCACACAGTAGAATTGCAATGGAGGCTTTTTCAAAATTATAAATGAATCTTACATATGACCCAGGCAATGCCACTCCTGGGTATTTACAAAAAGGATTTCAACTCACTATATTAGAGATATATTTGCCTGTCAATGTTGATTGTAGCAAACTTGTACTTCGCTCTCAAATTGTATAGTCAGAATATTTAGTTAGGCTTCTCTAGAGAACCGATACAATGAATATATATGGTGAGAAAAAATATGAATGATCTGCAGGCTGTGGTCTTGCTAGTACAATAATGGCTGTCTGGCACCAGTCCTGTAGTTGTTCAATCCATGAAATTGTCTCAGCTGGTTTTCAGTATACATTGTGTGGAATCCTGAAAAAGTAGGTTGTTATGCCAGTAAAGACATGAACTGGATACGAAGACAAAGAGCTTCCTTTTTCTTCATTTTTATTTAGGCTGACACAAGAAGGTTTGTTCCAAATTAAAGGTAGATCTTCCCAGCTAAGAAGATCCAGATTTATGTTGAGTATTTATACTTCAAATGATTTAATAATTTTTAATTAAGAAAATCCCTCAATGTGTACCCAATAAATTGAGTTTTAATTAATTCCATATGTAGTCTGGTTGACACCAAAAGTAGCTATTGTGACAGTGCACAGCAGCTACATTAGAGAAATAGCTTGAGTGTCAACAACAGAGATGGGGATAAAGAAAATGTGATGTGTAAACACAATGGGAAATTTATCATAAAAATGAAATTATGTTGTTCAAAGTTAGTGGAGACTATCATGAATTAACCAGGCTCAGTTAATTCTATTTTGTTTCATATATGTGTCCTAGATCATACCTCTATAAGTGATATCCTGCATATGTATGCTTCACAAAATTGGGAAAAAAGCCGTGTCTAGCATGAAAATGAATATGAGCTGTCTTGGGAGGTGAGCAATGTGCAGATATATAGAAATGTAAGAAGAATGTGCTCAATATGCAGTATGTACTTCAAGATATACCAAGTTCAGAAAACAGAAGACTCGAGAATAATTTTAGCACAACTGCAGCATTTTTAAATTGATTAAATATTAAATAAATATTTTCTAAGTTTAATTTCATATAGAATATAATAAAAACTAAATCATCACAGTTAACAGAAATATCAGAATAAAAACCAACTTAACATTCTATAGGCAATTTTACTAACTATGCAAATTACTGTGCATATGTTTTTTTTTCTATCCATCTATATCTACTTAGTCTTCTATAGTCCTGAATATATATACACATACATACGTTTTTCATTCCTTTTAGACATCCGTATCAATGAATATATATCTTTAATCAATGTCGAAAAGCATGTAGTTACAGTGATTTGGCCAGCTCTTGCATTGCACAGCCATAAAAATGAGAAATTTCCATATCTTTCTCCCTCTGAAGCAAAAGCTGCAGTTTCCCATGAGAAGTGTTCTTGACAGCATTCTCTCTCTCCTGTTGAGCCCGCCTCTTCATTGCCTTCCTCTCTGGTCTCTGCTCTTTTGTGATGGGTTGAGAGACAACTGGTTCCAGAATGTCAACTTTCCTCCATGGAATTGGTTGGCGGCTGAAGTCTTGCAGCAAATATTGAGTTTCAGTTTTGGGAGTTGATGGCACCTTGTTCCTGGCAGCAGAAACATGTTCTTTCTGGAATAAGTGTGAGATGATGGTCTGTACGGTGCAGGCCTCAAGGTGGCCAACTCTGGTGCAGCACTAGACTGGATGGTGTTGGCAGCATTAGATTGTGTGTCAATGAGGAAACTGGAGGAGCTTGCTTGGCAGAGGCCATGAAAGATGTGCAGACAGGACCTGGTTAGGCTGGCCTGAGTGTGGTAGGTTGAGCTGAGTGGGAGTGAGACTGCATAGGGTAAGCTGCAGTGGGACTTTGTAAAGCCAGGGAAAGAAGCTTAGTAGAAGCAGGTCTGGCTTGAGGCTTGTCCACGGTTGGAAAAGACAGAGGTACTAACCTGATCTTCCCAGCTGGGGGCAGCTCATACTGGGATGGAGATAGACAGTCTTTGTTGGCACTGCTCTCTACTCTATGAATCTTCCCTGGACTTTTGGGAAAACCCTGGCCCTCACATGGCATGTTTAGCACTGCTGTAGTAACAGAGGCTGGACCTGGATCTTTGTTACTGGTGAAGGTTCACAAACCCCCAAAGGAGGAAATGCCAGTTTTCTTCTCATATTTCTTTCCCAGTGGGGGAAAGACCTGCACGGACTCCAGCATGTGCAAGCCAAGGTTGGTTCGAGGCTTCTTGAAGCTGTTTTGACTGAGCTCAGGTGGATCCCTCTTCCTCTTGGTCTTGGGGATGGTGGGCTTCTCTTCTCCTTTGACTCTGTTCCTTGACTGCTTAAGGTCCTCTGTTTTCTCAGAGTTGTTCTCTGGTCCACTTTGTCTTTCCTGGCCCTGCTTTCCAACTCTTCTGTTCTTGCTGGTGGCCACCTTGTGAGCTTTGCCCTTCTGGCTCTTTGCCATATTTTCAATAGCTCTGTCAATGACCCCAGACACACACACTTTCTCCCTCTACCAGGTCCTGGTGTTAGATTTTGGCCTGAGGAGCTTCCTCAAGCAGCTCAGAGGATTTATGTTTATTCTTCCTCAACTGGTCAGGGGGCCCACTGATGATGCTCCAGTTTTCAGAGGCCTGATCGTGGTCTATGTCTGTGAGGGTGTTGAGGAGTTGGGGAAGTTGAATGTCTGCCTCAAGTGTAGTGAAGTCTTTAAAGTAAAAGCTGGATCCAATCTCATTCTGCAGGCCCCCAAGCTCTTTTGGACCCATTCTGATGCTTTCCATACAGACATTATCAGAATCAGATTTCTGCTTTAGGCTCTCAGTATCAGTGCAGTTCAGAGGCTGCTGCAAGTCAGGGTGTCCGAAAGTCATCATTGGTGAGTCATGGTTTTCTTTTGTGCCCTCATAGGCATCCAGAGTTTTCAAAAGATCATCTTTGATCTCTTTCATGGCTTTGTTCTCTGTTTCTGCCTAGTTTGGAGCTGGAGGGAAGGCTAGTTATTCTGAAGGACTGTGAATGGGGGCTGTTAATGCAGTGTTCCCCTTTGACAGTGGTGATCTTACTTAAGATACCTAGGCACAGGTGTTGCAGAGTTCTGGTCTCTACAGCTGAAAGTGTGTCTGACCTAAAGGTGGCAATTCCAGGTACGTCTCCATTTGAGCTACTGGAAAAGAGTGAAGGGAGAAGTCAGTGCCTGGGGTAAATGCTATGCTATCTACACCAATGCCCATTTCATAGAATCACAGCATTCAGCCCCTGCAGCAGTGGAAGGGCATTCCCAGAAGTTCTTGTTGAGGGGCTTGGACAGTACCTCTGTTGGCAGACAAGTGGTGACTGCTCTGTTTCTGCAGACCATTGCATGTCGTGTTTTCTCAGATATTTTTTCGTTCCTGTGTGTGTGGTTTGTAGAGGAAAACTCATAGTGGGTCAGTTCCTGAATTCCCTTGATGTGTGCTCCTCACTTTCCTTCCCCTTTGTCTTTATAAAGAGTCCTTGGGTGTCACTCACTAGTAGAGAACATGTCTACATGATCTTATGTTCTTGGACATGAGTTACCTCTGAAGTACAGCAAAAGAAAAAAAGAACAGCTTTAGCCAACTTAGAAATGGTACCTTGACTATACCATAATCTCTTTATAATTTTAAGGGTAAAAAAATTCCAGGACAGGTGCTGGGAATCTGGGTGGAATTCTTCCTCCAGGACAGATTCTGAGCTACATTGCTCAGGATGATTTTAACTAATGCACAATCCCATGCTACCAAAGGGAAAAAAACCACCTCAGTGTGTTCTAGACACAAGATCAATAGGTCAGGAAGGAGTCTACTGCAGTATATTGGTGGGTGAGACTGCTTATCTTGGGTAGTTAGTTACATGTGTGACTGTGGTGTGCTCCAAGGATACCACTAAATACAGGATGGATGTCACTCATTGTGGCTTTGGATTGTCTCTTTGGATAGAATCTGAAGATGGAGGTGGAAAGCCAGAGCTGGACTTAACCTTTCAGGATACTCATTGTCCCTCTGTGTGGAGTGTACACTACTAAAAGTTAGAAGTCAGTCTATTTGGAGTTCTGATCCCACTCTTTCCCTCCTAGATCTGTACTCACTGGGAAGACTATTGTCTGGCATGGATTGAGCAGATGTGGAATAGGAGAAGGCAGCAGTAAAGAGTGGTATCTGGACATTCCTTGGCTCAATCTCCTTTTGTACCATCACCATTTCTGGTTGATAGCACAGAGGTCTGACTCCCAGGGTAGGACACAGAGCCATGGGATGGCAAACACTGCTCAAATTCTTCACCTATCATAAGTCCCAGGCTGTTGTGCTCATGTTAATAGACATGGCTATTCTCCTGGTAGGAAGGTGCCAGACTGTATCGTTGATTTGGCATCTGTGGTCATGTGACCTGGACAAACCTGGCAGACACTGTTGGATACAAAGGAGCTATGGCATTGGGATCTAAAATTTTATCACACTGGTTTGTCATAGTCAGGAAAGAGAGTGTAGTGTCCTGGTCATTGATGGTCACATTGAATCCATGGAGTGCCTCTTTCTTTCCAACCATGCTTACAGTGAAATCCCACTTGAGAGCACCTGGATAGGAGGGTGCTGAAGTGGAGTTATGGCTGTGCTCATTCATCACTGACAGCATGGTTATGCCAGGATGTGGCTTAAGGTAGGCATTACCCATGAGTGGCTGGACAGAAGTGCTGGATGCTGATGGCAGAAGCCATGCTGAACTCACATCTGGGGTGGAAAGGCTGGAGATGTTGCACACCCTTCCTGAGTGTGTAGAGTTGCTCGTCACAGGCAAAGAAGACTGCAGAGCACTTTCTGCCCCAATAAAAGGTGAACTTTGGAAATTTTCTGTAGGGAGGAAGAAGACAGTAGGAAAATGGTGAGATTGATGTTTTCTAGTTTCCTGTGGGGAGCAGTGCTATCTTCAATTTGTACTGGCTGGGATCATCTAAGACTGAAGTTCCCTCTAACATCCCTATTGCAAGTGCTCAGATTCATTCTTGGCACAAAGCATGACACTCATTTGAAGAGCTGCCTGATCTTCCTCTGTGGGCATGGAATTCCTGGTTGAACTGGATCAGCCTTTGCTCCAACCTAGACACATTCCTTCTTTGCCCTGCTTTGTCTTGCTCTCATACCTGCTGTGACACTGCTTCAAAACTGTATCCTACAATAGAAGTGTTCAGAAGTAGGAGAGCCTTAGATAGTTAATTTCTCCACTTTCTGCCTTTTCCCTGTCCTTCCTATATCTATGAAATGGTCTCTTTATATAGAATAGGCTAGACAGGATCTGAGTTCTGGCTAAAGCAGAGAAAGTGGAACACTTGGACAACAAAAGAAGGTGCTTGTACATGTCTTTCATGCAACAGCCTCAATAATTCTTTCACTACAAGAACTACCTTCTCAGATTCCAGTCCCCTCTCAGTCTCTCGCACATTTACTTGTCTTTTAAGATTCAACAGCACAGAGCCCAGACCATAGTAGCACTGTAATCTCCCTGAGGTGGACAAAGAATCAGTCGAGAGTAAACTGTGTGTCCAAAGTTATATTCTTAGTAAGAACAAAAGCTAACTATGACTTTCAACATGAGATATCTATAGCCATGTCATTCCTAGTATTCAAAAATTTAAACATATACTAAAAATAGAGAAAGCTGTGATCAAAAAGTGTTAGAAAGTTTCTTTCCTTACCTGAAATGTTTGGGGGGCTTTGTAGGGAGAGTAGCAGTACTCCACCCTACAATTGAGCCAGATAAATGTTAGTCTTTGTCCAATACACTTACCAAACTAGTGAGTTAGTACAATATCAGATAGAGCCCACTGGTCACTGATCACTGGTCACAGGTGACCTGTAGTGATCCAAATTTGTTTACAGTCAGCACCATGGAAACCCCAGAATTCTTCCAGGTGCTGGTAGGCTAGGAGGGAGGATGATGTCATAAATCAGTCATTAGCCAGTGAGAAGGACAGATTCTGAGCTACAAGACAAGATTGAGTGGACAAGATATTAGAAAAGAAACAGTAGCCCTGAAGGCTGAGGTATGTGTTGGAGAAAGGATGTAATCTTCAAATGGTTGTTGCTTTTGCTTTGCCTTTTAGCTTAGGAGATCATGACAGTGTTTCTTATCAGATTCATGGACTGTTATTAATAATGTGAATATGATGTGTCACATTCCAACAGAATGTATACCATCAGCACGCATTGTACACAGGGACAGTAGCCTTGGGCAAGAAGGAAAAGGTCACCTAGGTTGAGGAAACTAAGTTTTGAAAACATTTTGAATTCTGAGTTATCTGCATCTGTTTATGAACAAAGAAAGAGATCAAAAACTTCATTGTTACTGTGTTTAAGGGCATGGCTGAGTGCATTGAAAGTACCTTGTAGGAGAGTGTGAAACCAAAGACTGGTCTTCTTGGGTTTCTTATCCAGGAGTCCTTTATTTTTCTTTATTTGATTGTTCTGGCCCAGGATAGACTCAGATCACTGTTCTCTCAATTTCATTTCTGCTTTAGGCCTTGATCCTTGGACCAGCTTGATTCTGCATCCTTACACTAAAGGGTGATAGCACGGGAAACTTGCAGAAACAGTTGTCTTGATTTTATCCGACAGAGGCATGTAAAGGGGCTTCTGCACTTATCAGCAAACAACAGGAGGACTGAGGTGGAGGCTGGCTGCATGTGTTCCCTCTTTCAGCATTTGTTGCTGTTCCCCTGCCCACACTCTGCTTCCTCTGCATATTTTCTCTACTCTTCTTTCATTTTCCAGAGATAGGTTTTTCTCTGGAAAACTAATGTTGTTTTGGAACTCACTGTGTATATCTCCCTCTGGCTTCAGACTCAGGGACATTCATTTTGTCCATGGTTAACTGTAGAATCATGGTTGTGAGCTACCTAGTCTGGGTGCCTTCTCTTTTTGTCCTCAGTAGAAAGGAGAGTACCAGTTACAGTAGGTTCTTCCTCCTTGCAACAGACTCTGTAGAATCTTGGGCTTATACCATTCTCTGCCATGCTTGGATCTGAGTTCTGGCTAAAGCAGAGAAAGTGGAACACTTGGACAACAAAAGAAGGTGCTTGTACAGGGATCTGGGTTAAATGAAAAAGTGTAATGTAGGTATTTTGGTTTATTTTTTAATAAACAATTAATTTTTTCACCATCCGAGTGTATCTTCAAACACAGGAATTCACCTGGCCTTTTGTTGACCTTTTCTTGACCTGGCCTTTTCTTTCTTCATTTTGTCCTTTGTTGTATCTCCCATTTTTGTTTCTCCCTGGCAAGTTCATATACTGGTATTTCGCATATGTCTAGTATTAATTTATACACATTTTATATTGTATCTACCTCACAAAGCATTAACTCATAAAAGAGTGCAGATTAATTTTTTACTAAAAATGATAGTAGAGCCATTTTAGTGGTTCTCCAGCAGTCACATGAGGTTCTAGATTTATTACTTAGGGGCTTTTACTCTGAGCTAGTGCTGTTTGCTGCAGCTGCATGTCCAACTCATGCAGACTGTGTAAAGTTGATTAGTTCTGAACAAACATCTGTAGTAAGAATGTAATTTTCTTCATGACACCAGATATGTGATCTACTCCACTCCTGTCAGCTGTCAAATAATTTGACACATCTGCCAAGACCATGCTTAAAATTATGCTTCTGGTTGTAGATGGTGCACAAAAAATCCATCATCTTACTATAACCCTGTAGACCCATGGTTTGTATCGCCAGGACTCTGAGATTAAGCAGACTGAGATGAGAGATAGAGGGAGAAGAGGAGGGAGAGGAAGAAGAAAACAGAAAAGCAAAAGGAGTGAGAGATGTACACACACAGAGAAAAGAGGGATTGACATACAGAGATACAATGACATTTGTACTTTTTAAAACACATAATTTCTGATTATTGATTTAATTTTTTGTACATTGATTTATTTAATGATCCTTTTTAGAATGTATCCTGATTTTAGTTTCCTTTACCTCTACTTTATTGCCCATCCACAGCTCCCCTCTCCTCAGTTTCCATTCTATTTGTACCTTTCACTAGGAAAGGCTTCACAAGACAACAAACAAATAGAACAAAATAACATATACTGAGATGAAGCAAATCTATGATTTGCAAATTTAACATGGCCAACTGATGGCAGGAAAAGTTGCCTAAGCACAGTCACCAGAGTAAGAGACCTTCTTGTTCTCACAGCTAATATTCCCATAAGAATCCTAAGCTAACTAAGATGACATATATGCAAAGGACCAGGTCCAGGCATGTGTAGGGCCTGTGCTTGCCCCTTCAGTCTCTCTGAGCTCATAAGAGCCTGATTTATTTGATTCAGAAGGCTTTGTTTTCTGATCCTCCATATCATCTGGATCATACAGTCATTTCATCTCCTCTTTTGTGGGCTTTCCTGAGCTCTAAGGGGAGGCATTTGATACAGACCTACCATTTAGACTCCCTCTCACATAATTAATGTCTGGCTGTTCTATGAGTAACACTGAACTATGAGTATAGCAGAATATTATCAGGAGTCATTTCATTGATATATTTTTGTTAAATGTGCAGGGTTTTTTTGTTTTGTTTTGTTTTACCCCATGTCTATAAGCTATCTAGTTTCTGGGTTTTGGTAACCCAAGCAATATTGACTATAGATTCCTTCTTGTGGAGTGGATCTTAAGTCAAATCAGAAGTTCATTGTCTACTTCCACAAGTTCATTTTTCTTATTCCCCTAGCATATTTTGTAGGCAACACAAGTTGTAGGTCAAGGGTTTTATGGCTGTGTTCATTGCCAGGTTTCTCTCTCAGTGTTCTATGGAGCACCTTAACATTGCAAAGGCACTAGAATGTATTTGTAAAGCCTCCATGTTGCCTTCCACCCAACTTCTCGATGTTCAGTGAGTGTGTGGGTGTTCTCCTCAGCAATGAAGCTCTCTCTGATGGTAGAGAACACCCCTCTGAATTAGCACCAGCCTTGTTTTGTTGATCTACATAGAGCATAAGGCCAAAACCTCAACAGAATTTTATTGTTTTACCACTGCAAGTCTTGCCAGGATGAGAATGGGATAAGACTTTGTATTCCCCATTACTAAGAGTCCTTTTTTGGATCCCCTATGTAGATTTGAAGAAGTTTCTCCTAAGTATGTTTCCATACCACACCCATAATGGCCTTTCTGTTCCAGTGTTCACTTCCTGCACTCTCTTCATCCACTCTATATTCCCTATGATCCCAAGTGTCATTCCTATTCCCAACCACCTCTACAACCACTAGCAACTAATAGATCCTCAGGGAGGGGTAGAGCATCATGGGCCCTTCCTTCATAAAAAAAAAATATTGCAGAGCCCAGTCTTGTGCAGATCTTAGGCAGGTAAACACAGCTTCCATGAGTTTCTGGGGGCAACGGCCATGTTGTGTCCTGAATATAAGCCCTCACAGCAGAGATCTTCATTCTGTAGCATTTCCATTCTTTTTTATATTGGATACTATATTTACATTTCAGATTTTATCCCCTTACACCACTCCCCCGGAGCCAGAAACCCACTATCCCGTCCCCCCTTCTCCTGCTTCTATGAGGATGTGCTCCCACCTACTCACCACACTTCCACCTCACCACAGATTCACCCCCACTCGATGTCCAGCCTTCAGGGGACCAAGGATCTCCTCTCCCACCTATGCCCAACAAGGTCATTCTCCCCTATATGTACAGCTGGAGTCATGGGCCCCTCCATATGTGCTTCAAGGCTGGTGGTTTAGGCCCTGGGGAGCTCTGGTTGGTTGGTATTGTTGCTCTCCTCATGGGGCCACAACTCTTTCTGCTCCTTCAGTCTTCTCTCTAACTCCTCCATTTGGGAAACCCTTGATCAGATCAATGGTTAGCTGTGAGCATCCACCTCTGAATGTTTCAGACTCTGGCAGACCTCTAAGGAGACAGCTATATCAGGCTCTTGTCAGCATGCACATCCTGACATCCACATCAGCATCTACCTTTGGTGACTGCATATGGGATGGATACCCAGGTGGAATGGTTTCCGGACGGCCCCTCCTTCAGTTTCTGTCCCACGCTTTGTCTCCATATTTGCTCCCTTGAGTATTTTTGTAACTCCTCCTAAATAGGACCGAGACATCCACACTTGGTCTTTCTTCTTCATGAGCTTCATGTGGTCTGTGAGTTGAATCTTGGCTATTTCAAGCTTTTGGGCTAATATCCACTTAACAGTGAATAAAAAATACGATGTGTGTTCTTTTGTGATTGGGTTAAATCACTCAGCTTATTTTCTAGTTCCATCCATTTACCTAAGAATTTCTTGAATTTATTATTTTTAATATCTAAGTAATATTTCATTGTGTAAGTGTACCACAATTTTGTATCCATTCCTCTGTTGAAGGACCTCTGGGTTTTTTCAGCTTCTGGCTATTATAAATAAGGCTGCTATGAACATAGTGGAACATATGTCCTTGTAATATGTTGGAGTATCTTCTGGGTATATGCCGAGGAGTGTTATAGCTGGGTCCTCAGGTAATGCTATGTCCAATTTTCTGAGGAACTACAAGACTGATTTCCAGAGTAGTTGTACCAGCTTGCAATCCCACCAACAATGTAGGAGTATTCCTTTTTCTCCACACCCTTGCCAGCATCTACTATCACCAGAGTTTTTGATCTTAGCCATTCTGACTGGTGTGAGGTGGTATCTCAGGGTAGTTTTGATTTGCATTTCCCTGATGACTAAGGATGTTGAGCATTTCTTAAGGTGCTTCTTGGCCATTCGAGTTTCCTCAGTTCAGAATTCTTTGTTTAGCTCTATACACCATTTTTAATAGGGTTATTTGGTTGTCTGGAGTCTAATTTTTTTGAGAAAGAAATTTTTTTGAGTTTTTTTAATATATTGGATATTAATCCTCTATCGGATATAGCATTCATAATGATCTTTTCCCAATATGTTGGTTGCCATTTTGTCCTATTGACAGTGTCCTTTGCCTTACAGAAGCTTTTCAATTTTATGAGCTCCCATTTGTCAATTCTTGTTCATAGAGCATAAGCCACTGGTGTTCTGTTCAGGAACTTTTCCCCTGTGCCTAGGTATTCAAGGGTCTTCCCCACCTTCTCTTCTATTAGTTTCAGTGTATCTGGTTTTATGTGAAGATTGGACTTGAGCTTTGTACAAGGGAATAAGAATGGATTGATTTGCATTCTTCTACATGCTGACCTACCGTTGAACCAGAACCGTATGTTGAAAATGCTGTACTTTTTCCACTAGATGGTTTTAGCTCCTTTGTCAAAGATCAAGTGACCATAGGTGTGGAGAGCCGCGGTAAACGGTGACAGCATCCGCCATTGGAACATGACGCTCACACCTGACACTCGTGAGTAAACAAGTAAAATTGTGCATGTGCAGTGGTAAAGGCCCTCCAAATCACTGCCCAACCCGGGGTACCATACGGGGGTTTTGAGCAAGCAGCCAATCAGATATGTCCACACCACCCTAGGGTGTATATAAAGCAGCGCAATCTTAGGTCCTCTCTCTCTTCCTCCACAGATGGTAATAAACACGTGCTGCAGAAGGATCCTGGTGCCAGTGAGTTCTTGCCAGCCAGACGATTGCGCGGGTCACACATAGGTGTGTGGGTTCATTTCTGGATCTTCAATTCTATTCCATTGATCTTCCTGCCTGTCTCTGTACCAATACCATGCAGTTTTTATCACTATTGCTCTGTAGTACATTTTGAGGTCAGGAATGGTGATTCCCCCAGAAGTACTTTTATTGTTGAGAATAGTTCTCGCTATCCTGGGTTGTTTTTTTAATTCCACATGAATTTGCAAATTGTTCTTTCTATCTCCGTGAAGAATTGATTTGAGATTTTGATCGGGATTACATTGAATCTGTAGATTGCTTTTGGCAAGATGCCCATTTTTACTAAATTAATCCTGCCAATCCATGAGCATGGGAGTTCTTTCCATCTTCTAAGATCTTCAGTTTCTTTCTTCAGAGACTTGAGGTTCTTGTCATACAGATCTTTCACTTGCTTGGTTAGATTCACTCCAAGATATTTTATATTATTTGTAACTATTGTAATGACTGTCATTTCCCTAATTTCTTTCTCAGCCTCATTATCCTTGGAGTAGAGGGAAGCTACTGATTTGTTTGAGTTGATTTTATATCCAGCCACTTTGCTAAAGTTGTTTATCAGGTTTAGGAATTCTCTGGTGGAAGTTTTAGGGTTGCTTAAGTATATCATGTGCAAATAGTGAAAATTTGAGTTCTTCCTTTCTTATTTGTATCCCTTTGGCTTTCTTTTGTTGTCAAATTGCTCTGGCTAGAAATTCCAGTACTATATTGAATAGGTAGGTTAAGTGTGGGCAGCCTTTTCTAGTCCCTAATCTTAGTGGGATTGCTTCAAGTTTCTCTCCATTTAGTTTGATGTTGGCTACTGGCTTGCTATATATTGCTTTTACTATGGTTAGGTATGGGCCTTGAATTCCTGATCTTTCCAAGACTTTTAACATAAAGGGATGTTGAATTTTGTCAAATGCTTTCTCAGCATCTAGTGAGATGATCATGTGGTTTTTTTCTTTGAGTTTATTTATGTAGTTGATTACATTGATGGATTTCTGAATATTGAACCATCCCTGCATTCCTGGGATAAAGCCTACTTGATCATGATGGGTGATTGTTTTGATGTGTTCTTGGATTTGGTTAGCAAGAATTTTATTGAGTATTTTTGCATCAATATTCATAAGAGAGGTTCGTCTGAAGTTCTCTTTCTTTGTTGTTTTTTTGTGAGGTTTAGGTATGAGTATGATTGTAGCTTCATAGAACGAATTGGGTAGTGTTCCTTCTGTTTCTATTCTGTGGAATTATTTGAAGAGAATTGGTATTAGATCTTCCTTGAAAGTCTGATAGAATACTGCACTAAAACCTTCTGATCCTGTACTTTTTTTGGTGGGGAGACTTTTAATGACTGCTTCTATTTCTTTAGAAGTTATGGGACTGTTTAGATGGTCTATCCGCTACTGATTTAATTTTGATACCTGCTATCTATCTAGAAAATTGTCCATTTCATTCAGATTTTCCGGTTTTGTTGAGTATACAGGCCTTTGTAATAGGATCTAATGATTTTTTTTAATTTTCTCAGTTTCTGTTGTTATGTCTCCCTTTTCAGTTCTGATTTTATTAATTTGGATACTGTCTCTGTGCCCTTTGGTTAGTCTAGCTAAGGGTTAATCTATCTTGTTGATTTTTTCAAAGAACCAGCTCCTGGTTTTATTTATTCTTTGTATAGTTCTTTTTGTTTCTACATGGTTGATTTCAGCCCTGAGTTTGTTTTTTTTCCTGCCATCTACTCCTCTTGGGTGTATTTGCTTCTTTTTTTCTAGAGCTTTCAGGTGTGCTGCCAAGTTGTTAGTGTATGCTCTCTCCAGTTTCTTTTTGTAGGCACTTAGAGCTATGAGTTTTCCTCTTAGTACTGCTTTCATGGAGTCCGACAAGTTTTGGTATGATGTGTCCTCATTTTCATTAAATTCTAAAAAGTCTTTCTTTTTTTATTTCTTCCTTGACCAAGTCATCACTGAGTAGAGCCTTGTTCGGTTTCCACGTGTATGTGGGCTTTCCATTGTTTTTGTCATTATTATTAGTTCATGGTGATCTGATAGAGTGCAAGGGATTATTTCAATCTTTTTGTATCTGTTGAGGCCTGTTTTGTGACCAATTATATGGTCTATTTTGGAGAAGGTACCATGAGGTGGTGAGGAAAAGGTATACTCTTTTGTTTTAGGATAAAATGTTCTATAGATATCAGTTAAATCCATTTGGTTCATAACTTCTGTTAGTTTCTTTGTGTCTCTGTTTAGTTTCTGTTTCCATGATCTGTCCATTGCTGAGAGTGGGTGTTGAAATCCCCACTATTATTGTTTGAGGTACAATGTATGCTTTGAGCTTTATTAAAGTTTCTTTTATGTATGTGGGTGCCATTGCATTTGGGGCATAGATGTTCAGAATTGAGAGTTCATCTCAGTAGGTTTTTCTTTGATGTGTATGAAGTGTTCTTCCTTTTTTTTTTATTACTTTTGGTTGAAAGTTGATTTTATTTGATATTAGAATGGCTACTCCAGCTTGTTTCTTGGGACCATTTGCTTGGGAGATTGTTTTCCATCCTTTTACTCTGAGGTAGTGTCTGTCTTTTTCACTGAGGTGCGTTTCCTGTATGCAGCAATATTCTGGGCCCTGTTTATTTATCCAGTCTGATAGTCTACATTTTTTATTGGAGAGTTGGGTCCATTGATATTACAAGATATTAAGGAAAAATGATTGTTGCTTTCTGTTATTTTTGTTATTAGAGGTGGAATTATGTTTGTGTAACTATCTCCTTTTGGGGTTGTTGGAAGATTACTTTCTTGCTTTTTCTTGGTTGTAGTTTCTCTCCTTGTGTTAGAATTTTCCATCTATTATCCTTTGAAGAGCTGGATTTGTGGAAAAGATATTGTGTAAATTTGGTTTTGTCATGGAATATTTTGGTTTCTTCATCAATAGTGATTAAGAGTTTTGCTGAATATAGTAGTCTGGGCTGGCATTTGTGTTCTCTTAGGGTATGTATGATATCGGTTCAGGATCTTCTGGCTTTTATAGTCTCTGGTGAGAAATCTGGTATAATTCTTATAGGTCTGCCTTTGTATGGTACTTTACTTTTTTCCCTTACTGCTTTTAGTATTTTTTCTTTGTTTTGTACATTTGATGTTTTGATTATTATGTGATGGTAGGTATTTCTTTTCTGGTCTAGTCTATTTGGAGTTCTGTAGGCTTCTTGTAAATTCATAGACATCTTTTTCTTTAGGTTAGGGAAGTTTTCCTCTATAATTTGGTTGAAGATATTTACTGGCTCTTTAATTTGGGAATCTTCACCCTCATCTATACCTATAATCCTTAGGTTTGGCCTTCTCATTGTGTCCTGGATTTCCTGTATGTTTTGGGTTAGGAGCTTTTTGCATTTTGCATTTTGCATTTTCTTTGACAGTTGTATCAATGTTTTCCATGGTATCTTCTGCACATGAGATTCTCTCTTCTATCTCTTTTATTCTGTTGGTGATGCTTGCGTCTATGACTCCTGATCTCTTTTCTAGGCTTTCTATCTCCAGGATAGTCTCCCTTTGAGATTTCTTTATTGTTTCTACTTCCATTTTTAGATCCTGGATGGTTTTGTTTAATTCCTTCACCTGTTTGGTTGTGTTTTCTTGCAATTCTTTAAAGAATTTTTGTGTTTCCTCTTTAAGGGCTTCTACCTGTTTACCTGTGTTCTGTACTTCTTTAAGGGAGTTATTTATGTCCTTCTTAAAGTTCTCTAACATCATCATGAGAAGTGATTTTAATTCTGAACCCTTCTTTTCTGGTGTGATGGGGTGTCCAGGGCTTGCTATGGTGGGAGAACTGGGTTCTGATGATGCCAAGTAACTTTGGTTTCTGTTGCTTATGTTTTTATGCATGCCTTTTGCCATTTGGTTAACTCTAGTACTCCCTGCACTTATTGTCTCTGACTGGAGCCTGTCTTTCTAGTTATCTTGCTTGTGTCAGAACTTCTCAGGGTCCAGATGTCTCTGTGATCCTGTGATCCTGTGATCCTGTGATCCTGTGATCCTGTGAT
>JADRCG010009008.1:527987-550987 GCA_019844195.1 Rhabdomys dilectus | reverse complement strand
GATCCTGTGATCCTGTGATCCTGTGATCCTGTGATCCTGTGATCCTGAGCTCCAGCTCCTCTGAGTGCAGTGGATCCTCTATGATGTCTCAGGATGTGGTGTCTTCACGGGAGCAGACCAGCTAGGTGTCTGCCCCAGTCACTAGGAACAAGCAAGGGGCATAAGGGGAGTGGTATTCCCCAGGGGCGGGGTTTGGGTGCCTTGTGGGTCCTGAGTGCCCCCTGCTCCCAGTTGTAGCTCTGGGTTATAGGGTAGTGGGAGAATGTTCTTATTTGCTGCTCTGCATGCAGTGGCTCCTTTAGGATGTCTCAGGATATGGTGTATTCATGGGACCAGACCAGCTAGGTGTCCATTCTCCATCTTTTAATGCCTTTACATATTTGCATCAATTTTCCTGTATTTCTTTAATGGATTTATTCATGTCCTCTTTAGAAACTTCTATCATTATATAATATTGGATTTAAGATCCTCTTCTTTTAGTTCAGTTTCCTTAGTACATCCAGTGTGTTGTTGCATGATAGCTGAGCCCTGGTGGTGCCATTTTGCTCTGGGACTTGTTGATTGTGTTCTTCCCCTATCCTTGAGACATTTGTTTTACCCTGGTCTTAGCTGGATGATCCTGATGGCAGCAGGTATTCTCTGGAAAGTGAGTGGAGATGTGGACCAGAACTGGTGGTCAGAGTGCCCTTCTCTGTTGGCTGTGCCTTGGGCAGACACCACTCTGCAGGCTGTGTTGAAGGTGAACCCTAGTCTGCAGGCTATGTCCCAGTCAGACTCACCTACTTTGTCAGTATGATCCAACTGTGCAGGCTGTCCCAAGGCAGACCATTGAGGAGGCAGGTCAATCCAACTAGAATGGGTAGTCAGGCAGGGTTCCAAGCTGGTTCATTTGGGGCCCCCTGAAGGTTTTCACAAGGAGGTGAGATACTCTTGGCATCCTACAAGGCTCCTCTGGACTGAGCAGCAGGCCTGAGTTGGACAATGGACAATTTATTTCTCAAGAATAGCTTTTATGGATAACAAAATCTGGGTTTTCATTCTATTTGTTGAAGAGTTTGAAATCTATTATTACTCCACACCTTTCTGGTTTCTAACGTTTCTGTTGAGAAATCTACTCTTCTGCTAGGCATCTCTTGTGTGTGACTTGGTATTTGTCTAATGCAGCTTTTATTTTATTTTTTATTGTTCTTTATATTTAATGTTTAGATATAATAACCAAAGAATGCTCTTCCTGGTTCCTGCATGTTCAGCTTTCTTCTTGAATCTTAGGTCTGTTTTAGACAGATTAAGGAAAATATTGTTTTATTGAATTTTCCATGGCTGTGCCTTGTGCTTCTCCTTATTCCATGCCTGTGATTCAGTAAGTTGCTCCTTTTAGGTACTCTTCAGACCATGTATACTCTGTTACTGCATTCTTGAAATTGTATCTTTATTTACAATTATTTTATCTTTTCTGTGTTCACATCTTTATATTATGTCCTCCATTCTATCTGTGATGTATGCACTGTGTTATTAATTTGATATATTGAGCTTTTCCTTTCCAAGATTTTGGTCTTACTTTTACATACTCTTGTGTCTCCGTGTCCTTTGTCTCATGAGTCTTGTATTCTATCACTAGCTTTCAATCAGCTGGTTGTCTTTTCTTTTAAGTCATTTCAATGAAAATTATGATGTCTTTTTAGATCATTCTTCCTGTTATTCTTTTGAATTTTTTGGCCTAAAATTTAATCTTTACTCCATTTATTTCCATTACCGATTTGTTTCCAGGAAATATACTGCCCTTGTTTTTCACATGTGCATCTTTACATTGGAGTTTGCCATCTGGATTAGTGCATTGGTTACATCTTTAAATAACTTACCCATATTATCCACTTGAAATTTTTGAAATGTTCAAGCGGGACTTGATTGTACCTCTTCTATGGACCACTGGTGTAGGTCAATGGACACACTTGAAGCCAACACACCCAGGGCATTTTGAGAAAAGAATATAAACTGTAAACAAACAGAATTGATAGATAACCCACCTATCAAAATACAGCAGGAAAAAATTAATTGCCATTATTACAGTCATTTTTGAGAAATAATGAGATCACCATAATATGGTGTATACTAAGATACTAGTTACAAGGGGTAGGAGCAAAGCTTTAAATTATTATAAGAGAAACAGATTCTGTAGTAGAGCAAAACACAATGGGAAGGTGATTCAAAAGTTGGGGGTGGACAGAGCTCAACAACTTTTAAAACTGTAGAAAATTATATGACAATCACATAGAGGATGGGATGGAAAGGAAAGAAAAGGAGATAGAAAAGTACAGGTGAGAGCTACGTGTGTTGGAATTAACAAAATACAACAATGCCAGTACAGACACGGGGCCATCACCTAACTCCTAGGTGTACAGTATAAAGACTAAGTCAAAACTATTGAATATGTAGACAGCAGTGAAGATTTTTAAAATAACAGCATGAAATAAAAAATAAAATAATACGGATGTGATGGCATACACCTTCAGCCTGGCACTTAGGAGGCAGGGGCAGAGGGGTCTCTATGAGTTTGAGGTTAACCATGACTACATAGCAAATTACAGGTCAACACTACATAGTGTGACCTTTTCTTAAAAAAATTCTTTAAAAGTCAAGATAAAAAATTGTATAGCATTAGTAAAAATTTCTTTTTTGCTCACAGCATCAGAAAATGTCTCTTCTCCCTGTGAGTTGTCTTAGGAATTTGTCTTTGCTGACAGGATAAACACTTACCTGAGTCACAGGGTTTGTCCTCCCTTAACTTTTCAGCTCTGGCTTGTCACTTTAGCCTACATGGAGCATCACCACAAGGTACTTGGTACTGGACCAGCTTCTGCTTTGTAAGACTTCTGGGTAGTTCTACTTCTCCGCCCTAGTATACTTCAGTCCCAGGCTCTGATACAGCCCTCCCATGCCTACCTGTGCTTGTCTTTATATTGGATATTTTCATCTCACAGGTCCCAGGCTGCTAGCAGCCAGGTCTTAACTTGAATCGGCTTGCTCCACCAAGTTTCAGTGGGATATTCGCATGGTTCAGTGCCTCCCTAGGTCTCCTCTCAGCATATGGAGAAGGTACTTGAGGAGTTGGAGGTGTAGTCACAAAAACATTTCTATTCTTCCTGGAAGAGTGGATTCATGAGGATTCTCTCTGATCTGTTTGTTCTTTGCTCCCACACAATAATGAGATAGGTCCACAGCACTGACTTGTTGCCCAGCATCTGCTTCATACAACTTGCTTAAAGCTAGATTTTTGCTATCTCTGCTTCTGTAGGTTACATTTTTCCTTCTTTTTTAAAGACCTAAAGCAGGGAGAGAAGTGTTTTCTCCCTCCCCATCACCACATTTGTTGTATTCTCTAGGGTAGATAAAGTCTGGGTTACTTTATGAGTGTCAAGTAACTTTTTGTGTATTTTATCTTGTGTCCCACAGACTTCTGTAAACTACCACCCTCCTTGCCTTTCCAGGCTTCTCATTTGTGGATATGTGGTCTGGTGTCTTTCCTAAAGTGACAGAGGTAAGGATACTTGCTATTTGTTCTTGCTATATGTCTCTTAACCTTTATCTGAGATTTGTCATTGTAGTAATCAGAAGCTGAGCAACAACTCTGAGCTGTCACACCTGCTGCTCTTAACTCCTTCACTGTGGAGCTGGAGAGTCTCCAGATGCTAAGATGTTCTGCAGAGACCTTGCCTCTGTAGGCAGGATCCAGCATGGCTCACAGATTCCAACCCACCATGATCACTGCTCTGCTAGCTTTTCTCTGTTCATGTAGGGTTGATCTCTCTGGGTTTTCAGATACTAAGCTGGGAAAGCCCTTAATAGCTAATCTCTTCTCTAATTTTTTCTGTTGTTGAGCTGTAGTTGGAGGATATCTTATGATCCCTTGATATGGGGCAGCCTAACTTCTCAATTTTCTAGCTATCTGTTTGTCTCTGAAACAATTTAGGAAAGTTTTCAGCAGAAGTTATTCTACAGTGCCAGGCTTGGTCTATGCAGAAAAAATTGAGTATAGATGAACTACCAAGGTGTGATGATGATTTGGCCAGTTTGGCTTCTGGGTACATTGGGTGGTGGAGGAAAGGGGTGAATAGCATTTAATCTCTGGAACTTTAGATAGAAAAAAAAACAGTTATTAACTCTGATATTGCTGTAAGTGGCAGGAAGCTGAATGAACTAGTATTTAAGCATCACTTTGTTTGAAGATTTAAGAGTCCGGATGCTTAGGTCTGTAGGGTTATATCACCATGTGAATAATTAAGGAACTCTTAGGAGCTACACACTAGGCTGCCTGATATTGTGCATCTCTTGTTCATATGTTGAAACTCTTAGCCACAATGTGATAGCATTTGAATGTGGGCTCTTTGGAAGAAAGTTATACTCATAAAAACTTCTGATGGTAGGGCCCTCTTATGAGATTCGTGTCCTTACAAATAGAGACATCATAGTGTTAGCCTCACTCCCAATAGAGAACAATGAGAAAGCGATTGCCCATGAACAAAAACAGAGCACCATTCTAACTTCTTGACTGTTAACTTCCATTCTTCAGAAACGCAAGTCTACGTGTCTGTTGTTGAAGCCTGCTAGTTCACAGTATTTTGTTAGGGATGCCTAAGGCAAGTAAAATACTTTAATGGATACTTAGCTTGATTATCTGAAGAAAAATGTTATGGAGTAGCAGGAGGTACCTAGCTCCAGATGGAAGGCAAATGTAGCCAACACTTCTATTAATTATTATTACTGTCTCTGTTGCAGAGACAATTTAGGAGAAGAAGCATATATTCTGGTTTATTGTTTCAAGGGTACAGTCTGTAGTCATTGTCCCCAGGTACCTATGCAGGACACCATGAAAACTAGAGTATGTACAGAAAGAGGTTGTCACAACATGATGAGCAAGAAAAGAGGAACAAGAAGGCGTCAAGAACAAGATATCCCATAGACTACCCTCGAGTGACTACTTCCTCAGTTAGGCCCCACCTGCCAAAGTTTCTAGAATCTTTCAGGATAGCACTACCAACTGGGTACCTAAGTTTTTAGAGTTGGGTGGCATTTCTTATTCAAGCACTAATTTACCTTGAAATCATTACAAGTTTCTACTTTGGCTAGGCGCAACAGGTTCTTCCTCTTTCTTCCACCAGTGATGTCCAAACCCTTTGACATTGTGGACTAGCAGGAGCATATTATCTAAAAATATGCTGAGTTGTATCTGTAGCTGTCTTGGGAGACATGTAGCCTTTAGGCCACAGGTTGAACATGCTGCTACATACTCTAACTTAATTCCTGCTAGAAATATCAGAAGTTTAACTATTCTCATAAAGCTATTTCTATGTGTCTTGAAGTACTCAAAACAACTTATCAGTTATTTATCATGACAGTCTCTTATGTGCCCAGTGATACTTATATATGGCTAATGATGTATGCCATTTTCCTGCTCAAGAACTAGCTGGATAGAACATGGAATTCATCTAAGTAAGATGTAAAGATTTTCCTTGTTTCTCAATGAACAGCCTAACATGGTAGTTACCTGGATATTGACAGAAAACACAAGTCTACTTGGTCAGAGGTAAAAGGCATATACTCACAGTAATATCAGTAGCCAAACATGCGAATGCTTTCTTGGACTTCTTTCTGGTGTAATAATTAACTACTAAATAATAATCAGCTTCCCTTGAAAAAGCAGTAAAACAATACTCTAAACGTGCCTGTGATGGCATTTCCAGAATCATTTAACTGAGAGAGAGAAAGATCTGCCCTTAAAGTTGGTAGTACCATTTATCTCCTGTGCTGACAACCCACATGAGACAAAGGAGGGGAAAGAAAAAACTGGCTAGGACAGACATGTTGCCCTCTGCTTCCTAGCTTCTGTGAAATGAACAGTTCTATGCAACCCCATAGCTACATGGTGCACTATCTCCAGTGGTCTATAAACAACAGAGCCAGGTGATCATGGATACAAACCTTAATACATATGTTACATATATATCTTCTGTCTTTAAGCTTCTTTCTAAGGTATTTATCACCTTAGAGTGACAGTGAGACAAAGCTGACTAGTCCAAGTCACTGACTGGAGACTTTTTCTATTTATAGACTACATTGACTTGAAGTCTGTTTTGCAAGTAACCATGACCTTTGCAAAAAAAAAAAAATCCCCTGAATGAGTTGAGTGTGTGTTGGCCTGGTTTCTACTTATCAGAGGGCTACATCTCACCTTAAATGGAGCTACATAATTATTCCCTATTCCTGAGAGAAGGGAGTACCTTTGGCTTTCAAGTTTTTCTATATTAAGAAAAATATACATAAACCCCAACATGGCGGTACATCCCCATAATCCTAGGACTTAGGAGGTTGCGACAAGAAGATTGCAATTATGAGGTCAGCTTGAGCTGCATAGTAAATTTAAGCCCAGCATGTTGTACTATAAATAGAGTGACAATCTCTGAAACCAAAATCAGAAAGATAAAAATTCTGCTTGGTGTTCATCAGGCATTTACAGTGTATGAAAGATTAAGGATGTAGGTAGATAAAGAGAGTGATTACAACCTATTTTCTGACCTCATCCACCTTACGTGCATTACATGGTATCAGGATGCTACATGACAGCAAGTCTTGTAACCATTAAATAAGTGATAATGGGATTAGGCCTGCCTGCCTGCAATGAAGTAAGTGAGCCTTATTTATTAAATTAATCTATTATCTATCATCTATCTATCTATCTATCTATCTATCTATCTATCTATCTATCTATTTATTGTACACTATTTATCATCCAGTGCCTATCTGGATAGGTGCCATCTTCATTTGTTTGGATCAGGAATTTGATCGTGGCTTTCTTGAGTGATTCAGAGTTCTCATAAAGAAATCTAATGTCAGTCTAGGCATTCATTATCTGAAAGATTGGCTGAGATGAAACAACACCTCTCATGCATATTCATGAAGGCAAGAGCCTTGGTTCCTTGTTATTTGTGCCTACATCCATATGTGTGTGTATGTGCATACATGTATACGAAATTCTGGAGGTGGAAGATAGGGCTTTGTGTGCTCTATAAGAGTACTGCTCCACTGAACTACATCCCAGCTCCCCAGAGACTTTTGGAATGTCTTCACAGCCTCACACCTGGATTCTTTGTCAGAATGCAAAAGAATGGAAGACAGAAGCCATAGTATCATTGTGACCTAACTTCCAGAGACAGAATCATTGCTGAAATATTTTATTGGTGACACAGCCCAGTGTTACTCATTCATGAGAGGTGATAATGACCTGAGGTGGAAATTGTAGAAGACTATTTTAAACCCTAGTTACTGTAGATGTAGGGACATGTGTAGGAAACATTCTCCAAAATGCTATTTCTTTTCTTTCTGCTTATCAAGCCAGACACTCTGGTAGGTACTATTCTGTCTTCCATGTCAAGCCTAGGCAGCAGGGAGAGCAGAGTCTTCTGTAGAGATGTAGCTTGTTGTGAGTACTGAACCTCCTGTGCCAAAAGCCATTCTAGAAGGTGGTGAGGGAATACAAGACTGCTCTTGTGACTTCTTTACTTTGAAACTTCACTAAGAAGCTTTCCTTGTTCTTCATTGATCCTGTTCTCGAGCTTTCTTTTAAAAGTAAAGGACAATCTATTTGGCTGACCTAGATTGGACACAGCTAAAGCAAAAGTGCATTTTTTTCCCTAGGGTCTGAGGCATCTAGTCCTTAAATGAAGCTTATTTAATAAAAACATTTGTTCCAGATGGATTCTTGAGATGGAATTATGGGTCGATCTGAAGCAAACTAGGAGAGGCATCAAGTTCAAAGGTTGAGGAGAAGCTAATGAGAACTGTTTGCTAAGTATCTACCCTTTATTTTCATGTGTGCATCCTTCCCACTGCTCTCATCCTCTGCATCACCTAATAAGCATATCAGCTCTCTGAGCCTGGTGATCAGCTGAGCATGAATATAGAATTCAGTATGGGTCAACTGGAATGGTAATGACTCAACCGAGGAACTTTTATTGATCTGGGGATCGTGCCACCAATCTGCTGTGTATCACACAGGTCCACGAGACAGATGAAGAGGCCAGAGCACCACACCTCACTGCAGTAAATCAGCTACAGTAGAATCTACCTCTACAAATTCTCTTTGGCCTTGAGCCACTCTGGATCACCCAACTATGGGTGATCTGGCTAATGTCAGTTTCCTTTGTGATCAAGTGGTGCTACCTCTTCTATGTGCAACTCACTGCTTTGGGTACAAATGCTGTAGAAGTTTTTAACTTGATATTGAACACGTGGCTTTTCGGACATGCTCATTTTCCCCTCACTAGACCTTGGCTCTCCTGCAGCTGGGAATGAAGCCAGGTTCATCATTGCACTCTGGTGCTCATGAAGATAAATCTCAGTTGCACAGTCACTGACACACTGAGCCTGAACTTCTCCATGAGACTTTAGCTGCTGAGAGAAGCATGAGATGTGATCCAAGAGGTCTCTGTTCTCTGCTGCCTATCAAAATGGGAAAGACATGAACTATCTAGTAAGACAGAGAGGTTGAACCCTTGATGTTGTCTTCAGGCAAGTTTACCCAACTGTTAGCTTTGCATGGAGAACTAAATTATTTGCTGCAACCCCCTATCCCCTGAAAGCATTACACACTTGCAGTTACACACTATTGATCTGCAATTAAACAGTAATGAAATTAGAAATGATATGGGAAAGATGATGTTTTGTGGAGCACCTTCTTGAAAATGCTTTGCTTAAATATTGAACTCAGTGTCAAGAAAGACTAAATATACATGTTTCTATTTCTTAATATTGTGAAGGATTATCTCAGGAAAGTTGTGGGCTGTGAGTCATCACTTCTTCGCAGCCTGCACTTTTCTGCTGTGAACTGCATCTGACAGCCCCTCTCTCTCTCTCTCTCTCTCTCTCTCTCTCTCTCTCTCTCTCTCTCTCATCAGTACCACACTATGTTCACTATGTTCATCATTGTGCAATGGGGCAGATTCTACAGGCAGATCTTCTATCACTTTTCCGTGCCTTACTGAGAACCAGATGACAGCTGCCTTGTAGTAACTACCATCTTCCCTCTCTTGGGGCCAGGACAACAAACATCTGGATCAAGCTGATGCATGATTGGAGCCCTGTTCCAGGAGCACAGGATTTTCATGGCAGTTGCCTTACAATGGGCTTTCCTGACATTTCTGTGACAAGATAGGGAAAATCTGAGTGATGTGTCTACTTCCACAAAACTGGTCCAATGATCCTGGCTGGTGAGTGCTTTGTAAATTCTGATATCCTGATTTCTGAGATGATGGCTTTTAACCTGGGTGGTTACTGTATCTTTCCTACTGAGATGGCTGTGATGATGGAGCCATATTTTTAGTGTTACTGCAGGAATTAGCCTTCATGGTATTTTGTATTAGGTTAAGCACATAGAACTGATAATGCTCAACTTTTTTTTATAAAAAAGCAAGGCTGCAGTTATTTTATCATTTTTGCAGTAAAAATGGCTGTATCAGTGGGTTCAGCTGAATGACTTTATTAATTCATGAGGAGCTGAAATCAGGGATTCCTGAGTGGAGTTCACAGAGCTAATTTACACTAGGAGTTGGTATGTGTAAGAGCCTGGCTTGGCTTTTCTTTCTTCCAGTGACCTCACTGTCTTCTCTTGCTTAGAGGCTTGGTCCTATGCATAGAGTGAAACTCATGATTACTCTGTGCTTAGTCTCACATAATAGGACATGACTTAATTACGCAACACAGTGCCCTGTGAAGGCTGCACAAGTGAGCTTATGCATAGTGGCCTAGGCATTGGCTTGGACCCTCTAGGAGGAAGTATTTCTTCCTTAGCCCTCAGTTTTATGCCCTTTGGGATAGGCATTTTGGGGAACCAGGGTTTTTTTTGTTATTTTTGGGTCCATCTGAGATGATCCTGATGTTACATGTGCTGTGGTGACATGTGCATCTTACTAAAGGTTGGAGCAACTGACTTAAGAGTTGAAAAGTCAAAATCAATCAGTTAGTGGCTCTGTCTTTACAAGGTTATCCAACAAGTTTGACTCTTTCAAGAAAAGAAGTTGACTTAAAACAAAAAAATAAATAAATAAATAAATAAATAAATAAATAAATAAATAAGAAAACAAATAAAAAACACTGGATTTCAGTTTCCTTTCTCAAGATGGCTTAGAGACCATGTTATTTATTAAAATGTTGAGAATCTGTGAGAAATAATAACAAAGGAAAATAAAGCCACATTCTCCAGGCTGGCATGTCTGGCTTCTTATTTCTTTAATATTTTGTGGTTTATTTCATTGCTATTGTTGCTGTGTATGTGCATGTGTGTATATGCATTATATGAGAGAGAGAGAGAGAGAAGAGAAGAAGCTAGAGGTCAACTTTGACTATTTTTCCTTAAGAGCTGCCTACCTTGTTTTTCTATTTTTAACGGTGTGTTAAGTTGTTGTGTTTGCACAATACATGCACATGAGTATGTGGGTGTGTAGGCTTGTGTACACCCAGGCATAGGCCAAATCAGGTTGTCAGATGTCTTCCTTTATTACTCTCTACATTTTTCTGAAACAGGGTCTCTTACTGAACTAGGGACTCCTTATTTTGGCTAAGCTGGCCAGACAGTGAACTCTCAGCATCCTCCTGTGTCTGCCTATTCTGGGCTTATAGGTATTTGCATTCACACCCAGCATGCTTTCATGCATCTCATTTTACCTAGACCTGAGTCTACAATTATGTTCATCACATCTAGATTTTTTTAAACGAAGTTTCTGGGAGATTGCAGGTCCTCATGATTGTCAATTAAGTATGTTATTCGTTAAGCATTAACCTAAGTGCCATTTCTAACTAAAACAAAAAAATTAGTTTTCATTTTAAGTATGTGAATGTTTTGCCTGAACATATTGTCTTTGCACCAACATATGTGCCTGGGGCACCCACAGAGGTCAGAAGAGGGTGTCAAATCCCCTGAAACTGGAGTTACAGACGGGTGTGATGCACCATGTGGGTGCTGAGAACTGAACTCAGGTCCTCTAGAAAAATAGCAAATGCTCTTAATGGATGCGACAACCCCAATGCACTTCTAATTTTTAAACCCTGTAAAGAGACTTGCCTCATACCTAACCTCTGCCAATGGTATTGGCAGAGGCTTAACACAGTGGGTAGTGATACTCATAGTAGCTAGAAATACAAGGTTACCCAGTGTCTATTCTTCTGTGAACATGTTACACGCATGGCCCAATATTGTATACATGCTACCACTTCCTATTTTGATGCTTGTGACCAAAATACTCTCTACAGACAATGTAAGTGAGGAAAGATGTGTTTGGGCTCATGATTTTAGAGGTTCCCATTCATTATGGCAGGCAAAGCATAACAGAATGGAGCACTGCACATGATGGATCTAGAAGGCAGAGAGAGGTGCTGTACTCGGCTTCTGTTCTCCTGTTGTCTCAGCTCTTAATCCTTAAGATAGTGCCATCCATACCTAGAATGGCAAGCCCTACTTCAGTTTATGCTGTGGAAGTGCTCTCCCAGACAGGCCTAGAGGCATGCCTCAATCTCCTAGGTGATTCCAAAGCCTATCAGGTTGGTATTGAAGACCAAGCATGACACACAGTAACTTTTTTAAGAACCACTTACTACTCGAAAAGTCCTCTGTTAGCAGCTGCTCAGCTTCTCTTTGGGAATAATCCCTCCTAGCACTCGGGCTCCGACTCTGCTGATAGTCTATTGACAAGGGCTGTGAGTAGGAGTGTCGAAGTCTCATGGCCACTGTGATTTAATTTGGTTCACAACCAAGTATGGCAGTTTGAATGGGACCTGCCCCCATAGGCCCCTATATTTGAATTTTTGTTTCTCAGTTGATGGAACAGCTTGAGAAGGTTTAGAAGATGTGACCTTGTTGGAGGAGGTATGCCACCAGGGGTGGGCTTTGGGGTTTCATAAGACTCCTGCCATGCCCAGTGTTTGCTTTCTGCCTCATAGTGGTAGGTCAAAATTTAAACTGTCAGAGTATTCCTTTGCTTATCATAGAGTCTAATGGAAAACACAAACTTAAGTTTCTTTTAAACAGTTTCTTTATAAATTGCTTTGGTCATGCTTTTCTCACAGCAATAGAAAAGTAACAAGACACAAGATAGGCTTGAAAACAGCAAAAGCCTGTGACTCTGGTTTCACTGCAGAGCAGGACTTAGAGTAAGGATGAAGTTACCCATTAGGTAAACCCAATGGACAGCCATGTTTTACCTAGTGAGTACTCCCTGGACTTTCCAAATAGCACCATCATCTGGGGAAACAAACATTCAGAACATGAACCTATAGGAAAAATTTCAGCATATACCATTGTGCCAAAAGAAAAGCTTCAGGTAGAACTTCAGGGAAGAGGTGGTATAACTTTAATTTTCCCAAGTCTTTTTTTTTTCAATTACGGTTCTTAAACGCTTTAACCTCCCTTTTAGCCCACCACCCACCAGAGGTAGTGGGAAAGAAAGGATACAGGGAAAGTGGACCTGATGAAAGGTTCTTTGGAGCAACTCCCATCTGTGTTGTCTGGAAATCCAAAGTTCAGTTCATAGGTTAGCAGGCAGTGGCATCTTGATCCACTCACAAACACTTCATGGATACACTAGTAGTCCGGTTCAGTAGTGTTGGGTTAACAACCCCGATGACATGACCTAGCAGAGGTCTTGAGTCAGCAGGAGGGACCAGCAGAAACACCAGGAAAAGTTCTTGGCTTTGCCTCTCTCAGGGAAGCAAAGATTTACCACCCACAAGGGTTGTACAACTATCTGTACTAGCAAGCCAAGCACTTTCCCTCTCCCTTCCCACCACCCCTTCTCTCTCACTCACTTCATGAAGTCCTATTTATATTCTCCAAACATCACATGTCCTCTACCTGCCTTGTCTCAGCACAGGTCTTGCCTCAGCACGTGCATCCAATCCGCCTGAGTCCATGGAAGTGGCAAGAAACGGCAGCACACCACCAAATGTTTTTCGTGTGTTTCTCTCTACAGCATCCTGCAGCTCAACTATGCAATGTAAGGTGAGCCAATACATGCATGTTGTCAGCAAAGAATCCTTCATCATGTGTCATTTCACGTGTTTGCTTTAGCAGAACATTCTCTCTCCTGTGTCTGCTTCAGCAAAACGTTCCTTGGCCGTTCACATCGGTGCCCACTTTAGTTAAATGTTACTTCATGTATTTGCCCTAGCAAAACACCTTCCAAATGACTTCCCAAGGAACCCTTAAGTTTCCACTTCAAGGTAGCCTTGATGCTGAACCAAAGGAAGATGATTCTTGAGCCACATAGAAAGAGATATGCCTAGAAGCAATTAGCTTCAAGGAAAGCAAGGGTGGGATGGAGGAAAAAAATCAATCTTGATAAAATTAACTCAGCCAAAATCCAGCTATGCCTGAACTCCTTAGCCATGTGAGTTGTATTTGTAATTTATAGTTGATCTTGCCCTGGGAAGGTGCTGAGTTCAGGAAGAGGCTCCTCAGGAGTACATGGCTCCCTTTTCAGAAGCTACACTCCTACTGGGGTTTGCAGTGAGGCTACTGAGAAGGATGCCAGTTTGGGGAGTCAAGCATACATGATAATTAAACTCAGGGAGACCACAGGGTCTGCCTGGATCCCACTTCTGGATCTGGGAGGTATTGTCAGCTTGCTTTCCCAGAAGAAACACGTACAGAAATTAAACAGAAAGTTCCAATGGTATGCAGGATAATCAATATCAGGGCTATTCTCTGCTTTAATATGACATCCCATCTTTGAAATACAATGCTGTATGCCCCTCCCTAAGCCCCATGTCTGCTTCTGATGGTTGAAGGAAGGGACAAACTCTCTTACCATTTGCTAGCCTCATGTTTTTTTCAGACTCTGTTGAAATTGCACTGCTGCTCTAAATGGATGCTGCTCATACCCTGAGAGTGTGTTGAGCAGGTCCCTTGGCTAATAAAAAGAGAAGGGTTCAGAAGGGCAGGATTGGCCACTTTTGTGAGAACCATTGGAATAAGGGAGTCTGGAGCTGGTTGAGTGGAAGCTGTGGATAACACAGAGTAGAACAGAGCAGGTGAGGGGTAAGGGTTGAAAGGAGTATGCACTATGTATAGCATAGGTGTGACTGTGGACCAGAGCCCATCACAAGATGAGGAATTAACAGGGGTGAGATATATCAGAGGCTGGGAATCCAGGGTGAAAATATAATGGCTATCTGTCTAATGAGGGCACAGCTGAAACAGCCCACTCTGACGTGACTGACTGAAGTGACTCAGCCAAAAGTACTGTGTCCAGATGTTGAAAGGCATCTTTTAATCAACTACTGATGCTCCCATCATGCTCTCTGGCAGATGATGGGATGAATCTCAGGAGTGGGATGTGATTTGATTTCATTTGATCATTACTTACTGAAAGTAATTTCTTGGCTGTAAGTTTAATGGTTGGATTTGTAGACTGTTAAATGTACCTGTGTTTAAAAAAAAATAGTCTCATCAAACTGTCATTGACAACTCACTCCTTAACACATTTCCTCAAAACAAAATCTTCCTTTTAATCTTTGCTGTTAATCAAATAGGTTCCCTTGACGAACATGAGGAAGGATGGGTAGTGTACTCAGGAAGCCTACAGAGGGGCTAAGCACGTTCTTAGTAGAGCATCTCTGTGACTACATTAGTGCCTGCTGAGAGTCTGTCAGAGATGCAAGTCCCCAGGCTGACCATGGGAAGCACATCTCACTGCAGTGTTCCTGAGGGGTACATGTGTGGAGATGCTGGAGAAGGACTGCTAGGATGGGTGCACATTATATCTTTCAGACCAAGTGGGCACCACTGAATTTCCTTATCACTACCAGTAGGTGGAGCTGCTGCCTTTGCTATGATGAAGTGGATTAGAAAGGGAGAAATGAAGAGAGGGAAGGAGGGGAAAAGAGAGAAAGAGAATGGTGGAGAGAGGGAAAGAGAGAGGTGCAAAGACATGCTTTCTTTAGGATGAATTATGAGGCCTGGCCTGCAAAGCCCTGAACAAACAGAACCAATGGACACAGAGAGAAAATGTATGGGGATGTGGTTTAGAATAGTAGCAATGGGCAAACAAGATGGCTCAGTGGGTTAAGATACCTACCACCAAGCCTGATGACCTATCCCTGGGACTCACGTGGTAGAGAGTGAAAACCCACACCCACAAGTTGTTCTTTCTCCTCCACATGCTTGTGGAATGTAACTCCTGGCAAATGAATGTAATAAAAATTGTCTTTAAACTTTAAAAAGGAGTCTTTTTAATGAATCATTTTAGATTTTAACCATGTGTGTGCATCTGTGTGGGTATGTGCCTATATGATTGTGGGTGCCTAAGGAGTCCAGGGGTGTCAGATTTCATAGAGATGGAACTACAGGTGCTGCCAATATAGGTGCTGGGAACTTAACTCAGGCTCCTTTGGAAGATCCAGAAGTGTTCATAAGTTCAGAGCCATCTCTCTAGCTCCTGCATCCCCAAAACATATCTTAAAACATCCAGTGATGTTGTTTCAGTCTAGCTAAACAGTTACAGCAAATGAGCACTCTTGAGAATCTATCAAGTTTAACCAGCTTACAAAAAGTAACTGATTTCTCACCTTGTAGTGCCTGGAAGGTACAAGAAAAAGGCAGTGGAAGACTTAGTTTCTGGTGCACCTCTTATTGACTCAACAGTAGTATCATCATATAGACCAAGGAGTATAACTCTCTCTGGAATCACTTCTATAGCAGTGAAAATCTAAAGAGAGCTCTCAGTATCTATTCACCCCACAGGGACCTCATTAAAAACCATCACCTGAAGAGCTAGAATTTCACATCTGAAATTAGGAAGGGTCCTATACACTCAGATTCTAGTAGGCAGGCATAATTTCTCTCTGGCTACCACCCCATCTTATGACAGATGAAGTTTTACCCTTGGCTGTCCTGAAGCTACTGCAGTCCTAATGAAGACCAAGATAATTGTCAGTTGTTAGCTGGGCTCCATGGTACCTATATAGAGCCTTATTCTGACTATTCTAAGCTGGGAAGAATATCTGTTAATAGAATCAAAATCAAAAGTTCATGAAGGTAGCCCTAAGGGAAATGAGTAAGTCAGGTTGAAGAAGCCACAATCAGGGCCTTAGAGAAGGACAGTCTGGTAGATGAGTTTTTCTTTATCAGGGAGTTTTTAGAAGGTGGTTTGTTCATTCTTGTGAACTCTAGCAACACCTGGTAACTCAGGCTTTTATGGATACTTGTCCCTGAGATGGGGAAAGTAGAGGTATGGTCACACTGACTTCCTCATTGTGGGCCTATTTCTGACTTAGCTGCAGAAAATGATATCACGATAATCACTCAAGAAAACACCAAGCTGGTGTTCCTGGTGTTGTAGTGAAAGAAGAATAGTAGCAAGACACTAAACCCTGCAAAGATCCTTGTTCTAGAATAAATATTTTATTGGGAGTTAATTCCAAAAGAGCAGAGAGCATTATCTGAGAAAAGAAAGAGCTCATGACAGATAAGTTGTCCAGTTCACTCTTGTGGGATGCTAAGGTGAGAGCCTAGTTGCACACTGAAAGTAAGAATACAAGGAAGCTCCAAGGTACCATTCTTACTTCTACTGTGGCTCTTTCTTTGGCTGATGGGGCTTGTGGTTTAGAGAAGACCCTGGAGAGAAAAACAAAGACACCAAGTATGTCTGGGTAATCTTTCTTTTGTACAGGAGCCTTGCTCAGTGCTCTAGAAGTTTCCATTCCAACAAGAATACAGTCATAGATGCCCGAGGGAATGTCATTCGTGGTACAAGAAGCATCTAATAGAGTTGTAGCACATCTCAAGGACTATTTTCTAGCTACCATGAGGTCATGGGGTCATGGGGTCATGTAAACTTCAGGAATTCTGTGGATGCCCAGAAGGGGTGAGTCCTTATCACAAGGTAATTTACATATGACCTTCCCTCTGAATTTCTCCATTGAATCTTTTTTCTTGTTTTGATTTTTTTGTTTATTTTTCTGAGACATGATCTTGCTATGTATATATACAGCTCATGCTATTCTTGAAGTCATAGCAATCCTCCTGACTCAGGCTCCTGAATGCTGGAACTAGAGGCTTTTGTTACCACACCTAGCCTTCCCCTTTGTTCAAGAGAAAAATACATTGACTAGACAGCTAAGAAACAAGCCAGGACAGAGTCTCCTGACTTGCTCCATGGTTTTATGGAAGTCATTCTCTGCTTTCTAGTCTGTAGCAAGTATTCTGTACCATTCTGTCACCTTACATCTGCTTAACAAAGAAAAACCAGTTGCTGGAAATACTTCCTACTTGATAGATCAGTTTCCTTGTCCCTGGCTCATAACATTAAAAAAGAAAATGGTAAATATCTCATTTACTTGACTCATTCTAGTTTTTGACACAATCAACAAAGATTGAGACCTGGATCGATCTGGTTTTTTATAGAATCTCCACACAGCAGCCTTGTTCTGTTGTCTCCTGTGGGTTCGTGTGCACAGATCAGACTGTATCTGGCAGGGAGAAAAGCTGGCATTTGTTGCAGAATTTTTCTTGTTGCTTCTGATCTGTGGCATGCCCTCCTTACCCACACATCTGTCTCCACCATGACAGTTACCCTGTGGTTCACATGACACTGTCTCTCCCAGGATGCTGGAACCACTACACAGTGCATTCAACTCTCTTGGCTGACTCAGTTCGGCATATGCTGCATGTCACATCTCTCTCTTGTCCAGCAGATTTTTTATGTTCTTGATCTGGTTCTAAGACTCCCACATAGTCTGCCTTCAGATCAGACAGCCCAAGATTTTCTGGGCTTTGTCTCCATATTTCAAGACACCTCAGAAAGCAATCCATAAGGCTTCCACTTCTGGTGACAAACACTTGTGAAAAAGCATTGGGTTTTGCCCAAGTGACAGCAGTTTTGCTTGTAGGGAAAACTGGCTGTCTGTGTGTCTAACAGAACTCTCCAAACAGGGAGAGGAAGGTGGCTTATGATGGTTCATCATTTCAAACAACACTTTTGCCCAGTCTCTGGGTGAGCACTGCTATTTTTTCTCCCCAGGGACCCAACCCATCACAGTAAATTAGGTCTCCTGAATTCCATTCTAAACTTGTTAACTATGTTTACTGAAGTTCAACTTGAATTTTAGTTAACTGTGTTTATTCCTTTCCATAGATCCCCAGATTCTTTCATTGTGGGGTTGAGGGAGGCGGCTTGGCTCATAGTCAGCTGTGTTTCCTGTTCAGGAAGTCATAATCTGTGTGATAGATGAATGCATGTCGCTCTACCCCAGCTCTTCATGGACTAGTGTGCCCACATCCCTCATGGTTGCTATCCCTGTCATTCTTGGGCAAGATTTTGGATATACAGTATGGTAACTGATCACCCATCACAGAGAATGCCTCAGCCTTTCCACTTACAAAATCTGCTTGTTGCCACACTGAGCCATCTAGGAGGTGAGATTGAAAGTACTGTTTCTAGAAAGTATCTTTCATGGAGTAAACGTGCTTCTGGTAGGAGGTGGAGAGGGGTATCTTTACAAATTATATTTGTGGTGTATGAAAATGTTTTTAATTAATTTTATCGTGTTGATCTTATTATAGAAATAACAAGTCTTTTTACAGAATAGGCTAACCTCAAGCAGGCGTATGATCCCATCTACCTGCAAAAACATAACTTTTCATTTTTCTTTGAAGTGCTGAGGTTGAAAACCAGAGAATTGTGCATACTAGACACCTGTTCTACCATTAACGAACACTCCAATCCAAGATAAAATGTAAAATGTATTAACATCTTGATATATAGATTTGTAAATCTTTATTTGTGTGTGTGTGTGTGTGTGTGTGTGTGTCTGTATGTATGTATGTATGTATGTATGTATGTATGTATGTATGTATGTCTGTTTGTATCTGTGTACATGGTTCTCTTTTGGAATACAGGTCTGATTTAAAACCCGTTTGGAAGACTGCTATTAAGAGGAACTGTGAAGTGAACCCTTTGATAGGGGAATCAGCCATTCCATAGATTTAGTTGTGCTATTGGTTCAAGTAAGACCTAGAGATCATTAACTATTTGCAAGGCTTGGGGAATGTTGAGGTTATCACACAATCTGAAATTTTCTGTCTTTATCTCTGTCTTGTAACTTTGATTTTTTTAATGGCTACCTTAAATGAAGACTCTTAAATGTTTTAACCTCCCCTCTACCCCACCACCCACCAGAGGTAGTGAGAAAGAAAGGATATTGGGGAAGTGGTCCTGTTTAGAAAGGTTTTTTGGAGCAACTCTCTTCTGTGTTGTCAGGAAATCAGGAGTTCAATTCACAGATTAGCAGCAGCAGCCTTGATCCACTCACAAACACTTTTTTGGATACATCAAGAGTCTAGTTCAGTAGTGTCAGGATAGCACAGGTGGTAAGACCTAACAGGAACAGACAGGAAGGAGGGATTCAGACCAGCAGGGATGTCGGGAGAAGTTTTCAACTCTATGTCTTTCTAGACTAAGTGAAGATCAGCAAAGACCTAAGACCAAGAACCATTTAGCTATATAAGCAAGTCAAGCTCAGCCTCCAACACTGTCCCTCAAGACATTTTTATACTCCCTCCAAATATCTCATGTGCTCCACAGGTCTTATGTCACCATGTGTCGGTCTTGTCTCAGTACTTGATTCTGTCTCAGCTGACATCACTCTGCCAATTAGCCCTAGTCTGAAGAAGCAGCAAGAAATTGCAGCACACCACCAAAGGATTATTGGTGTGTTTCTCTCTATGGAGTCGTGACAACTAGAGCTCAACTATGCAATGTAAGGTAGACGAATACATGTGGTCATTAAGTGAAGAATCCTTCATCACCTGTCCTTTCACATGCTTGCTTTAGCAGAACATTCTTTCTCCTTTGTCTACTTCAGAAAAACACTCCTTCATGTATTTGCCCCAGCAAAATACCATCCAACACAACTGGCTTTCCAAAGAACCCTTCAGTTTCCCATCCATCCCTACTCACCAATCTTCAAACATTAATCAAACTACACAACCCATCTAGCCATCCTTCTATCCCTCTACTCACCATCCATTGGTGCATGTGTGCATCCAGCCAGCTATGCTCTCCAGCCATCAATTCATTGATCTATAAATCTACCCAAACACCCATCAATCCATGCATTCATCCATCTGTTATCATTTATTAGCCAATTATGTATTTCCTAATTGTGTATTGAGAGACTGACATGAAAAGCCCATGGGAAAAGGCAGCCTGGTTGATTGAGAGTCTCCTCAGGGAGTCTCATGCACGTAGTGCTACATATTTATGGCATTCCCCAAGGACTGGATTACATGGTGAAAGATTAACATCCTTGCTGCACAAATTAAAAATGCTCTATTATTTGCAGCATGGAGTAGACCAGCTGAAGATCAGGCATCTTCTTTTTGAACAGTATAATTGAATACCTCTCAGCCAGAAACCCTTGCTATATTGATTTGAATTAATTATTTATGCATTTGTACTCTCCTGACTTCCCCAGCCCAGGAGTGCCCCATCATGCAACACTGCCCAGCCACCAATTCTCCATCCACACTCCCTCTTTGGAAAGTGTTGATAGTTCTAAGTACAATCAATCAGTCCAATTGAATCAGATTTTGCTGATAAAGGAGATACTTGCTTGGAAAATTGGCATCCTATTTAATGGGAATTAGCATTCTGAAACATGAGTGTGGACTTTTATGGCTAAAAGCACCAATTCATTAGCTTGGGGTTTGGAGAAGCTGCAGGAGGTGGCAGTGGGAAAAGCTGAGGGCTAGGGAAGCCCCTGGCTGCTTGAATAGCCACCACCTAGTCGTTTGGAATTTAGAGAACAGGAATCTGTTAGATGACTTATGGGAAGTTCACCAGCTTGGTACATCAGCAGATTCCATTGTAAACATGCTCACTGCAGACTTCTTTTCCAAAGCCAAGCAGGCAAAATTGGAAAGATAATTATTTACTGAAATAATTATGCAGGGCAAAAAATTAAGTCAACATTTTCAAAGAAAATGGAAACCTAGGTCATCTGTCATCCAGATTAACTTTGTTGATGTCATCTTAAATGGTAAACAGGATACATGTTTTGATCAACAGTGTGGTTCAGACTGGGATTTAACTTAAACCTTTAGCTCCCCCCATGGAGGAGGACTCTGATAGGCTGCCCTCTCTCTTGCCCTGGAAAGCTACTAGAGGCCACAGGCAGCAGGAACTGTGAAGGTGAAAGACGGAATGGAAATTGTCAAAGTGCAAGCTCTTATTCCCACAGATGCTGAGGACATGTGTCTTTGTGAGGCAAGGGGGCAGCCACCTGGTGGACAGGTTTTAAGGGAAACAGAGAGACAGTTTCTGTCACCAAGTAGGAATATAGATTCTATGTCCTTGTTAATTATGAGCCAGAAAGTTGGGTTTTTATGTGAGAGTGCATGGTATGGTTAAGACAGTTATAAAACTCCCTGTTGCAGGCCAAATTGTTCTGTGAGTCAGATGTGGAGTGAGAATGTCCAGTTTACAGGTATAAGTGGGAGATGGAATTGGAAGTGAATTTGTCTTGGGCATACAGACGTATTACTCTGTGTGACACACACAGGGCAATATAGAGGGTGTCTTCTTCTTTCTTTGTTTTAGGTTCATCTGTAGAGACAAGATCCATCACTGGCTGTTGTGATCCATCCTGCTGCTGTTATTTTTGTTCTGCCTATGATTCTATTCATTCACTTGGTGGTTTTTGATAATTCAGTAAGTACCAACCTATCAGCCTAAAAACTAAGGTCTTGATTCTCACCTCTCTCCAACCCTGGGTTCATCATCACTCTGAGTCTCTCAAGCCCAGGTAGCTGTCACTACCACTTGCTTATTGAGACAGTCTTATCTTAGTCACGTGTTTTCTTGAGAAATATTTTTATTATGTTTCGTTTTTATTTTTTTATTTGTGTGTTTATGTGCATTTATTTATGGCACAGATTTGAAGATCAAAGATCAACTTTAGGGAGTTGGGTTTTTTCCTTCTACCGTGGAACTCTGGTCATCTAGCATGGTAGCAAGTACCTTCATTCACTGAACCATACAGCCAGCCTCAATCATTTCTCTCTCACACACACATCTATTAATCATGGACCTATCCAACCATCCTAAGTGCCTATTTTTCTATCCTTTATCTATCTTCTCTATATCAGGCTTATTGATCAGTTATCTATCTATCTACTATCAATTATATATCTAGCATTATTTAACATGTATATATGTATGCATATGTGTGTGTCTCTGTGTGTGTGTGTGTGTGTGTGTGTGTATCATCTGTATCCAGCAATCTTCTTTATCCTTTCTTCCATCCATCACATGTCAGGTGTCTATTGGCTTTGACTCAGTTTTGACTTTTTCTCTAAAGGCATTGCACTGTATGCAGTGTTTGAGACTTTCCTTTTTTCATGTTGACAGATGCTTAGGCTCACTGTGTGGAACCTTGGTTTTGTGGCTCATTCACTCTGGCCCATGTGATATTCCATCATCTGTATATTCTATGTTTGTCCACTATCTTCCTTTCAGGCACTTGTTTCCAGGATATATGAAGAAAGCATACAACATTCTATACAGATACAAGATTTCACACTCAGACATGGAATCTTTGAGTTAGAGTGTATCTGAATATTCAATTGTAACAGTCTCCATACAAGTTCTCTCTGTTGTGATTGTACCGAGTCATGCCACAGCTGATCCTTGAGTGCTCTTGTGGATCCATGTGCACTCTAACAATTGGTTCTATCACAATTTTAAGATCTAGGTAAATAAATGAACGTAGACATTGTGGTTTTGACTTTTTAAAAATCACTATTCAGCCTGAGTACCTTTATCTATTCACTGGTGATGATTTCCATGACATGGTGGTTGGTATGTTTTTTCTATTGTACCATTGGTTTTTGTATTTCCAAAAGACACAGAAAGAGAGAGAGAGAGAGAGAGAGAGAGAGAGAGAGAGAGAGAGAGAGA